>CM042393.1:425000-982691 GCA_023634145.1 Thymallus thymallus
TCGTTAGTCAGTATGTGTTATACCTGTGCTGGTGTGTCACCTCGTTAGTCAGTATGTGTTATACCTGTGCTGGTGTGTCACCTCGTTAGTCAGTATGTGTTATACCTGTGCTGGTGTGTCACCTCGTTAGTCAGTATGCGTTTTACCTGTGCTGGTGTGTCACCTCGTTAGTCAGTATGTGTTATACCTGTGCTGGTGTGTCACCTCGTTAGTCAGTATGTGTTATACCTGTGCTGGTGTCACCTCGTTAGTGGGAAGGTGTTCCACCAGTGCTGGCCCAGTGCTCCAGTTGTCTTGATAGATTCTGAGGGTTAACACCTTTACTTGTCTCTCCCTATTTTAGTTTCTAGACTAAATCCTTTATCTGATCTTCTCTGTTTTAGTCTTGCTTCCTGTCTAAGTTTTATTTTGTTCACCTCTTCTTGGTCAGATGTAGTGGGTCTCATGCTGGGTGTCTTTTAGGTCCCAGTTGTTGTTGCTAGTCAACTTTCAGTAGACACCCCCATAGTGTCTTTCAGAACCGCTCCTAAAACCACACCTGTTTTATTTTGGTTGTAGTCAGTTACTATGTTAGTTCCCCATTCTGTCTGGTTGTAGTCAGTTACTATGTTAGTTCCCCATTCTGTTTGGTTGTAGTCAGTTACTATGTTAGTTTCCCATTCTGTTTGGTTGTAGTCAGTTACTATGTTAGTTCCCATTCTGTTTGGTTGTAGTCAGTTACTATGTTAGTTCCCCATTCTGTCTGGTTGTAGTCAGTTACTATGTTAGTTCCCATTCTGTCTGGTTGTAGTCAGTTACTATGTTAGTTCCCATTCTGTCTGGTTGTAGTCAGTTACTGTGTTAGTTCCCATTCTGTTTGGTTGTAGTCAGTTACTATGTTAGTTCCCCATTCTGTCTGGTTGTAGTCAGTTACTGTGTTAGTTCCCATTCTGTTTGGTTGTAGTCAGTTACTATGTTAGTTCCCCATTCTGTCTGGTTGTAGTCAGTTACTGTGTTAGTTCCCATTCTGTTTGGTTGTAGTCAGTTACTGTGTTAGTTCCCATTCTGTTTGGTTGTAGTCAGTTACTATGTTAGTTCCCATTCTGTTTGGTTGTAGTCAGTTACTATGTTAGTTCCCATTCTGTTTGGTTGTAGTCAGTTACTATGTTATGTACCCGTTAGTGTCGGGGGTTAGGGTTGAGTACCCGTTAGTGTCAGGGGTTAGGGTTTAGTACCCGTTAGTGTCAGGGGTTAGGGTTGAGTACCCGTTAGTGTCAGGGGTTAGGGTTTAGTACCCGTTAGTGTCAGGGGTTAGGGTTGAGTACCCGTTAGTGTCAGGGGTTAGGGTTTAGTACCCGTTAGTGTCAGGGGTTAGGGTTGAGAACCCGTTAGTGTCAGGGGTTAGGATTGAGAACCCGTTAGTGTCAGGGGTTAGGATTGAGAACCCGTTAGTGTCAGGGGTTAGGGTTGAGAACCCGTTAGTGTCAGGGGTTAGGATTGAGAACCCGTTAGTGTCAGGGGTTAGGATTGAGAACCCGTTAGTGTCAGGGGTTAGGGTTGAGTACCCGTTAGTGTCAGGGGTTAGGGAGAGCCCACCTGCTTTAGTGCTGAGTAGAAAGACAAAGACGTGTTTGCTGCTGAAGTTCTTGATGGCCAGGTTACGCTCCTCCCCCCTGACTGATCCGTCCAGACGCTCATAGCTGTAACCTGCAGAACAGAGAAATAACCTCATTTAACCTACCACTGGACAGAGAAATAACCTCATTTAACCTACCACTGGACAGAGAAATAACCTCATTTAACCTACCACTGGACAGAGAAATAACCTCATTTAACCTACCACTGGACAGAGAAATAACCTCATTTAACCTACCACTGGACAGAGAAATAACCTCATTTAACCTACCACTGGACAGAGAAATAACCTCATTTAACCTACCACTGGACAGAGAAATAACCTAATTTAACCTACCACTGGACAGAGAAATAACCTCTTAACCTACCACTGGACAGAGAAATAACCTCATTTAACCTACCACTGGACAGAGAAATAACCTCATTTAACCTACCACTGGACAGAGAAATAACCTCATTTAACCTACCACTGGACAGAGAAATAACCTCTTAACCTACCACTGGACAGAGAAATAACCTCTTAACCTACCACTGGACAGAGAAATAACCTCTAAACCTACCACTGGACAGAGAAATAACCTCTTAACCTACCACTGGACAGAGAAATAACCTCTTAACCTACCACTGGACAGAGAAATAACCTCTTAACCTACCACTGGACAGAGAAATAACCTCTTAACCTACCACTGGACAGAGAAATAACCTCTTAACCTACCACTGGACAGAGAAATAACCTCTTAACCTACCACTGGACAGAGAAATAACCTCTTAGCCTACCACTGGACAGAGAAATAACCTCTTAACCTACCACTGGACAGAGAAATAACCTCATTTAACCTACCACTGGACAGAGAAATAACCTCATTTAACCTACCACTGGACAGAGAAATAACCTCTTAACCTACCACTGGACAGAGAAATAACCTCTTAACCTACCACTGGACAGAGAAATAACCTCTAAACCTACCACTGGACAGAGAAATAACCTCTTAACCTACCACTGGACAGAGAAATAACCTCTTAACCTACCACTGGACAGAGAAATAACCTCTTAACCTACCACTGGACAGAGAAATAACCTCTTAACCTACCACTGGACAGAGAAATAACCTCTTAACCTACCACTGGACAGAGAAATAACCTCTTAACCTACCACTGGACAGAGAAATAACCTTAACCTACCACTGGGTGGTGTCTCAAATGGCAGTCTATTCTCTCTAGAGTGCACTACTTTTCTGGTCAGAAGTAGTGCACTATATAGGGAACAGGCTGCCATTTTAGATGCATCACTACACTTACAATCAACACTGTATCCTCTAGAGCACAAGTCCAAAGTCCTAAGACAGTGCAGTACTCTCTTCAAAGCAGAGCATAAGCCTGCATAAACAGCCAGCCAGCCAGCCAGCCAGCCAGCCAGTGAGAAAGATCTCTACATGCAGGGCTCCAGACTAACATTTTCCCCTGGTGGCACCAGCTCTACATGCAGGGCTCCAGACTAACATTTTCCCCTGGTGGCACCAGCTCTACATGCAGGGCTCCAGACTAACATTTTCCCCTGGTGGCACCAGCTCTACATGCAGGGCTCCAGACTAACATTTTCCCCTGGTGGCACCAGCTCTACATGCAGGGCTCCAGACTAACATTTTCCCCTGGTGGCACCAGCTCTACATGCAGGGCTCCAGACTAACATTTTCCCCTGGTGGCACCAGCTCTACATGCAGGGCTCCAGACTAACATTTTCCCCTGGTGGCACCAGCTCTACATGCAGGGCTCCAGACTAACATTTTCCCCTGGTGGCACCAGCTCTACATGCAGGGCTCCAGACTAACATTTTCCCCTGGTGGCACCAGCTCATGATTTGGCCGCCACGCAATAGACATTTTTTTGTATCATCTTCTAAAGTGATTCACAGAGCTTTATTAAAATGTGCAATAGATAAGAGATTGTATTGAAGAAATGTTGTTTAATCATTCATTCAACCTAATCCAGTGATTGTTGCTGCCTTGCTATGTTGTTGTCATGTTGTGTTGCTACCATGTTGTGTCGTCATGTGTTGCTACCATGTTGTTGTCATGTTCTGTTGTCATGTTGTGTTGCTACCATGTTGTTGTCATGTTGTGTTGCTACCATGTTGTTGTCGTGTTCTGTTGTCATGTTGTGTTGCTACCATGTTGTTGTCATGTTGTGTTGCTACCATGTTGTTGTCATGTTGTGTTGCTACCATGTTGTTGTCGTGTTCTGTTGTCATGTTGTGTTGCTACCATGTTGTTGTCATGTGTTGCTACCATGCTGTTGTCATGTTGTGTTGCTACCATGTTGTTGTCATGTTGTGTTGCTACCATGTTGTTGTCATGTTGTGTTGCTACCATGTTGTGTTGTCATGTTGTGTTGCTACCATGTTGTTGTCATGTGTTGCTACCATGTTGTGTTGTCATGTTGTGTTGCTACCATGTTGTGTTGTCATGTTGTGTTGCTACCATGTTGTGTTGTCATGTTGTGTTGCTACCATGCTGTGTTGTCATGTTGTGTTGCTACCATGCTGTGTTGTCATGTGTTGCTACCATGCTGTGTTGTCATGTGTTGCTACCATGCTGTGTTGTCATGTGTTGCTACCATGCTGTGTTGTCATGTTCTGTTGCTACCATGTTGTGTTGTCATGTTCTGTTGCTACCATGTTGTTGTCATGTTCTGTTGCTACCATGTTGTTGTCATGTTCTGTTGCTACCATGTTGTTGTCATGTTCTGTTGCTACCATGTTGTTGTCATGTTCTGTTGCTACCATGTTGTGTTGTCATGTGTTGCTACCATGTTGTGTTGTCATGTGTTGCTACCATGTTGTGTTGTCATGTGTTGCTACCATGTTGTGTTGTCATGTGTTGCTACCATGCTGTGTTGTCATGTGTTGCTACCATGCTGTGTTGACATGTGTTGCTACCATGCTGTGTTGTCATGTGTTGCTACCATGTGTTGACATGTGTTGCTGCCTTGCTGTGTTGTCATGTGTTGCTGCCATGTTGTGTTGTCATGTGTTGCTACCATGTTGTGTTGTCATGTGTTGCTACCATGTTGTGTTGTCATGTGTTGCTACCATGTTGTGTTGTCATGTGTTGCTACCATGCTGTGTTGTCATGTGTTGCTACCATGCTGTGTTGTCATGTGTTGCTACTATGTGTTGACATGTGTTGCTACCATGCTGTGTTGTCATGTGTTGCTACCATGTGTTGACATGTGTTGCTGCCTTGCTGTGTTGTCATGTGTTGCTGCCATGCTGTGTTGTCATGTGTTGCTGCCATGCTGTGTTGTCATGTGTTGCTGCCTTGCTGTGTTGTCATGTGTTGCTGCCTTGCTGTGTTGTTGTCATGTGTTGCTACCATGTTGTGTTGTCATGTGTTGCTACCATGCTGTGTTGTCATGTTCTGTTGCTACCATGTTGTTGTCATGTTCTGTTGCTACCATGTTGTTGTCATGTGTTGCTACCATGTTGTGTTGTCATGTGTTGCTACCATGTTGTGTTGTCATGTGTTGCTACCATGTTGTGTTGTCATGTGTTGCTACCATGTTGTGTTGTCATGTGTTGCTACCATGTTGTGTTGTCATGTGTTGCCACCATGCTGTGTTGTCATGTGTTGCCACCATGCTGTGTTGTCATGTGTTGCTACCATGCTGTGTTGTCATGTGTTGCTACCATGCTGTGTTGTCATGTGTTGCTACCATGCTGTGTTGTCATGTGTTGCTACCATGCTGTGTTGTCATGTGTTGCTACCATGCTGTGTTGTCATGTGTTGCTACCATGCTGTGTTGTCATGTTCTGTTGCTACCATGTTGTGTTGTCATGTGTTGCTACCATGTTGTGTTGTCATGTGTTGCTACCATGCTGTGTTGTCATGTTCTGTTGCTACCATGTTGTTGTCATGTTCTGTTGCTACCATGTTGTTGTCATGTGTTGCTACCATGTTGTGTTGTCATGTGTTGCTACCATGTTGTGTTGTCATGTGTTGCTACCATGCTGTGTTGTCATGTGTTGCTACCATGCTGTGTTGTCATGTGTTGCGACCATGTGTTGACATGTGTTGCTACCATGTTGTGTTGTCATGTGTTGCTACCATGTTGTGTTGTCATGTGTTGCTACCATGTTGTGTTGTCATGTGTTGCTACCATGTTGTGTTGTCATGTGTTGCTACCATGCTGTGTTGTCATGTGTTGCTACCATGCTGTGTTGTCATGTGTTGCTACCATGTGTTGACATGTGTTGCTACCATGCTGTGTTGTCATGTGTTGCTACCATGTGTTGACATGTGTTGCTGCCTTGCTGTGTTGTCATGTGTTGCTGCCATGCTGTGTTGTCATGTGTTGCTGCCATGCTGTGTTGTCATGTGTTGCTGCCTTGCTGTGTTGTCATGTGTTGCTGCCTTGCTGTGTTGTTGTCATGTTGTGTTGCTACCATGTTGTGTTGTCATGTGTTGCTACCATGCTGTGTTGTCATGTGTTGCTACCATGCTGTGTTGTCATGTGTTGCTACCATGTTGTGTTGTCATGTGTTGCCACCATGCTGTGTTGTCATGTGTTGCTACCATGCTGTGTTGTCATGTTCTGTTGCTACCATGTTGTGTTGTCATGTGTTGCTACCATGTTGTTGTCATGTTCTGTTGCTACCATGTTGTTGTCATGTTCTGTTGCTACCATGTTGTTGTCATGTTCTGTTGCTA
The DNA here is from genome assembly GCA_023634145.1 of Thymallus thymallus. Classification (NCBI taxonomy): domain Eukaryota; kingdom Metazoa; phylum Chordata; class Actinopteri; order Salmoniformes; family Salmonidae; genus Thymallus; species Thymallus thymallus. The sequence goes on from CM042393.1 coordinate 431,321, forward strand.
CCATGTTGTTGTCATGTTCTGTTGCTACCATGTTGTGTTGTCATGTGTTGCTACCATGTTGTTGTCATGTTCTGTTGCTACCATGTTGTTGTCATGTTCTGTTGCTACCATGTTGTTGTCATGTGTTGCTACCATGTTGTGTTGTCATGTGTTGCTACCATGTTGTGTTGTCATGTGTTGCTACCATGTGGTGTTGTCATGTGTTACTACCATGTGGTGTTGTCATGTGTTACTACCATGTGGTGTTGTCATGTGTTGCTACCATGCTGTGTTGTCATGTGTTGCTACCATGCTGTGTTGTCATGTGTTGCTACCATGTTGTTGTCATGTTCTGTTGCTACCATGTTGTTGTCATGTTCTGTTGCTACCATGTTGTGTTGTCATGTGTTGCTACCATGTTGTGTTGTCATGTGTTGCTACCTTGCTGTGTTGTCATGTGTTGCTGCCTTGCTGTGTTGTCATGTGTTGCTGCCTTGCTGTGTTGTCATGTGTTGCTGCCATGCTGTGTTGTCATGTGTTGCTGCCTTGCTATGTTGTCATGTGTTGCTGCCTTGCTGTGTTGTTATGTGTTGCTACCATGCTGTGTTGTCATGTGTTGCTACCATGCTGTGTTGTCATGTGTTGCTACCATGCTGTGTTGTCATGTGTTGCTACCATGCTGTGTTGTCATGTGTTGCTACCATGTTGTGTTGTCATGTGTTGCTGCCTTGCTGTGTTGTCATGTGTTGCTGCCATGCTGTGTTGTCATGTGTTGCTGCCTTGCTGTGTTGTCATGTGTTGCTGCCTTGCTGTGTTGTCATGTGTTGCTGCCTTGCTGTGTTGTCATGTGTTGCTGCCTTGCTGTGTTGTCATGTGTTGCTGCCTTGCTGTGTTGTCATGTGTTGCTGCCTTGCTGTGTTGTCATGTGTTGCTGCCTTGCTGTGTTGTCATGTGTTGCTGCCTTGCTGTGTTGTCATGTGTTGCTGCCTTGCTGTGTTGTCATGTGTTGCTGCCTTGATGTGTTGTCATGTGTTGCTGCCTTGCTGTGTTGTCATGTGTTGCTGCCATGCTATGTTGTCTTAGGTCTCTCTTTCTGTAGTGTTGTTTTGTCTCTTTTGTCGTGATGTGTGTTTTGGCCTATATTTTTATTTAATTAATTTATCATTTTAATCCCAGCCCCCGTCCCCACAGGAGGCCTTTTGGTAGGCCGTCATTGTAAAAAATAATTTCTTCTTAACTGACTTGCCTAGTTAAATAAAGGTTAAATAAAAAATAAAAATAGGGCTCCAGAATGTTCTGATTTGTTTCAATAGATTTGATTGATTTTATTATAGTGTCATGTATCTTCAAGATGCCCAGCCCACATAGGCTTTATGAGACACTATGTTGTATACAAATACAATTATTATACACACATCTTAGCCAACTACATTTAAACTCAGTTTTTCCACAATTCCTGACATTTAATCCTAGTAAACATTCCCTGTCTTAGGTCAGTTAGGATCACCACTTTATTTTAAGAATGTGAAATGTCAGATTAATAGTAGAGAATTATTTATTTCAGCTTTTATTTATTTCATCACATCAGAAGTTTACATACACTCAATTAGTATTTGGTAGCATTGTCTTTAAATTGTTTAACTTGGGTCAAACGTTTCAGGTAGCCTTCCACAAGCTTCCCACAATAAGTTGGGTGAATTTCTAAAGTAGATAGGTACTTTATTGATTCCCCCTCGAGGATCAATAAAGTACCTACCTATCTATCTATCTATCTATCTATCTATCTATCTAGATACAGCTCCTGTTATCCGACTGGCCGTGTCGTGTCGTTATCCGACTGGCCGTGTCGTTATCCGACTGGCCGTGTCGTTATCCGACTGGCCGTGTCGTTATCCGACTGGCCGTGTCGTGTCTTTATCCGACTGGCCGTGCCGTTATCCGACTGGCCGTGTCGTGTCTTTATCCGACTGGCCGTGTCGTTATCCGACTAGCCGTGTCGTTATCAGACTAGCCGTGTCGTGTCGTTATCCGACTAGCCGTGTCGTGTCGTTATCCGACTAGCCGTGTTGCCCGGAGTTCATTCATGGCAATCAACGATGGTCGCATGTCACAAGCTGTGGAAGCTGAAAACAGAGGCCTGCTGCAAATAAGTCTACACTCCCAATGAGAGGCCCGGAGCAGAAAAACAAACAATCAATAGTTTCTCCACCCTGGAGCCTGATCTTCCTGCACCTGTCACTGGGAGAACCTGTGCCTACTCATACTCTTTCCTCTACGATTTCAAAGTTGACGTCGAGCTGGGCTTCTCCATCTGTCGGAGTGGGCGGATTTCCTCGTCCTTCTCGCCAGCCGTGATTTTGGGCAGATCAATGATAGGAAATGTGACCGTTTCTGGTACAAAAACAATGTCCTATCCCGGAGCTTGAGTAAATTACATTACTAAGCTGCTCCCGAATGTATTACGCCAGGACATGGAAATCCATTCTATCGTAGTCCATGTGGGTTTTAATGACATTATGAAGGGCAGCTCTGAACAGTTGAAACTGGGTTTTAAAGAGCTGATTGACCCTCTGCTAGACACTAATAAAATACCCATCATATCAGACCCTGTATCCTCTCTGAATCATCATATCTGGCCCTGTATCCTCTCTGAATCATCATATCTGGCCCTGTATCCTCTCTGAATCATCATACCTGGCCCTGTATCCTCTCTGAATCATCATACAGTGGGGAGAACAAGTATTTGATACACTGCTGATTTTGCAGATTTTCCCACTTACAAAGCATGTAGAGGTCTATAATTTTTATCATAGGTACTCTTCAACTGTGAGAGACGGAATCTAAATCAAAAATCCAGAAAATCACATTGTATGATTTTTAAGTAATTAATTTGCATTTTATTGCATGACATAAGTATTTGATACATCAGAAAAGCAGAACTTAATATTTGGTACAGAAACCTTTGTTTGCAATTACAGAGATCATATGTTTCCTGTAGTTCTTGACCAGGTTTTCACACACTGCAGCAGGGAGTTTGGCCCACTCCTCCATACAGACCTTCTCCAGATCCTTCAGGTTTCAGGGCTGTCGCTGGGCAATACGGACTTTCAGCTCCCTCCAAAGATTTTCTATTGGGTTCAGGTCTGGAGACTGGCTAGGCCACTCCAGGACCTTGAGATTCTTCTTACTGAGCCACTCCTTAGTTGCCCTGGCTGTGTGTTTCGGGTCGTTGTCATGCTGGAAGACCCAGCCACGACCCATCTTCAATGCTCTTACTGAGGGAAGGAGGTTGTTGGCCACGATCTCGCGATACATGGCCCCATCCATCCTCCCCTCAATATGGTGCAGTCGTCCTGTCCCCTTTGCAGAAAAGCATCCCCAAAGAATGATGTTTCCACCTCCATGCTTCACGGTTGGGATGGTGTTCTTGGGGTTGTACTCATCCTTCTTCTTCCTCCAAACACGGCGAGTGGAGTTTAGACCAAAAAGCTCTATTTTTGTCTCATCAGACCACATGACCTTCTCCCATTCCTCCTCTGGATCATCCAGATGGTCATTGGCAAACTTCAGACGGGCCTGGACATGTGCTGGCTTGAGCAGGGGGACCTTGCGTGCGCTGCAGGATTTTAATCCATGACGGCGTAGTGTGTTACTAATGGTTTTCTTTGAGACTGTGGTCCCAGCTCTCTTCAGGTCATTGACCAGGTCCTGCCGTGTAGTTCTGGGCTGATCCCTCACCTTCCTCATGATCATTGATGCCCCACGAGGTGAGATCTTGCATGGTGCCCCAGACCGAGGGAGATTGACCGTCATCTTGAACTACTTCCATTTTCTAATAATTGCGCCAACAGTTGTTGCCTTCTCACCAAGCTGCTTGCCTATTGTCCTGTAGCCCATCCCAGCCTTGTGCAGGTCTACAATTTTATCCCTGATGTCCTTACACAGCTCTCTGGTCTTGGCCATTGTGGAGAGGTTGGAGTCTGTTTGATTGAGTGTGTGGACAGGTGTCTTTTATACAGGTAACGAGTTCAAACAGGTGCAGTTAATACAGGTAATGAGTGGAGAACAGGAGGGCTTCTTAAAGAAAAACTAACAGGTCTGTGAGAGCCGGAATTCTTACTGGTTGGTAGGTGATCAAATACTTATGTCATGCAATAAAATGCAAATTAATTATTTAAAAATCATACAATGTGATTTTCTGGATTTTTGTTTTAGATTCCGTCTCTCACAGTTGAAGTGTACCTATGATAAAAATTACAGACCTCTACATGCTTTGTAAGTAGGAAAACCTGCAAAATCGGCAGTGTATCAAATACTTGTTCTCCCCACTGTACATGTCCCTGTATCCTCTCTGAATCATCATATGTGGCCCTGTATCCTCTCTGAATCATCATATGTGGCCCTGTATCCTCTCTGAATCATCATATGTGGCCCTGTATCCTCTCTGAATCATCATATGTGGCCCTGTATCCTCTCTGAATCATCATATGTGGCCCTGTATCCTCTCTGAATCATCATATGTGGCCCTGTATCCTCTCTGAATCATCATATCTGGCCCTGTGTCCTCTCTGAATCATCATATCTGGCCCTGTGTCCTCTCTGAATCATCATATCTGGCCCTGTGTCCTCTCTGAATCATCATATCTGGCCCTGTATCCTCTCTGAATCATCATATCTGGCCCTGTATCCTCTCTGAATCATCATATCTGGCCCTGTATCCTCTCTGAATCATCATATCTGGCCCTGTATCCTCTCTGAATCATCATATCTGGCCCTGTATCCTCTCTGAATCATCATATCTGGCCCTGTATCCTCTCTGAATCATTGAACGCTTTAACAGGATTTTTTCTCTTCACAACTGGCTACGTGATTATTGCAGCTCAATGGGTGTAAAGTTTGTTGACAACGCTCAGTTAATCCCTACCATTGTGACGAAGAGTTTCTCATGTTATTTACGTTAGAGCAGGGTGAGCTGTACACAGTGAACTTCCTGCTAGGGCACACTGCCTCAGTCCTAAGTAATCATTTTTTATTTAACCTTTTTTTAACTAGGAGAGTCAGTTAAGAACAAAATCTAATTTACAGTGACGTCCTCCCCCGGCCAGACCCTCCCCTAACCCGGACGACGCTGGGCCAATTGTGCACCGCCCTATAGGACTCCCGATCACGGCCGGTTGTGATACAGCCGGGATCGAACCAGGGTCTGTAGTGCCTTAGACCACTGCGCTACTCAGGAGGCACAGTATAACTTTGGTTCATTTGCACCTGATTACTGCAATAGCTGTGGGATTGAAATAGGCATTCAGGGCAGTTAGAGGGACATAAATTAGGTTACTTATATTGTGTCTTCCAACGCCCCTGGGATAACGTACATTTGCAGAAGCATTATGAAAACTCAGCGACACAATGGTAGGGATTAACTGAGCTGGGGTCATTGATAAGTCATTGTCTCAACGCAGGCTTATAATGTTGTGAAAGGATCCAGGAACCCAAATGATTTGGGTGGATCGTATTCTCCTTCTAATAGAAACATTGTTTCCAGAAGGTATCACATTATCAATAATAGCTAGATATCCACTACCTCTGTATTCCACTACCTCTGTATTCCACTAGCTAGATATCCACTACCTCTGTATTCCACTAGCTAGATATCCACTACCTCTGTATTCCACTAGCTAGATATCCACTACCTCTGTATTCCACTAGCTAGATATCCACTACCTCTGTATTCCACTAGCTAGATATCCACTACCTCTGTATTCCACTACCTCTGTATTCCACTACCTCTGTATTCCACTACCTCTGTATTCCACTACCTCTGTATTCCACTACCTCTGTATTCCACTAGCTAGATATCCACTACCTCTGTATTCCACTAGCTAGATATCCACTACCTCTGTATTCCACTAGCTAGATATCCACTACCTCTGTATTCCACTAGCTAGATATCCACTACCTCTGTATTCCACTAGCTAGATATCCACTACCTCTGTATTCCACTAGCTAGATATCCACTACCTCTGTATTCCACTAGCTAGATATCCACTACCTCTGTATTCCACTAGCTAGATATCCACTACCTCTGTATTCCACTAGCTAGATATCCACTACCTCTGTATTCCACTAGCTAGATATCCACTACCTCTGTATTCCACTAGCTAGATATCCACTACCTCTGTATTCCACTAGCTAGATATCCACTACCTCTGTATTCCACTAGCTAGATATCCACTACCTCTGTATTCCACTAGCTAGATATCCACTAGCTAGATATCCACTACCTCTGTATTCCACTAGCTAGATATCTACTACCTCTGTATTCCACTAGCTAGATATCCATTACCTCTGTATTCCACTAACTAGATATCTACTACCTCTGTATTCCACTAACTAGATATCCATTACCTCTGTATTCCACTAACTAGATATCCACTACCTCTGTATTCCACTAACTAGATATCTACTACCTCTGTATTCCACTAGCTAGATATCCACTACCTCTGTATTCCACTAGCTAGATATCCACTACCTCTGTATTCCACTAGCTAGATATCCACTACCTCTGTATTCCACTAGCTAGATATCCACTAGCTAGATATCCACTACCTCTGTATTCCACTAGCTAGATATCTACTACCTCTGTATTCCACTAGCTAGATATCCATTACCTCTGTATTCCACTAGCTAGATATCCATTACCTCTGTATTCCACTAACTAGATATCTACTACCTCTGTATTCCACTAACTAGATATCCATTACCTCTGTATTCCACTTACTAGATATCCATTACCTCTGTATTCCACTAGCTAGATATCCATTACCTCTGTATTCCACTAGCTAGATATCCACTACCTCTGTATTCCACTAGCTAGATATCCACTACCTCTGTATTCCACTAGCTAGATATCCATTACCTCTGTATTCCACTAGCTAGATATCCACTACCTCTGTATTCCACTAACTAGATATCCATTACCTCTGTATTCCACTTACTAGATATCCATTACCTCTGTATTCCACTAGCTAGATATCCACTACCTCTGTATTCCACTAGCTAGATATCCACTACCTCTGTATTCCACTACCTCTGTATTCCACTAGCTAGATATCCACTACCTCTGTATTCCACTACCTCTGTATTCCACTAGCTAGATATCCACTACCTCTGTATTCCACTACCTCTGTATTCCACTAGCTAGATATCCACTACCTCTGTATTCCACTAGCTAGATATCCACTACCTCTGTATTCCACTAGCTAGATATCCACTACCTCTGTATTCCACTAGCTAGATATCCATTACCTCTGTATTCCACTAGCTAGATATCCATTACCTCTGTATTCCACTAGCTAGATATCCACTACCTCTGTATTCCACTAGCTAGATATCCACTACCTCTGTATTCCACTAGCTAGATATCCATTACCTCTGTATTCCACTAGCTAGATATCCACTACCTCTGTATTCCACTTACTAGATATCCATTACCTCTGTATTCCACTAGCTAGATATCCACTACCTCTGTATTCCACTAGCTAGATATCCACTACCTCTGTATTCCACTACCTCTGTATTCCACTAGCTAGATATCCACTACCTCTGTATTCCACTACCTCTGTATTCCACTAGCTAGATATCCACTACCTCTGTATTCCACTACCTCTGTATTCCACTAGCTAGATATCCACTACCTCTGTATTCCACTAGCTAGATATCCACTACCTCTGTATTCCACTAGCTAGATATCCACTACCTCTGTATTCCACTAGCTAGATATCCACTACCTCTGTATTCCACTAGCTAGATATCCATTACCTCTGTATTCCACTAGCTAGATATCCACTACCTCTGTATTCCACTAACTAGATATCCATTACCTCTGTATTCCACTTACTAGATATCCATTACCTCTGTATTCCACTAGCTAGATATCCACTACCTCTGTATTCCACTAGCTAGATATCCATTACCTCTGTATTCCACTAACTAGATATCTACTACCTCTGTATTCCACTAACTAGATATCCACTACCTCTGTATTCCACTACCTCTGTATTCCACTAGCTAGATATCCACTACCTCTGTATTCCACTACCTCTGTATTCCACTAGCTAGATATCCACTACCTCTGTATTCCACTAGCTAGATATCCACTACCTCTGTATTCCACTAGCTAGATATCCACTACCTCTGTATTCCACTAGCTAGATATCCATTACCTCTGTATTCCACTAGCTAGATATCCACTACCTCTGTATTCCACTAACTAGATATCCATTACCTCTGTATTCCACTTACTAGATATCCATTACCTCTGTATTCCACTAGCTAGATATCCACTACCTCTGTATTCCACTAGCTAGATATCCATTACCTCTGTATTCCACTAACTAGATATCTACTACCTCTGTATTCCACTAACTAGATATCCATTACCTCTGTATTCCACTAACTAGATATCCACTACCTCTGTATTCCACTAGCTAGATATCCACTACCTCTGTATTCCACTAACTAGATATCCACTACCTCTGTATTCCACTAACTAGATATCCACTACCTCTGTATTCCACTAACTAGATATCCACTACCTCTGTATTCCACTAGCTAGATATCTACTACCTCTGTATTCCACTAGCTAGATATCCACTACCTCTGTATTCCACTAGCTAGATATCCACTACCTCTGTATTCCACTAACTAGATATCCACTACCTCTGTATTCCACTAACTAGATATCCACTACCTCTGTATTCCACTAGCTAGATATCTACTACCTCTGTATTCCACTAGCTAGATATCCACTACCTCTGTATTCCACTAGCTAGATATCCACTACCTCTGTATTCCACTAGCTAGATATCCACTACCTCTGTATTCCACTAGCTAGATATCCATTACCTCTGTATTCCACTAGCTAGATATCTACTACCTCTGTATTCCACTAGCTAGATATCCACTACCTCTGTATTCCACTAGCTAGATATCCATTACCTCTGTATTCCACTAACTAGATATCTACTACCTCTGTATTCCACTAACTAGATATCCATTACCTCTGTATTCCACTAACTAGATATCCACTACCTCTGTATTCCACTAGCTAGATATCCACTACCTCTGTATTCCACTAACTAGATATCCACTACCTCTGTATTCCACTAACTAGATATCCACTACCTCTGTATTCCACTAACTAGATATCCACTACCTCTGTATTCCACTAGCTAGATATCTACTACCTCTGTATTCCACTAGCTAGATATCCACTACCTCTGTATTCCACTAACTAGATATCCACTACCTCTGTATTCCACTAGCTAGATATCTACTACCTCTGTATTCCACTAGCTAGATATCCACTACCTCTGTATTCCACTAGCTAGATATCCACTACCTCTGTATTCCACTAGCTAGATATCCACTACCTCTGTATTCCACTAGCTAGATATCCACTACCTCTGTATTCCACTAGCTAGATATCCACTACCTCTGTATTCCACTAGCTAGATATCCACTAGCTAGATATCCACTACCTCTGTATTCCACTAGCTAGATATCCACTAGCTAGATATCCACTACCTCTGTATTCCACTAGCTAGATATCCACTACCTCTGTATTCCACTAGCTAGATATCCACTACCTCTGTATTCCACTAGCTAGATATCCACTACCTCTGTATTCCACTAGCTAGATATCCACTACCTCTGTATTCCACTAGCTAGATATCCACTACCTCTGTATTCCACTAGCTAGATATCCACTACCTCTGTATTCCACTAGCTAGATATCCACTACCTCTGTATTCCACTAGCTAGATATCCACTACCTCTGTATTCCACTAGCTAGATATCCACTACCTCTGTATTCCACTAGCTAGATATCCACTACCTCTGTATTCCACTAGCTAGATATCCACTACCTCTGTATTCCACTAGCTAGATATCCACTACCTCTGTATTCCACTAGCTAGATATCCACTACCTCTGTATTCCACTAGCTAGATATCCACTAGCTAGATATCCACTACCTCTGTATTCCACTAGCTAGATATCTACTACCTCTGTATTCCACTAGCTAGATATCCATTACCTCTGTATTCCACTAACTAGATATCTACTACCTCTGTATTCCACTAACTAGATATCCATTACCTCTGTATTCCACTAACTAGATATCCACTACCTCTGTATTCCACTAACTAGATATCTACTACCTCTGTATTCCACTAGCTAGATATCCACTACCTCTGTATTCCACTAGCTAGATATCCACTACCTCTGTATTCCACTAGCTAGATATCCACTACCTCTGTATTCCACTAGCTAGATATCCACTAGCTAGATATCCACTACCTCTGTATTCCACTAGCTAGATATCTACTACCTCTGTATTCCACTAGCTAGATATCCATTACCTCTGTATTCCACTAGCTAGATATCCATTACCTCTGTATTCCACTAACTAGATATCTACTACCTCTGTATTCCACTAACTAGATATCCATTACCTCTGTATTCCACTTACTAGATATCCATTACCTCTGTATTCCACTAGCTAGATATCCATTACCTCTGTATTCCACTAGCTAGATATCCACTACCTCTGTATTCCACTAGCTAGATATCCACTACCTCTGTATTCCACTAGCTAGATATCCATTACCTCTGTATTCCACTAGCTAGATATCCACTACCTCTGTATTCCACTAACTAGATATCCATTACCTCTGTATTCCACTTACTAGATATCCATTACCTCTGTATTCCACTAGCTAGATATCCACTACCTCTGTATTCCACTAGCTAGATATCCACTACCTCTGTATTCCACTACCTCTGTATTCCACTAGCTAGATATCCACTACCTCTGTATTCCACTACCTCTGTATTCCACTAGCTAGATATCCACTACCTCTGTATTCCACTACCTCTGTATTCCACTAGCTAGATATCCACTACCTCTGTATTCCACTAGCTAGATATCCACTACCTCTGTATTCCACTAGCTAGATATCCACTACCTCTGTATTCCACTAGCTAGATATCCATTACCTCTGTATTCCACTAGCTAGATATCCATTACCTCTGTATTCCACTAGCTAGATATCCACTACCTCTGTATTCCACTAGCTAGATATCCACTACCTCTGTATTCCACTAGCTAGATATCCATTACCTCTGTATTCCACTAGCTAGATATCCACTACCTCTGTATTCCACTTACTAGATATCCACTACCTCTGTATTCCACTAGCTAGATATCCACTACCTCTGTATTCCACTAGCTAGATATCCACTACCTCTGTATTCCACTACCTCTGTATTCCACTAGCTAGATATCCACTACCTCTGTATTCCACTACCTCTGTATTCCACTAGCTAGATATCCACTACCTCTGTATTCCACTACCTCTGTATTCCACTAGCTAGATATCCACTACCTCTGTATTCCACTAGCTAGATATCCACTACCTCTGTATTCCACTAGCTAGATATCCACTACCTCTGTATTCCACTAGCTAGATATCCACTACCTCTGTATTCCACTAGCTAGATATCCATTACCTCTGTATTCCACTAGCTAGATATCCACTACCTCTGTATTCCACTAACTAGATATCCATTACCTCTGTATTCCACTTACTAGATATCCATTACCTCTGTATTCCACTAGCTAGATATCCACTACCTCTGTATTCCACTAGCTAGATATCCATTACCTCTGTATTCCACTAACTAGATATCTACTACCTCTGTATTCCACTAACTAGATATCCACTACCTCTGTATTCCACTACCTCTGTATTCCACTAGCTAGATATCCACTACCTCTGTATTCCACTACCTCTGTATTCCACTAGCTAGATATCCACTACCTCTGTATTCCACTAGCTAGATATCCACTACCTCTGTATTCCACTAGCTAGATATCCACTACCTCTGTATTCCACTAGCTAGATATCCATTACCTCTGTATTCCACTAGCTAGATATCCACTACCTCTGTATTCCACTAACTAGATATCCATTACCTCTGTATTCCACTTACTAGATATCCATTACCTCTGTATTCCACTAGCTAGATATCCACTACCTCTGTATTCCACTAGCTAGATATCCATTACCTCTGTATTCCACTAACTAGATATCTACTACCTCTGTATTCCACTAACTAGATATCCATTACCTCTGTATTCCACTAACTAGATATCCACTACCTCTGTATTCCACTAGCTAGATATCCACTACCTCTGTATTCCACTAACTAGATATCCACTACCTCTGTATTCCACTAACTAGATATCCACTACCTCTGTATTCCACTAACTAGATATCCACTACCTCTGTATTCCACTAGCTAGATATCTACTACCTCTGTATTCCACTAGCTAGATATCCACTACCTCTGTATTCCACTAACTAGATATCCACTACCTCTGTATTCCACTAACTAGATATCCACTACCTCTGTATTCCACTAGCTAGATATCTACTACCTCTGTATTCCACTAGCTAGATATCCACTACCTCTGTATTCCACTAGCTAGATATCCACTACCTCTGTATTCCACTAGCTAGATATCCACTACCTCTGTATTCCACTAGCTAGATATCCATTACCTCTGTATTCCACTAGCTAGATATCTACTACCTCTGTATTCCACTAGCTAGATATCCACTACCTCTGTATTCCACTAGCTAGATATCCATTACCTCTGTATTCCACTAACTAGATATCTACTACCTCTGTATTCCACTAACTAGATATCCATTACCTCTGTATTCCACTAACTAGATATCCACTACCTCTGTATTCCACTAGCTAGATATCCACTACCTCTGTATTCCACTAACTAGATATCCACTACCTCTGTATTCCACTAACTAGATATCCACTACCTCTGTATTCCACTAACTAGATATCCACTACCTCTGTATTCCACTAGCTAGATATCTACTACCTCTGTATTCCACTAGCTAGATATCCACTACCTCTGTATTCCACTAACTAGATATCCACTACCTCTGTATTCCACTAGCTAGATATCTACTACCTCTGTATTCCACTAGCTAGATATCCACTACCTCTGTATTCCACTAGCTAGATATCCACTACCTCTGTATTCCACTAGCTAGATATCCACTACCTCTGTATTCCACTAGCTAGATATCCACTACCTCTGTATTCCACTAGCTAGATATCCACTACCTCTGTATTCCACTAGCTAGATATCCACTACCTCTGTATTCCACTAGCTAGATATCCACTAGCTAGATATCCACTACCTCTGTATTCCACTAGCTAGATATCCACTAGCTAGATATCCACTACCTCTGTATTCCACTAGCTAGATATCCACTACCTCTGTATTCCACTAGCTAGATATCCACTACCTCTGCATTCCACTAGCTAGATATCCACTACCTCTGTATTCCACTAACTAGATATCCACTACCTCTGTATTCCACTAGCTAGATATCCACTACCTCTGTATTCCACTAGCTAGATATCCACTACCTCTGTATTCCACTAGCTAGATATCCACTACCTCTGTATTCCACTAGCTAGATATCCACTACCTCTGTATTCCACTAGCTAGATATCCACTACCTCTGCATTCCACTAGCTAGATATCCACTACCTCTGTATTCCACTAGCTAGATATCCACTACCTCTGCATTCCACTAGCTAGATATCCACTACCTCTGTATTCCACTAGCTAGATATCCACTACCTCTGTATTCCATGTAGTCCTGCAGAATGTCCAGCATCCTGGTCATCTGGGAGAACAGCAGGACATGATGTCCCCTGTAGTGTTAAACAGTATTTCCCTCAGTGCTTAGTGTTAAACAGTATCTCCCTCAGTGCTTAGTGCTAAACAGTATCTCCCTCAGTGCTTAGTGTTAAACAGTATCTCCCTCAGTGCTTAGTGTTAAACAGTATCTCCCTCAGTGCTTAGTGTTAAACAGTATCTCCCTCAGTGCTTAGTGTTAAACAGTATCTCCCTCAGTGCTTAGTGCTAAACAGTATCTCCCTCAGTGCTTAGTGCTAAACAGTATCTCCCTCAGTGCTTAGTGTTAAACAGTATCTCCCTCAGTGCTTAGTGTTAAACAGTATCTCCCTCAGTGCTTAGTGCTAAACAGTATCTCCCTCAGTGCTTAGTGTTAAACAGTATCTCCCTCAGTGCTTAGTGTTAAACAGTATCTCCCTCAGTGCTTAGTGTTAAACAGTATCTCCCTCAGTGCTTAGTGTTAAACAGTATCTCCCTCAGTGCTTAGTGTTAAACAGTATCTCCCTCAGTGCTTAGTGTTAAACAGTATCTCCCTCAGTGCTTAGTGTTAAACAGTATCTCCCTCAGTGCTTAGTGTTAAACAGTATCTCCCTCAGTGCTTAGTGTTAAACAGTATCTCCCTCAGTGCTTAGTGTTAAACAGTATCTCCCTCAGTGCTTAGTGTTAAACAGTATCTCCCTCAGTGCTTAGTGTTAAACAGTATCTCCCTCAGTGCTTAGTGTTAAACAGTATCTCCCTCAGTGCTTAGTGTTAAACAGTATCTCCCTCAGTGCTTAGTGTTAGATCTCCATGAAAGAGAGAGACTGACCCTTGGTGCAGGTATACCAGCATGCTGTCCAGCAGACAGAGTTTCCCACTAGCCTGGATCAGATGCTCCCCCATCTCATACGGTTCTGGTTCAGCACCTACAGAGAAAAGGCAGGGCTCCAGAATAACTTCCCCTGGTGGCACCAGTTCATGATTTTGTTGCACCAAAAATACATTTACGTCACCACACAATAGAACTATTTATTCTAAAGTGATTCCCAGAGCTTTATTAAAAAGTGCAATAGACTATTGAGATGATATTGAAGAAAAATGTTGTTTAATCATTAATTAATTCTGTGATTCAAAATATTTTAATGTGCAAGCTAATCCAGTGATTCTGGGTAGAGCATTAAGATATTGCTATTATATTTTACTGTTAAAATAGGGCTCCAGAATGTTCTAATTTGTTTCAATAGATTTGATTGATTTTATTATAGTGTCATGTATCTTCAAGATGCCCAGCCCACATAGGCTTTATGAGACACTATGTTGTATACAAATACAATTATTATATATACATACACATATACATATACAATAAGTATTGAACACGTCACCATTTTTCTCAGTAAATATATTTCCAAAGGTGCTATTGACATGAAATGTTCACCAGATGTTGGTAACAACCCAAGTAATCCATACATACAAAGAAACCAAAACAAATAAGTTCAGAAATTAAGTTGTGTAATAATGTGAAATGACACAGGGAAAAAGTATTGAACACATGAAGAAAGGGAGTTTCAAAAAGGCATGGAAAGCCAAGACAACCGCTGAAAACTATCAGTAATTAAAAAGCAATCCAGCCCCCTGTCAGTGCAAATTAATATCAGCTGGTTCAGTCCCAACTGATGGCCTACAAAAAGGTCTCATTGCCAAGGTGTCACACAAGACACATCTCATGATGGGTAAAAGCAAAGAGCTGTCTCAAGACCTTCGCAACCTAATTGTTGCAAAACATAATGATGGCATTGGTTATAGGCGCATTTCTAAGCTTCTGAATGTTCCAGTGAGCACTGTTGGGGCCATAATACGGAAGTGGAAAGACAATAATTTCACCATAAATTTGCCTCGACCAGGTGCTCCTCGCAAGATTTCTGACAGAGGAGTGAAAAGAATAATCAGAAGAGTTGTCCAAGAGCCAAGGACCACTTGTGGAGAGCTTCAAAAAGACCTGCAATTTAGCAGGTACTGTTGTCTCAAAGAAAACAGTAAGTAATGCACTCCACCGCCATGGCCTGTATGCACGCTCACCACGCAAGACTCCATTGCTGAAAAAAAAGCATGTTGAAGCACGTTTAAAGTTGGAAAAGCCAGTGAAATACTGGGAGAATATAGTGTGGTCAGATGAGAGGAAAATTGAACTGTTTGGATGTCATAATACACACCATGTTTGGAGGAGAAATGGCACTGCACATCACCCTAAAAACACCATACCAACAGTGAAGTTTGGAGGTGGGAACATCATGGTGTGGGGCTGCTTTTCAGCAAATGGTACCGGCAAACTTCACATAATTGAAGGAAGGATGAATGGGCAAATTTACCGAGACATTCTTGACAAACATCTGCTGCCATCTACCAGGATGATGAAGATGAAACGAGGGTGGACATTTCAGCAAGACAATGATCCCAAACACACAGCCAAGGAAACTCTCAATTGGTTTCAAAGAAAGAAAATAAAGCTGCTAGAATGGCCAAGCCAATCACCTGACTTAAATCCCATTGAAAATCTATGGAAAGAACTGAAGATCAAGATTCATAGAAGAGGCCCACGGAACATTCAAGATTTGAAGACTGTTTGTGTGGAAGAATGGGCCAAAATCACACCAGAGCAATGCATGCGACTAGTTTCTCCATACAGGAAGCATCTTGAAGCTGTCATTACCAACAAAGGCTTTTGTACAAAGTATTAAATAAATATCAGTAAGTGTGTTCAACACCTTTTCCCTGTGTCATTTCACATTATTACACATAAGCCGTCCAACTGGCCTAACAACCGCAGACCACGTGTAACCACGCCAGCACAGGACCTCCACATTTATTTAACTAGGCAAGTCAGATAAGAACAAATTCTTATTTACAATGACAGCCTACCAAAAGTCAAAAGACCTCCTGCGGGGACGGGGGATGGGATTAAAAATATAAATAAATAAAATATAAATATAGGACCAAACACACATCATGACAAGAGAGACAACACAACACTACATAAAGAGAGACCTAAGACAACAACATAGCAAGGCAGCAACACATGACAACACAGCATGGTAGCAACACAACATGACAACACAGCATGGTAGCAACACAACATGACAACAACATGGTAGCAACACAACATGACAACAACATGGTAGCAACACATTAGCAACACAACATGACAACAACATGGTAGCAACACATTAGCAACACAACATGGTAGCAACACAACATGACAACACAGCATGGTAGCAACACAACATGACAACAACATGGTAGCAACACATTAGCAACACAACATGGTAGCAACACAACATGACAACAACATGTAGCAACACATTAGCAACACAACATGACAACAACATGGTAGCAACACATTAGCAACACAACATGGTAGCAACACAACATGACAACAACATGGTAGCAACACATTAGCAACACAACATGGTAGCAACACAACAACAACATGGTAGCAACACAACATGACAACAACATGGTAGCAACACATTAGCAACACAACATGGTAGCAACACAACATGACAACAACATGGTAGCAACACAACATGGTAGCAACAGAACATGACAACAACATGGTAGCAACACAACATGACAACAACATGGTAGCAACACAACATGACAACAACATGGTAGCAACATAACATGACAACAACATGGTAGCAACAACATGGCAGCAACACATGACACAACATGGTGGCAACATAACATGACAACAACATGGTAGCAACACAACATGGCAGCACCACAAAACATGGTACAAACATTATTGGGCACAAGGGTGGGCTACACAACTCTAAACCAATAGGATCTCACCATCAAACAGGTAGGGGTGGGCTACACAGCTCTAAACCAATAGGATATCACCATCAAACAGGTAGGGGTGGGCTACACAGCTCTAAACCAATAGGATCTCACCATCAAACAGGTAGGGGTGGGCTACACAGCTCTAAACCAATAGGATATCACCATCAAACAGGTAGGGGTGGGCTACACAGCTCTAAACCAATAGGATATCACTTTCAAACAGGTAGGGGTGGGCTACACAGCTCTAAACCAATAGGATCTCACCATCAAACAGGTAGAGGTGGTCTAGACAGCTCTAAACCAATAGGATCCCACCATCAAACAGGTAGGATTACAAAGCTCTAAACCAATAGGATCTTACCATCAAACAAGTAGGGGTGGGCTACACAGCTCTAAACCAATAGGATCTTACCATCAAACAGGTAGGGGTGGTCCACACAGCTCTAAACCAATAGGATCTTACCATCAAACAGGTAGGGGTGGTCCACACACTTCCTGAGCTGCATCAGTATATTAAGCAGTCTGGTCCTGCTACCCTGCTCATTCCCAAAGGCATCTAGAAACACAACAACAGTTCACTACTGTCAGCTGCATTCTAATGGAAAGGGTTTAGTTGACGTTTAATAGAATGATGTTGTTTACCTGGTTGCTGATCTGTTTGTGCTCTTACCAAACCCTAACTGTTTGAAATGACCAGCAGAAACAGACAGGCAACCAGGGCTAGTGTTTCAGAAACAGACAGGCAACCAGGGCTAGTGTTTCAGAAACAGACAGGCAACCAGGGCTAGTGTTTCAGTCTTACACAGGTCCTTCTTCAGGATAGCCTTATAATATCTCTTCTGCAGGGCAGACAGGCCGTGGTATACTAGTATCTCTGTCTTCATGGGAAGGTCAGCTGCTACCTCAGCCTTCACCCTCCTCAGCAGGAAGGGCTGCAGCACCCTCTGGAGATCACTGGCTGGAGAGAAATATACAGAGAATACTGCTGTCAGACATGTAGGGTTCACAGAGATGCAGTCTTTATCATGATGATGGCACTGCCCTCTAGGTATCAATGGGACTTCCTGGATAAATAAAGGTTCAGCAAATAATAAAAAGTACACATACACTGTACAACACAGCCATGATGGTGGTGGCCAACAAGTCTGAACACTTGGACTGGTCAAACGTAGCTCACCATGTAGGGGATCGGTTGCCATTACGGACAGCCTTGATCCTGTTCTATACTGTACATCTGTACCATAACAACCTGCCAACAAAAACACTGAGTGGACAAAACATTAGTTTGACTTGCACCACCGTTGTGCCCTCAGAACAGCCTCAACCTCTACAAGGTGGCCATTGCTGTTATTGTTTACATCCCGCCCTCCGCTGACGCAAACACAGCGTGTGACGTCATCCACTCTGTTATCGCGAGGTTACAGACAGCACATCCCAGTGCATACATTTTTGTGTAGACAACACTGTACCCACCAGGAAGGTACACTGTTTTCCAAATAATAAACCCTGGGTCACCAGCGACCTGAAGGCCCTGCTGAATGAGAAGAAGAGGGCCTTCAAGGAGAGGGACAAGGACAAATTGAAATGCGTCCAAAGGGAGCTGGTTCAATACTGGCCCTGTCCACCTCCCCGCCAGCTCCCCAGGCCACACACCCTCACGGCTGTCCCACCCCCACTTTGCTCACAACACCTCTGTTGAGACAATCAGCGACCCCCTCCCCACCTCCGCCCCTGCTCCCTCTAGACTGATCCTCAACACTCCCCTTCCCCCCACCTCCCCACCTGGGCTGGCTTTCACCATCAACCATCAACCAAGTGAAGAGAGAGCTGGAGAAACTACACCAGTGGAAAGCGGCGGGCCCTGATGGCATCAGCCCAAGGGTGCCTCTTCAACGCTGCCCACGTTCAAACAGTTCGTGAAGTGCCCAACCAGGAATAATAAATCTCTGGACTTGTTATATGCTAATGTGAAGGATGCATACAACTCCACTGCACTCCCTCCCCTCGGTAGATCGGATCACAACCTTGTCCACCTCACCCCACTCTACAGGCCTATGGTCCAACAGCAGCCTGCAACCACCAGGACTATTAGGAGATGGTCCCCTGAGGCGAATGATGCCCTACAGGACTGCTTTGAAACAACAGACTGGGATGTGTTCTGTGAGGCTCATGGGGAGGACATCGATGGACTCACTGACTGCATAACAGACTATATAAATTTTTGTGTAGACAACACTGTACCCACCAGGAAGGTACGCTGTTTCCCAAACAATAAACCCTGGGTCACCAGCGACCTGAAGGACCTGCTGAATGAGAAGAAGAGGGCCTTCAAGGAGAAGGACAAGGACAAATTGAAATGCATCCAGAGGGAGCTGAAGTTGCGGATTGCTGAGGGGAAGAGAGTGTATAAGGAGAAGATGGAGGACAAGCTGAGGCAGAGCCAGGTGAGAGAGGTGTGGAAGGGCATGAGAAATATCACTGGCTTCAAAAAGTCAAACAGTGGGCAGACGGAGGGGACCCAGGACAGAGCAAATGAGCTGAACCAATTTTTTAACAGGTTCGATACTGGCCCTGTCCACCTCCCCTCCAGCTCCCCAGACCACACACCCTCACGGCTATCCCACCCCCACTTTGCTCACAGCACCTCTGCTGAGACAATCAGTGACCCCACCTCCGCCCCTGCCCCCCCTGGACTGATCCTCAACACCCCCCTTCCCCCCACCTCCCCACCTGGGCTGGCTTTCACCACCAACCAAGTGAAGAGAGAGCTGGAGAGACTACACCAGTGGAATACTCCAGCGTCTTTTCAACCTTAGCCTGAGCCTAGAAAGGGTCCCTGTGCTGTGGAAAACATCCTGCCTCGTCCCAGTGCCCAAGAAGGCACACCCCACTGTCCTGAATGACTTCAGACCTGTAGCGCTAACATCCCACATCATGAAGACCCTGGAAAGGTTAGTCCTCGCTCACCTCAGACCCCTGGTGTGTTCATCAATGGACCCCCTGCAGTTTGCATACCAGCGCAACATCGGGGTGGATGATGCAATCATCTACCTTCTGCAGAGGGCCTACTCTCACCTGGACAACGCAGGTTGCACTGTGAGGGTCATGTTTTTTGACTTCTCCAGTGCCTTCAATACCATTCAGCCCCTGCTGCTGGGTGAGAAGATGAGGAGGATGAAAGTGGAAGCACCCTTAGTCTCCTGGGTCACGGACTACCTGACCGGTAGGCCACAATTTGTGCGACTACAGAGCTGTGTGTCAGAACGGGCAGTTAGCAACACAGGGGCCCCCCAGGGAACGTTCCTGTCCCCCTTCCTGTTCACCCTCTACACCTCGGACTTCAGATATAACTCTGAAACATGCCACCTACAGAAGTTCTCGGATGACTCCGCATCAGGGGTGGGCAGGAGGAGGAGTACAGGAGCACAATCAGTGACTTTGTGTTGTGGTGTGAGCAGAACCACCTTCAGCTCAACATCAGCAAAACAAAGGAGATGGTGGTGGACTTCAGGAGAACCAAGGCACAACTGACTGCAGTCCCTATACAGGGGATGGATGTGGAAATGGTTGGGTCATACAAGTTCCTGGGAGTCCATATGGACAACAGGCTGGAATGGGCCGGTAACACCGGGGCCCTGTACAAAAAGGGCCAGAGCCGACTCTACTTTCTGAGGAGGCTCAGGTCCTTCAACGTGTGCAGTAAACTACTGCATACCTTCTACCAGTCTGTGGTGGCCAGTGCCATCTTTTTTGCAGTGGTGTGCTGGGGAGCAAACATCAAAGCCGGTGATGCTTCTCGGGTAAATAAGCTGATCAGGAAGGCTAGCTCTGTCCTGGGGATGAGCCTTGACACTCTAGAGGAGGTGGTGGAGAGACGGATCCTGGCCAAACTGCTGGCCATCATGGACAACGTCACGCACCCTCTGCACGCTCTGCGTCATAACCATAGGAGCACTTTCAGTCACAGACTGATCCCACCACGGTGTGCCAGAGAGCGCTACAGGAGGTCCTTCCTGCCGGCGGCTATTAGACTATATAATGCCTCACCGGGGTGCCGTGCCGTCGGCAACATAGATCTGGAACTGTTGGGGTGCTAGGACCTAGTTTAACAATTATGCATCCATCCGTGAGTAACTCTGGTCCGTAATCACTCATTCACTCAGGACTTATTTATTCATGCAGGTCTGTATATACATACTCATGTACAGTTGTTATATCATATCATGTGCAATATTGTAAGTAATTATTGGACTTAACTTACGTAGGCATTCACTCAGGAATGCATATTAGTATCCTGTCAGTTGTATCTTTTCTCATTACTTTTAGTATATCGAATGTGCAATACGTGTATTTATCTGTAATTAAACCCTGCGCACTAAAGACTGTATTTTAAGGGAATTACTATTATTACCCCAAATTATATCATACACACATTTAGCTATTTAAGTATTTTTCTAGACGCTGTGCCAATTGTGCGTCGCCTCATGGGTCTCCCGGTCGCGGCCGGCTGCGACACAGACGGAGCTCGAACCCGCATCTGTAGTAATGCAGCTTGCACTGCGATGCAGTGCCTTAGGTCCAAGAATTTCTTACAATATTGCACGTGATATGATATAACAACTGTACATGAATATGTATATACAGACCTGAGTGAATAAATAAGTCCTGAGTGGATGAGTGCTGACGGACCAGAGTTACTCACGGATGGATGCATAATTGTTAAACTAGGTCCTAGCACCCCAACAGTTCCAGATCTATGTTGCCGACGGCACGGCACCCCGGTGAGGCATTAAATAGTCTAATAGCCGCCGGCAGGAAGGACCTCCTGTAGCGCTCTCTGGCACACCGTGGTGGGATCAGTCTGTGACTGAAGGTGCTCCTCTGCGTCATAACCATAGCGTGCAGAAGGTGGGTGACGTTGTCCATGATGGCCAGCAGTTTGGCCAGGATCCGTCTCTCCACCACCTCCTCTAGAGTGTCAAGGCTCATCCCCAGGACAGAGCTAGCCTTCCTGATCAGCTTATTTACCCGAGAAGAATCACCGGCTTTAATGTTGGCTCCCCAGCACACCACTGTCACACACGTGTAGTGTCCTACGTGTAGTGTCCTACGTGTAGTGTCCTACGTGTAGTGTCCTACGTGTAGTGTCCTACGTGTAGTGTCATACCCAGAGTCGGTTGTGTCTGGACCTGGTTGTAAGCACTAGTGAAGTCCTCGGTCTGGTCTGTGGGGAAGAGACTGGGCTGGATGAACGATAGGAGGCTGTAGAGCTCCGTCAGGTTGTTCTGCATAGGAGTTCCTGTCAGCAGCACTCTGAAATCCAGAGAGAACTACAAGAGAGAAAGTGAAAGAGCAGGTAGGCTTGGTGATGGTAGGAGAGGAATGTAGGCTTGGTGATGGTAGGAGAAGGAATGTAGGCTTGGTGATGGTAGGAGAGGAATGTAGGCTTGGTGATGGTAGGAGAAGGAATGTAGGCTTGGTGATGGTAGGAGAGGAATGTAGGCTTGGTGATGGTAGGAGAAGGAATGTAGGCTTGGTGATGGTAGGAGAGGAATGTAGGCTTGGTGATGGTAGGAGAAGGAATGTAGGCTTGGTGATGGTAGGAGAGGAATGTAGGCTTGGTGATGGTAGGAGAGGAATGTAGGCTTGGTGATGGTAGGAGAAGGAATGTAGGCTTGGTGATGGTAGGAGAGGAATGTAGGCTCTACAGGTACTGTAGGTAGTAAGGGCAGTAGGTGCAGTACCTTCATCAGATTACATCTAGTAGTAGTAGTCGTACCTCCATCAGGGTTTTGTGCAAAAGGGAGTTGTGGTTCTTCAGCCTGTGAGCCTCATCAACTACCAAGACCTTCCACTTCCTCCTGCAGAACAGAGACGTGTTAGTTCTGGATGCTTGACTGACTGTTGTTTTAAATGCTGATAGTGGAATAGTGATTGCTTTCTCACCTTTTCAGGAATAAGGCATCTTTGACACAGAGCTGACAATGAGAAATAAAAAACAATGTTTAGTGTAGAGAATGACAATATTGGATTACAAGGGGAAAAGTAGATAAACTTGCTACAGCGTTTAGACAGCATTTTCAATCAACTATCATCATTACCTCACATGTAGTTAGTAGAACATGGTAGTGTGTGTTGTACCTCACATGTAGTTAGTAGAACATGGTAGTGTGTTGTACCTCACATGTAGTTAGTAGAACATGGTAGTGTGTTGTACCTCACATGTAGTTAGTAGAACACGGTAGTGTGTTGTACCTCACATGTAGTTAGTAGAACACGGTAGTGTGTTGTACCTCACATGTAGTTAGTAGAACACGGTAGTGTGTTGTACCTCACATGTAGTTAGTAGAACATGGTAGTGTGTGTTGTACCTCATATGTAGTTAGTAGAACATGGTAGTGTGTGTTGTACCTCATATGTAGTTAGTAGAACATGGTAGTGTGTTGTACCTCACATGTAGTTAGTAGAACATGGTAGTGTGTTGTACCTCACATGTAGTTAGTAGAACATGGTAGTGTGTGTTGTACCTCACATGTAGTTAGTAGAACATGGTAGTGTGTGTTGTACCTCATATGTAGTTAGTAGAACATGGTAGTGTGTGTTGTACCTCATATGTAGTTAGTAGAACATGGTAGTGTGTTGTACCTCACATGTAGTTAGTAGAACATGGTAGTGTGTTGTACCTCATATGTAGTTAGTAGAACATGGTAGTGTGTTGTACCTCATATGTAGTTAGTAGAACATGGTAGTGTGTTGTACCTCATATGTAGTTAGTAGAACATGGTAGTGTGTTGTACCTCATATGTAGTTAGTAGAACATGGTAGTGTGTTGTACCTCATATGTAGTTAGTAGAACATGGTAGTGTGTTGTACCTCGTAGTTAGTAGAACATGGTAGTGTGTGTTGTACCTCATATGTAGTTAGTAGAACATGGTAGTGTGTTGTACCTCATATGTAGTTAGTAGAACATGGTAGTGTGTTTTGTACCTCATATGTAGTTAGTAGAACATGGTAGTGTGTTGTACCTCACATGTAGTTAGTAGAACATGGTAGTGTGTTGTACCTCATATGTAGTTAGTAGAACATGGTAGTGTGTGTTGTACCTCATATGTAGTTAGTAGAACATGGTAGTGTGTGTTGTCCATGTCCCTCTGTAGTTCTGCTCTCTTGTCTTTGTCTCCAGAGTAACACAGCACCTTGAGACAGGGGGACAAGCTGGAAAAGCCAACAGTCACAACCCAGGACAGTAGCTGTAGCTCTCTGCGCTCATGCTGCATTAGTAGGACATTCATGTTTTGCTTTCCATAACAACATGTACAGACTAAATGTCTGAATTCTCAAGATAAGACCAATAGTGATGAGTCTCCGCCTAGTTGTTAAATGAAACCATGGTAAGAACAGGAAATAGTTGCAGTGTCGGAGAGATGTGTACCGTACATTATGCAACATAACACCATGTCTATGTCACCCCTATTCCCTGTGCACTAGATAGTGTATAGGGCTCTGGTCAACAGTACTGCACTAGATAGTGTATAGGGCTCTGGTCAACAGTAGTGCACTAGATAGGGGGCCATTTGCAGTCAAGCCTAAGGCTGTTGCGTTATCTGACGTAAGACAATGGTTGTTCTCCTCACCATTCCATCTCGCTCCTCCAGTTGTCCATGACAGACAGTGGGCTGAGGACTAGGAACGGCCCGTCCTGCTGCAGGGCTCCTCTTATGTACAGTAGCAGAGAGATGGTCTGAGTGAAGGTAAAAACGGACAGGTATTAAAATACACCTGAATCTGTATTCCAATAGGTAAGGACAGGTATTAAAAGGTGCTAGTGTATGTATGTGTGTGTGTGTATATATATATATATATAATGTCCTCCATAACTAATATGCTGTGTCCCAAATGGCAACCTACTCCCTATATAGTGCACTACTTTTGGCCAGAGCCCTAGCTCTAAGGTGCCATTTGGGACAAAACCAGCCTCTCACCTGGCATGTCTTGCCCAGGCCCATCTCGTCTCCTAGGATACATCCCTGCTGGTTGGCCAGGCACTGGGTGAGCCACTGCACTCCTTCCAGCTGATAGGCTCTCAAATGAATCCCTGAGGGAAGCAACAACATTGATTGGCTGGACACCAGTCTAATCGGAACCAACCGGAGAAGTCCGAGTAGTTAGCAAGATTCTTTTAAGACCTCATATTCATCTGGCTCAATCCTGAAGAATTATGTAACAGTTTTCCGTTAAGTAGTGACGCTACTAACAGTGTTGGGGATGCTACTCTGAAAATATAGTTTACCAAGTTACCAATTACTTCACATTAGAAGTTAATTACGCTACACTAAAGCCACCCTTTACAAATATATAGTTTACTTAACTGAAGTTACTTTGAAAATGATCATATCTAAATATGAAATGTCATAGAATTCAAATGGCAATGCAGACCACTCTAGAGTGAGTTAACAGGATGTGTCTTTTATCCTATTTCAACTGAGTTAGGCAGGTCTGATTTCGAAAAAGTAAGGAAATTCTTGCATTTTCAGACATTTAGTTGAACCCTGTCAGTTGTTACTAACACGGTAGGTCGCTATCTAGCTACTACAGATCCATGGCTGGAAATGACTGAACCAGTCTCTATCGTAGATTAACCGTTAACTTACATTAACTTTGCCCACATTCCCCACCACTAACCTTGCAAACCCCACTTCTGCAAGTCTTTCTCAGACAGGCGGCTCTTGGTTTCATCCGGGACGCTCGTCATATTTCCTAAAGCTGAGGAAGGTTGGAGGGAAAACACGGAAGGAAATCATTTCCTGATCTGATCACGTGGAACAGAGGAGGCGCGGCTTCTCCTTCTTCTTCTCCTTCTTCTTCTTCTTCTTCTCCTTCTTCTTCTTCGATGAGGTTTAACGGCGGTTGGCCTCCAATAAACGTTGCATTAACGCCACCAACTAGACCTGAGTATAAACTCCTTTATATTTTGCTTGAAAAAGGATAACAAATAAACAAATCCCGACCATTCAGTTCTTAATAGGATCCTGCACCTCTCAGTTATGGACTGTTTCGTTCTTAATAGCATCCTGCACCTCTCAGTTATGGACTGTTTCGTTCTTAATAGCATCCTGCACCTCTCAGTTATGGACTGTTTCGTTCTTAATAGGATCCTGCACCTCTCAGTTATGGACTGTTTCGTTCTTAATAGGATCCTGCACCTCTCAGTTATGGACTGTTTCGTTCTTAATAGCATCCTGCACCTCTCAGTTATGGACTGTTTCGTTCTTAATAGGATCCTGCACCTCTCAGTTATGGACTGTTTCGTTCTTAATAGGATCCTGCACCTCTCAGTTATGGACTGTTTCGTTCTTAATAGCATCCTGCACCTCTCAGTTATGGACTGTTTCGTTCTTAATAGCATCCTGCACCTCTCAGTTATGGACTGTTTCGTTCTTAATAGCATCCTGCACCTCTCAGTTATGGACTGTTTCGTTCTTAATAGGATCCTGCACCTCTCAGTTATGGACTGTTTCGTTCTTAATAGCATCCTGCACCTCTCAGTTATGGACTGTTTCGTTCTTAATAGGATCCTGCACCTCTCAGTTATGGACTGTTTCGTTCTTAATAGGATCCTGCACCTCTCAGTTATGGACTGTTTCGTTCCGGAACCTAAAAGCGATCAGAGTTGCCCCCTAAAAAACGTAGCCTAATGTGAAAATGTAGATTTTCAGCTTGCGTCTGATATTCTAAGAGTTGATTCGGGCTTGGCCTAGCCAGGATTTATGATTTGCACAACATTGTAACCTAGAGATCAACTCATGGCAGTTGCTGTGGTGCAAGGGAGACAGAAGCTTGCTTTCTATGATCTCTCTCCCTCTCTCTGCTCTGATAGACATGAGCCTGCAACTACCATCTCTCTAGTTGTACTCCATCATTTATTTATTTATTTATATAATCGTAGCCATGGGTGCTGGTTGGTCAGCACAGACCCTAAGCACCCTTGGGCTGATGCCATCAGGGCCCTCCGCTTTCCACTGATGTAGTCTCTCCAGCTCTCTCTTCACTTGGTTGGTGGTGAAAGCCAGCCCAGGTGGGGAGGTGGGGGGAAGGGGAGTGTTGAGGATCAGTCCAGAGGGAGCAGGGGTGGAGGAGGGGTCGCTGATTGTCTCAACAGAGGTGTTGTGAGCAAAGTGGGGGTGGGACAGGACCAGTATCGAACCTGTTAAAAAATTGGTTCAGCTCATTGGCTCTGTCCTGGGTCCCCTCCGTCTGCCCACTGTTTGACTTTTTGAAGCCAGTGATATTTCTCATACCCTTCCACACCTCTCTCACCTGGCTCTGCCTCAGCTTGTCCTCCATGTTCTCCTTATACACTCTCTTCCCCTCAGCAATCCGCAACTTCAGCTCCCTCTGGACGCATTTCAATTTGTCCTTGTCCCCCTCCTTGAAGGCCCTCTTCTTCTCATTCAGCAGGGCCTTCAGGTCGCTGGTGACCCAGGGTTTATTATTTGGAAAACAGCGTACCTTCCTGGTGGGTACAGTGTTGTCTACACAAAAATGTATATAGTCTGTTATGCAGTCTGTAAGTCCATCAATGTCCTCCCCATGAGCCTCACAGAGCACATCCCAGTCACAGAGCACAAAGCAGTCCTGTAGAGCCTCATTCGACCCCTGTACGACCACCATTTCTTTAAACAAGCAGCTGTAAGCCAAGTCAGTGCTATCAGGGACAACCACATCTCCATCACAATAAGTACATTTCTATAAACAAGCAGCTGTGAGCAAAGTATGTGCTTGCAGGGAAATAAGTCAGGTGTTAGTTTAGACAAAAGACAAGTGTTAGTAAAGGTGTTTATTTTATTTAAATCGGGGGGGGTAGAAGGATTACATTACTGTTATACTATTCCAGGTATTCCATAAAGAGGAAGGGTTTCAAGTGTCTCCAGAAGATGGTCAGTGACTCCGCTGTCCTGGCATTGTGGGGGAGCTTGTTCCACCATTGGGGTGCCAAAGCAGCGACTAGCTTTGACTGGGATGAGCCTGAACTGTGCTTCAGTAGAGGTAGGGGGGCTAGCAGGCCAGAGGTGGATGAACGTAGTGTCCTCGTTTGGGTGTAGGGTCTGATCAGAGCCTGGAGGTAATGAGGTGATGTTCCCCTCACAGCTCCGTAGGAAAGCACCATGGTTTTGTAGTAGATGCGAGCTTCAACTGGCATTGCCTACAGTGGGGAACGCTTGTCAAATATGAAAATAAAGAAGGCATCATCACTACTCATCATCACTACTCATCATCATCACTACTCATCATCACTACTCATCATCACCATCATCATCACTACTCATCATCACTACTCATCATCACTACTCATCATCACTACTCATCATCACTACTCATCATCACCATCATCACTACTCATCATCACTACTCATCATCACCATCATCACTACTCATCATCACTACTCATCACTACTCATCATCACCATCATCATCACTACTCATCATCACCATCATCATCACTACTCATCATCACCATCATCACTACTCATCATCACTACTCATCACTACTCATCATCACCATCATCATCACTACTCATCATCACCATCATCACTACTCATCATCACTACTCATCACTACTCATCATCACCATCATCATCACTACTCATCATCACCATCATCATCACCATCATCATCACTACTCATCATCACTACTCATCATCACCATCATCATCACCATCATCATCACTACTCATCATCACTACTCATCACTACTCATCATCACCATCATCACTACTCCTCATCACTACTCATCATCACCATCATCATCACTACTCATCATCACTACTCATCATCACCATCATCATCACTACTCATCATCACCATCATCACTACTCATCATCACTACTCATCATCACTATTCATCATCACTACTCATCATCATCACCATCATCACTACTCATCATCACTACTCATCATCACTACTTATCATCACCATCATCACTACTCATCATCACCATCATCATCACTACTCATCATCACTACTCATCATCACTACTCATCATCACCATCATCATCACTACTCATCATCACTACTCATCATCACTACTCATCATCACTACTCATCATCACCATCATCATCACTACTCATCATCACCATCATCATCACTACTCATCATCACTACTCATCACTACTCATCATCACCATCATCATCACTACTCATCACTACTCATCATCACTACTCATCACTACTCATCATCACTACTCATCATCACTACTCATCATCACTACTCACTGGGACGGGGTCGTGACATAATGCATGCTTTTCAATAGAACGCTGCCCGCACCCGCCCACCGGACTATCATCACTACTCTCGACGGGTCTGACTTAGAATACGTGGACTCCTACAAATACCTAGGCGTCTGGTTAGACTGTAAACTCTCCTTCCAGACTCACATTAACCATCTCCAATCCAAAATTAAATCTAGTATCGGCTTCCTATTTCGTAACAAAGCCTCCTTCACTCATGCTGCCAAACATGCCCTCGTAAAACTTACCATCCTACCGATCCTTGACTTCGGCGATGTCATTTACAAAATAGCCTCCAACACTCTACTCAGCAAATTGGATGTAGTCTATCACAGTGCCATCCGTTTTGTTACCAAAGCCCCATATACTACCCACCACTGCGACCTGTATGCTCTCGTTGGCTGGCCCTCATTACATATTCGTCACCAAACCCACTGGCTCCAGGTCATCTATAAGTCTTTATTAGGTAAATCCCCGCCTTATCTCAGCTCGCTGGTCACCATAGCAAAACCCCCCTGTAGCATGCGCTCCAGCAGGTATATCTCACTGGTCATCCCCAAAGCCAACACCTCCTTTGGGCGCCATTCCTTCCTGTTCTCTGCTGCCAATGACTGGAACAAATTGCAAAAATCTTCCTCAATAACTTTAAGCATCAGCTGTCAGAGCTGCTTATCGATCACTGCACCTGTATACAGCCCTTCTGTAAATAGCCCACACTACTACCTCATCCCCATATTTATTATTTTTGCTCATTTGCACTCCAGTATCTTTATTTGCACATCATCATTTGCACATCTATCATTCCTGTGTTAATGATGATAATCTGTAATTTATTTCACCACTATGGTCTATTTATTGTCCTATCTTCCTAACCTTACTACATTTTGCACTACATTTGCACTCTGTATATAGATTTTCTATTGTGTTTTTGACTATGTTTGTTTACTGTGTAACTCTGTGTTGTTTTTGTCGCACTGCTTTGCTTTGTCTTGGCCAGGTCACAGTTGTAAATGAGAACTTGTTCTCAACTGGCCTACCTGGTTAAATAAAGGTGAAATAAAACCTACCTGGTTAAATAAAGGTGAAATAAAACCTACCTGGTTAAATAAAGGTGAAATAAAACCTACCTGGTTAAATAAAGGTGAAATAAAACCTACCTGGTTAAATAAAGGTGAAATAAAAATAAAATAAATAAAAGGTGGGAAACTCAACAACTTAAATAGGACAAGGCTCCAACAAAAACCAAACATAGATCCGCCTTGACAACCCTACTGCCCTGACAGCAACCTCCAGACACCATAGAGATGCCTAGAGATCTTACTCTAGTCAGGACCTGACAGCAACCTCCAGACACCATAGAGATGCCTAGAGATCTTACTCTAGTCAGGACCTGACAGCAACCTCCAGACACCATAGAGATGCCTAGAGATCTTACTCTAGTCAGGACCTGACAGTAACCTCCAGACACCATAGAGATGCCTAGAGATCTTACTCTAGTCAGTACCTGACAGCAACCTCCAGACACCATAGAGATGCCTAGAGATCTTACTCTAGTCAGGACCTGACAGTAACCTCCAGACACCATAGAGATGCCTAGAGATCTTACTCTAGTCAGGACCTGACAGCAACCTCCAGACACCATAGAGATGCCTAGAGATCTTACTCTAGTCAGGACCTGACAGTAACCTCCAGACACCATAGAGATGCCTAGAGATCTTACTCTAGTCAGGACCTGACAGTAACCTCCAGACACCATAGAGATGCCTAGAGATCTTACTCTAGTCAGGACCTGACAGCAACCTCCAGACACCATAGAGATGCCTAGAGATCTTACTCTAGTCAGGACCTGACAGTAACCTCCAGACACCATAGAGATGCCTAGAGATCTTACTCTAGTCAGGACCTGACAGCAACCTCCAGACACCATAGAGATGCCTAGAGATCTTACTCTAGTCAGGACCTGACAGTAACCTCCAGACACCATAGAGATGCCTAGAGATCTTACTCTAGTCAGGACCTGACAGTAACCTCCAGACACCATAGAGATGCCTAGAGATCTTACTCTAATCAGGACCTGACAGTACTCTCACCCCCAAGGCGAGGGCTCCCGACCGCAAGACCAGGGGACCCCAGGGGAGGGGGGGAGGGGCGGGACGCCAGCGTCGGTGGAGACTCCGGGTCAGGCGGAGGACGTGGCACCGGGTTAGGCGGAGGCTCCGGCCCCAGCGCAGGACGTCGGCCGGATCTTACTCCCACTAGAGGGAGTGGGATGGCCACAGTCAGGTCCTTACATTCACAGGGTTGGTGGTGGGTTTTGGGTGAAGTGCACATAAATATAATCCCCAATTGGAGACAACATCCACCTGGCTGGATCATTGTGTGTGTTACTGTCTATGTGTCTGCACTGAACACCAGCGCACGGTATAGTAGGTTTGTTGTTTTGTTAGTTAATCAGTATTAATAAATATGTTTGCACTCACCTCTCGCTCTACACATTCTAGTTATCAGATTTACATGTAAGTATTGCAACATTTATATGATTCAATATGAAACTATCTGTGAGAAGATTAAATGTGAGTTTAGGTTTCTGAAGGAGAGAACTGTTTGCAAGTAAACTTATGCTCATGTCATGCCCACGCCCAAGTGAACAGACATTGGTTGAAACACGCCCTTCTCCTTTCCATTATAAAGCTTGTTGACGGAAGTCAACACCATGTTCCCGATTATGCTAGGACTGTTGTCCGTTGCGTTCAAAAGGGCTAATTTTAAACTACAACCTAACGAAAGTTACATGAGATCAGATAGCATGGAGGTGACGATCACCACGTTTGAAATGGTGAATTTCGACTAGACCAGACAGAATATCGCGTGAGCTGATTATGGCAAAATGTTATGAACTCTGAACCATTTGTTCACTAAAGAAGTGACAGACACTACTACCAGAAAGACTACAGAGGACAATGGCGATCTCTGCTTGGCAAACCAGAGCCTCACATCTCAGACCCATCTAAGACTAAATATATTTTACATTCCCTTTCCGAATGGGCGGTTATTAGAATGCACCAGATCTTGTATTTACATTGACCATAGCTTCTCAAGGTCCCATAGAGACCATAGCTTCTCAAGGTCCCATAGAGACCATAGCTTCTCAAGGTCCCATAGAGACCATAGCTTCTCAAGGTCCCATAGAGACCATAGCTTCTCAAGGTCCCATAGAGACCATAGCTTCTCAAGGTCCCATAGAGACCATAGCTTCTCAAGGTCCCATAGAGACCATAGCTTCTCAAGGTCCCATAGAGACCATAGCTTCTCAAGGTCCCATAGAGACCATAGCTTCTCAAGGTCCCATAGAGACCATAGCTTCTCAAGGTCCCATAGAGACCATAGCTTCTCAAGGTCCCATAGAGACCATAGCTTCTCAAGGTCCCATAGAGACCATAGCTTCTCAAGGTCCCATAGAGACCATAGCTTCTCAAGGTCCCATAGAGACCATAGCTTCTCAAGGTCCCATAGAGAAAATCGTTCCTTTGTCTTTCAATCTCCTGCTCTTTCCTTCCCCCTCCCATTTTCTTTTGTGTAACGAGCCGTCATATCGGGTTCGTCCACTAGGGACTCTTCATGACATGATTATGTAATCAATGTATAATCTATTGTTGTATATATGTAGTTTTGTGTGATTATTTAGTTAGTTAGTAAATAAATGATTAAGCCAATGTGTGTATTGCTGATTCAACAGCTAGGGTTCATGCAGATAACTAAGGATTTTACAACAATCAGAATGGAATGAGCCTGAGATAAGGTGACGATTAATAATTGACTGCTATTTATATTAAAGATCTTCAGATCTTTAAGAGTGGATTCAGCAGCTCTATATAAACCCAATTCTTCCATGGTGCCCCAGGTTATTAATGTATAATTATTACACGATTTAATTAAATCACGTAATCAATTAAACATTAGGCAATCGATTTGATAAAAATAGCATGTCAAAATATGAATCATAGCAACGTTACGACACTAGTGTTCCAATACTTAAAGTGGCCAGTGATTTCTAGTCTATGTCTATAGGCAGCAGCCTCTAATGTGCTAGTGATGGCTATTTAACTTTCTTTTTACCTTTATTTAACTAGGCAAGTCAGTTAAGAACAAATTATTATTTACAATGACGGCCTACAGTCTGATGGCATTGAGATAGAAGCTGTTTTTCAGCTTCTCTCAGCCCCAGCTTTGATGCACCTGTACTGACCTCGCCTTCTGGATGATAGCGGGTGAACAGGCAGTGGCTCAGGTGGTTGATGTCCTTGATTATATTTTTGGCCTTCCTGTGACATCGGGTGCTGTAGGTGTCCTGGAGGGCAAGCAGTTTGCACCCGGTAATGTGTTGGGCAGACCGCACCACCCTCTGGAGAGCCCTGCGGTTGTGGGCGGTGCAGTTGCCGTACCAGATGGTGATACAGCCCGACGGAATGCTCTCAATTGTGCATCTGTAAAAGTTTGTGAGGGTTTTAGGTGCCAAGACAAATTTCTTCAGCCTCCTGAGGTTTAAGAGGCTCTGTTGCGCCTTCTTCACCACACTGTCTGTGTGGGTGGACCATTTCAGTTTCCTGAAGTCCACGATAATCTCCTATGTTTTGTTGACGTTGAGTGAGAGGTTATTTTCCTGGCACCACACTCCTAGAGCCCTCACTTCCTCCCTGTAGTCTCATCATTGTTGGTAATCAAGCCTACTACTGTTGTGTCGCCTGCAAATGTGATGATTGAGTTGGAGGCGTGCTTGGTCACGCAGTCATGGGTGAACAGGGAGTACAGGAGTGGGCTGAGAACGCACCCTTGTGGGACCCCAGTGTTGAGGATCAGCGAAGTGGAGGTGTTGTTTCCTACCTTCACCACCTGGGGGTGACCCGTCAGGATGTCCAGGACCCAGTTGCACAGGGCGGGGTTCAGACCCAGGGCCTCGAGCATAATGATGAGCTTGGAGGGTACTATGGTGTTGAATGCTGAGCTATAGTCAATGAAAATCATTCTTACATAGGTATTCCTCTTGTCCAGATGGGACAGGGCAGTGTGTAATGTGATGGCGATTGCATCATCTGTGGATCTATTGGGGCGGTAAGCAAATTGAAGTGGGTCTAGGGTGACAGGTAAGGTACAGGTGATATGATCCTTGACTAGTCTTCATGATGACAGAGGTGATGCTACGGGGCGATAGTCATTTAGTTCAGTTACCTTTGCTTTCTTTGGTACAGGAACAATGGTGACCATCTTGAAGCATGTGGGGACAACAGACTGGGAGAGATTGAATATGCTTGTAAACATACCAGCCAGCTGGTCTGCGCATGCTCTGAGGACGCGGCTAGGGATACCATCTGGGCCGGCAGCCTTGCGAGGATTAACATGCTTAAATGTCTTACTCACATCTGCCACAGAGAAGGAGAGCCCACAGTCCTTGGTAGCGGGCTGCGTGGGTGGAACTGTGTTATCCTCAAAGCGTCGAAGAAGGTGTTTAGCTTGTCCGGAAGCAAGACGTCTTGCTGACAGGACCACCATCCTGTTAACAGGACCTGGCTTCACTCCCTAGGAATACCAAGGGGCACATAGACCTTCACATTCACATCACTCATTTATAGTATTCATATTAGCCTTCAATAACCATCCACACAGCCGTACCGTTGTTCTTGGCTTGGGTCACCTCTGCTCACTCTCAGTGCTACTGTGGACGGGGGAACCGCACCAATCCCAAGTTGAGAGGTGCTGTCTGGTAGAGCAGTGCTACTGTGTGGTTGTGGCACAAAGTAGTCCCAGCAAAACAGGAACAGCGGCAGAGAGACTGGATGACAGGGAGTGAGTCCTGTAACACAATGTGTAAAGATAATGAAAGGAAAAAACAACAATTATCAGCAATAACAGTGATGTTCAAATGTAAGTCAACAAACCAAAAACAGATTAAAAAATCCTCAAAATGGTTTATGGGGAGCCTATCCTAAAATCACACCTGAAGTTAATTATTTACAATACCCTGTTAAACGGTACTATGTTGACTACACTAGCTAGCTAATAAGTTTCCAAGTAGCCTCACCAAGCCATTATTTTTATACTCTTATGAATCCCTAGGAACTTGTTA
The DNA here is from genome assembly GCA_023634145.1 of Thymallus thymallus. Taxonomy (NCBI): domain Eukaryota; kingdom Metazoa; phylum Chordata; class Actinopteri; order Salmoniformes; family Salmonidae; genus Thymallus; species Thymallus thymallus. The sequence continues at coordinate 467,332 of CM042393.1, forward strand.
ATAGCAGCCAGAACAGTCAAGCTTTGTGCTTGCTGTATTCATCCTACTCTCAAACTGTTTGGCTTCTCGGATTTCCTCATTGACCTTTAACAAGTCACCCTCATGCTGATCTCTCATGTCACGTGATCTTTGTTGGAAACTGAGAAATACAAATAAAACAACTTAACCTTTTTATAAAAATTACTGCATATCCAAATCAAGGGGAACTGACCCAATAACTGCAGCTTCCACACTGACCTCTAGAGACTGCAGCTTCCACACTGACCTCTAGAGACTGCAGCTTCCACACTGACCTCTAGAGGCTGCAGCTTCCACACTGACCTCTAGAGGCTGCAGCTTCCACACTGACCTCTAGAGGCTGCAGCTTCCACACTGACCTCTAGAGGCTGCAGCTTCCACACTGACCTCTAGAGGCTGCAGCTTCCACACTGACCTCTAGAGGCTGCAGCTTCCACACTGACCTCTAGAGACTGCAGCTTCCACACTGACCTCTAGAGACTGCAGCTTCCACACTGACCTCTAGAGACTGCAGCTTCCACACTGACCTCTAGAGGCTGCAGCTTCCACACTGACTTCTAGAGGCTGTTTCCATTGTGCCCTTAGAGTTCCTCGGAGTACACATCACTGACAAACTGAAATGGTCCACACACACAGAGAGTGTGGTGAAGAAGGAGCAACAGAGCATCTTCAACCTCAGGAGGCTAAAGAAATGTGGCTTAACACCTAAAACCCTCACAAACCTTTACAGATGCACAATTGAGAGCATCCTGTCAGGCTGTATCACACCTGGTACGGCAACTGCACCGCCCATAACTGCAAAGCTCTCCAGAGGGTGGTGCGGTCTGCCCAACGCATTACCTCTCCAGAGGGTGGTGCGGTCTGCCCAACGCATTACCGGGGGCAAACTTCCCGCCCTCCTGGACACCTACAGCACCCGATGTCACAGGAAGGACAAAAAGATCAAAGACATCAACCACCCAAACCACTGCCTGTTCACCCCGCTATCATCCAGAAGGTGAGGTCAGTACAGGTGCATCAAAGCTGGGACCGAGAGACTGAAAAACAGCTTCTATCTCAAGGTCATCAGACTGTTAAACAGCCATCACTAGCACATTAGAGGCTGCTGCCTAAAGACACTGATTAGAAATCACTGGTCACTTTAAGGAATAGAACACTAGCCACTTTAATAATGTATCAGTATCTACATCACTCATCTCTATGTATAAACTGCACTCTACACTATTCTTCAGTATCTTAGTCACTTAATCATGTTTACATACTGCATCACCAATCTCTTATGTGTTTACTGTATACTATAAAGCTTACTATACCACTGTATCTTAGTCCAATGCTGCCCTGACATTTATGTATATATTCTCAATCCATTCCTTAGTTTGATGTGTATTTGGGTATATCCTGTGAAACTGTTAGATATTACTTGTTAGATATTACTGCACTGTCGGAGCTAGAAGCACAAGCATTTCGCTACACCCGCAATAACATCTGATAAACACGTGTACGTGACCAATCAAATTTGATTTGATTTGATTTTCATTCCCTAGATGTTCCCATTGTGCCCTTATATTCATTACTGGTGATGGTTATAGAACTCACCATTGTGTTTGGTATCAAAAGGTTGTTGGGCCTCTCTGTCTGTAAGAAGATAGCAGCATTCCCTTCTGTTTATTGACAAAGTGCTCCTGCAGAATCTTCTGATGTATCTGACAACACTGGTCAAGGTCACCACAATAGAATACAGTACAAGAGGGGAGGCTCAGGTTAGAATGTGTTGCAGGGGAGGCTCAGGTTAGAATGTGTTGCAGGGGAGGCTCAGGTTAGAATGTGTTGCAGGGGAGGCTCAGGCTAGAATGTGTTGCAGGGGAGGCTCAGGCTTGAATGTGTTGCAGGGGAGGCTCAGGCTAGAATGTGTTGCAGGGGAGGCTCAGGCTAGAATGTGTTGCAGGGGAGGCTCAGGCTTGAATGTGTTGCAGGGGAGGCTCAGGCTAGAATGTGTTGCAGGGGAGGCTCAGGCTAGAATGTGTTGCAGGGGAGGCTCAGGCTAGAATGTGTTGCAGGGGAGGCTCAGGTTAGAATGTGTTGCAGGGGAGGCTCAGGTTAGAATGTGTAAAGCACAACAAATACAGACGTACTGTATCTCTCCATCGTAATCGCTCCTCTTTCACTCCAGCTGCCAAACTAACCCTGATTCAGATGACCATCCTACCCATGCTAGATTACGGAGACATCATTTATAGATCGGCAGGTAAGGGTGTTCTCCAGCGGCTAGATGTTCTTTACCATTCGGCCATCAGATTTGCCACCAATGCTCCTTATAGGACACATCACTGCACTCTATACTCCTCTGTAAACTGGTCATCTCTATAGACCCGTCACAAGACCCACTGGTTGATGCTTATTTATAAAACCCTCTTAGGCCTCACTCCCCCCTATCTGAGATATCTACTGCAGCCCTCATCCTCCACATACAACACCCGTTCTGCCAGTCACATTCTGTTAAAGGTCCCCAAATCACACACATCCCTGGGTCGCTCGTCTTTTCAGTTCACTGCCGCTAGCGACTGGATCGAGCTGCAAACTGGACAGTTTTATCTCAATCTCTTCATTCAAAGACTCAATCATGGACACTCTTACTGACAGTTGTGTCTGCTTTGTGTGATGTATTGTCATCTCTACCTTCTTGCCCTTTGTGCTGTTGTATGTGTCCAATAATGTTTGTACCATGTTTTGTGCTGCTACCATGTTGTGTTGCTACCATGTTGTTGTCATGTTACGTTGCTACCATGCTGTGTTGTCATGTGCTGCTACCATGTTGTGTTGCTACCATGTTGTTGTCATGTTGTGTTGCTACCATGTTGTTGTCATGTTGTGTTGCTACCATGTTGTTTTGCTACCATGTTATGTTGCTACCATGCTGTGTTGTCATGTTGTGTTGCTACCATGCTGTGTTGTCATGTTGTGTTGCTACCATGCTGTGTTGTCATGTTGTGTTGCTACCATGCTGTGTTGTCATGTTGTGTTGCTACCATGCTGTGTTGTCATGTTGTGTTGCTACCATGCTGTGTTGTCATGTTGTGTTGCTACCATGCTGTGTTGTCATGTTGTGTTGCTACCATGCTGTGTTGTCATGTGTTGCTGCCTTGCTATGTTGTTGTCTTAGGTCTCTCTTTATGTAGTGTTGTTTTGTCTCTTGTCATGATGTGTGTTTGGTCCTATATTTATATATATATATAATAAATCTCAGCCCCCGTCCCAGCAGGAGGTCTTTTGCCTTTTGGTAGGCCATCATTGTAAATAAGAATTTGTTCTTAACTGACTTGCCTAGTTAAATAAAGGTTAAATAAAGGTTAAATAAATAAAACACCTCTCATAGTCATTGCAGACATCATTGATTTGTTGCCGCTTCATTACAACAAACACTAGATGGGGCCTCTGTGCTGCATGTCATTTTGTAGTCGTGTTGTTGTCCTGTGTAGTCCGGAAGTGTAGTTCCCCGCCTGTATCCCAAGATTCCGCTGTTTCGTCTTTGACCTCGCCGATAAGGGAGTTAAGCAGTGTTGTGTGCGCTGCTAGCTGCTGTCCGTTGCATGGTGGATGATGGCCGCTTCAAAGCCTGTAGAGCCGCAGTCCGGGAGCAGTCTCCCCCGCTGGCAGCTGGCCCTCCTGGTCGGAACCCCCATACTGCTGGGGGTCGGAGCCGTTTACATGTGGAACCGCAGCAAGACCAAGGACTCCCCGGGGAAACGGAACGGGGAACGGACAACTCCAGAAGGCAGAGCGAGTCCCGTCCAGGGCCAAGACGGCGCAGCTAACCGGGCTGGTCGTGAGCAGGAGGACATGGTATGAATGTCAGGTTCTCCTACGGTTCCGTTTCCATGTCCGGTGGAACAACACTCTTATTGTTACTGACGATCATTTGTTCACAACCGAAATCCATTCAAGGACAGACTGTCAATGAATCCCACCTACATTTAGCAGATGGCCGCTATGTAGATACCTAAAATGGTAAAAAGATAACTAGCTATCTAAATAACAAGAAGTAAACTAATGCGGTTGAACTAAGTAATATTTAGCGTGTTATGAACAAAACTTGTAGATAACTAACTAGTTAGTTTAAAATAGCACGGTATAAAGTTAGACATTGGGAAAGGTGAGCTGCTGGCCAAACGGATGTTTTGTTAATGTAACCTTTATTTAACCTTTATTTACCCTTTATTTAACCAGGCAAGTCAGTTAAGAATAAATTCTTATTTACAATGACGGCCTACACCGGCCAAACTCTGACAACACTGGGCCAATTGTGCCCCGCCCTATGGGACTCCCAATCATGTCCGGTTGTGATACAGTCTGGATTTGAACCAGGTTGTCTGTAGTGACTCCTCTAGCACTGAGATGCAGTGTCTTAGACCACTGAACCAGGTTGTCTGTAGTGACTCCTCTAGCACTGAGATGCAGTGTCTTAGACCACTGAACCAGGTTGTCTGTAGTGACTCCTCTAGTACTGAGATGCAGTGTCTTAGACCACTGAACCAGGTTGTCTGTAGTGACTCCTCTAACACTGAGATGCAGTGTCTTAGACCACTGAACCAGGTTGTCTGTAGTGACTCCTCTAGCACTGAGATGCAGTGTCTTAGACCACTGAACCAGGTTGTCTGTAGTGACTCCTCTAGCACTGAGATGCAGTGTCTTAGACCACTGAACCAGGTTGTCTGTAGTGACTCCTCTAGCACTGAGATGCAGTGTCTTAGACCACTGAACCAGGTTGTCTGTAGTGACTCCTCTAACACTGAGATGCAGTGTCTTAGACCACTGAACCAGGTTGTCTGTAGTGACTCCTCTAGTACTGAGATGCAGTGTCTTAGACCACTGAACCAGGTTGTCTGTAGTGACTCCTCTAGTACTGAGATGCAGTGTCTTAGACCACTGAACCAGGTTGTCTGTAGTGACTCCTCTAACACTGAGATGCAGTGTCTTAGACCACTGAACCAGGTTGTCTGTAGTGACTCCTCTAGCACTGAGATGCAGTGTCTTAGACCACTGAACCAGGTTGTCTGTAGTGACTTATCTAGCACTGAGATGCAGTGTCTTAGACCACTGAACCAGGTTGTCTGTAGTGACTCCTCTAACACTGAGATGCAGTGTCTTAGACCACTGAACCAGGTTGTCTGTAGTGACTCCTCTAGCACTGAGATGCAGTGTCTTAGACCACTGAACCAGGTTGTCTGTAGTGACTCCTCTAACACTGAGATGCAGTGTCTTAGACCACTGAACCAGGTTGTCTGTAGTGACTCCTCTAGCACTGAGATGCAGTGTCTTAGACCACTGAACCAGGTTGTCTGTAGTGACTCCTCTAGCACTGAGATGCAGTGTCTTAGACCACTGAACCAGGTTGTCTGTAGTGACTCCTAGTACTGAGATGCAGTGTCTTAGACCACTGAACCAGGTTGTCTGTAGTGACTCCTCTAGTACTGAGATGCAGTGTCTTAGACCACTGAACCAGGTTGTCTGTAGTGACTCCTCTAACACTGAGATGTAGTGTCTTAGACCACTAAACCAGGTTGTCTGTAGTGACTCCTCTAGCACTGAGATGTAGTGTCTTAGACCACTGAACCAGGTTGTCTGTAGTGACTCCTCTAGCACTGAGATGCAGTGTCTTAGACCACTGAACCAGGTTGTCTGTAGTGACTCCTCTAGCACTGAGATGCAGTGTCTTAGACCACTGAACCAGGTTGTCTGTAGTGACTCCTCTAGTACTGAGATGCAGTGTCTTAGACCACTGAACCAGGTTGTCTGTAGTGACTCCTAGTACTGAGATGCAGTGTCTTAGACCACTGAACCAGGTTGTCTGTAGTGACTCCTCTAGCACTGAGATGCAGTGTCTTAGACCACTGAACCAGGTTGTCTGTAGTGACTCCTCTAGTACTGAGATGCTGTACTGATGTCTTAGACCACTGAACCAGGTTGTCTGTAGTGACTCCTCTAGCACTGAGATGCAGTGTCTTAGACCACTGAACCAGGTTGTCTGTAGTGACTCCTCTAGTACTGAGATGCAGTGTCTTAGACCACTGAACCAGGTTGTCTGTAGTGACTCCTCTAGTACTGAGATGCAGTGTCTTAGACCACTGAACCAGGTTGTCTGTAGTGACTCCTCTAGCACTGAGATGCAGTGTCTTAGACCACTGAACCAGGTTGTCTGTAGTGACTCCTCTAGCACTGAGATGCAGTGTCTTAGACCACTGAACCAGGTTGTCTGTAGTGACTCCTCTAGCACTGAGATGCAGTGTCTTAGACCACTGAACCAGGTTGTCTGTAGTGACTCCTCTAGCACTGAGATGCAGTGTCTTAGACCACTGAACCAGGTTGTCTGTAGTGACTCCTCTAGCACTGAGATGCAGTATCTTAGACCACTGAACCACTTGGGAGTATATTCATACCTCTTGACTTAATTCACATTTTGTTGTTACAGCCTGAATTCAAAATGTATTAAATATACCCATTTACAGACAATAGCCCATAATGACAAAGTGAAAACATTTTTTATACATTTTACCAAATGTATTGAAAAATAAATACAAATATATCTCATTTACATAACTAGTCACACCCCTGAGTCACAGAACAATGAATACAGATATTTCTCCAGATGGCTGGCTTTCCATTCACTACCAAATATGGTGATGAGGAAGCCCAGTGGCCGGCAGTGGGAGAAGATAGAGCGAGATGGATGTTGGCCGACATTCTGCTAATTTTCTCATCAATGAAACGTTTGATCTCCATACAGTTTTCTGTTTCCAAAACTAGAATCTGTGACATTGTAGACTTTAGCCTTTGCAAAAGTAAAAAAAAAAAAAAAAAAGGCATTGTTTGGAAGGAGTGAAAAGGGGAATTGAGTTCTTGCCACACTTGCGCTTTATGGAGTAGGTGTTCCGTAATGGAAATATGCAAATAAATGCTAGAACGTGCCAATAGGATCTCACTAGCTCGTGCTTGGCTCTGCCCACCTCCTTACTTGTTCTGCCCACTATGATTCATTTTCTCCCATTGGAAACGATTGGCTCTGGTCTATCTTGGGTTAGTTATAAAAAATCTTTGCCTGCCTGAGTTATTTTTTTCAAATCCAATTTGATTGGTCACGTACACGTGTTTATCAGATGTTATTGCGGGTGTAGCGAAATGCTTGTGCTTCTAGCTCCGACAGTGCAGTAATATCTAACAAGTAATATCTAACAGTTTCACAGGATATACCCAAATACACATCAAACTAAGGAATGGATTGAGAATATATACATAAATGTCAGGGCAGCATTGGACTAAGATACAGTGGTATAGTAAGCTTTATAGTATACAGTGTGGGTGGACCATTTCAGTTTGTCAGTGATGTGTACGTGGAGGAACTTGAAGCTTTCCACCTTCTCCACTGCGGTCCCGTCGATGTGGATAGGGGGGGGGGGGGGGGCCTCTGCTGTTTCCTGAAGTCCACGTCTACTTTGTGGAAGCTTTTTTTGCAGCGATGACAGGTGAGTCTTTCTGGGTAAGTTTCTAGAACTTTCCACACCTGGATTGTGCTACTTTTGCCCATTATTCTTCAAGCTCTGTCAAGTTGGTTGTTGATCGTTGCTAGACAACCATTTTCAGGTCTTGCCATAGATTTTCAAGCAGATTCAAGTCAAAACTGTAACTCGGGAACATTCAATGTCTTCTTGGTCAGAAACTCCAGTGTAGATTTGGCCTTGTGTTTTAGGTTATTGTCCTGCTGAAAGGTGAATTCATCTCCCAGTGTCTGGTGGAAAACAGACTGAACCAGGTTTTCCTCTAGGATTCTGTCTGTTCTTAGCTCCATTCTGTTTCTCCTTAATCCTGAAAAACTCCCTAGTCCTTCCCGATGACAAGCAGCACACCCATAACATGATGCAGCCACCACTATGCTGGAACATTAAAATGTTTACAAGAACGATTTCTCTAATAATCCTGTTTACATGGACACATCTGATGGGACTTTGCCAATCAAAATCAACAACCTACCACATCTGATGGGACTTTGCCTTAATTTCTCCTTAATCCTGAAAAACTCCCTAGTCCTTCCCGATGACAAGCAGCATACCCATAACATGATGCAGCCACCACTATGCTGGAACATATGGAGAGTGGTACTCAGTGATGTTGTTGTTGAATTTGTATTCAGGACATAAAGTTAATTTCTTTGCCACATTTTTTTTGCAGTATTACTTTAGTGTCTTGTTGTAAACAGGATGTATGTTTTGGAATATTTTTATTCTGTACAGGCTTCCTTCTTTTCACTCTGTCAGTTAGGTTAGTATTGTGGAGTTACTACCATGTTGTTGATCCATCCTCAGTTAGGTTAGTATTGTGGAGTTACTACCATGTTGTTGATCCATCCTCAGTTAGGTTAGTATTGTGGAGTTACTACCATGTTGTTGATCCATCCTCAGTTAGGTTAGTATTGTGGAGTTACTACCATGTTGTTGATCCATCCTCAGTTAGGTTAGTATTGTGGAGTTACTACCATGTTGTTGATCCATCCTCAGTTAGGTTAGTATTGTGGAGTAACTACCATGTTGTTGATCCATCCTCATTTAGGTTAGTATTGTGGAGTTACTACCATGTTGTTGATCCATCCTCAGTTAGGTTAGTATTGTGGAGTTACTACCATGTTGTTGATCCATCCTCAGTTTTCTCATATCACAGCCATTAAACTCTAACTGTTTTAAAGTCACCATTGGCCTCATGGTGAAATCCCTGAAAGGTTTCCTTCCTCTCTGGCAAAAATGCCTGTATCTTTGTAGTGACTGGGTGTATTGATAGCCCATCTAAAGTGTTATTAATAACTTCACCATGCTCAAAGGGATATTCAATGTCTGTTTATTTTGTATATTTACCATTCTACCAATAGGTGCCCTTCTTTGTGAGGCATTGGAAAACCTCCCTGGTCTTTGTGGTTGAATCTGTGTTTAAAATTCACTGCTAGACTGAGGAACCTTACAGATAATGAGGTAGTCATTTAAAACATGTTAAACACTATTATTACACACAGAGTGAATCCATGCAACTCATGACATTTTTCTCCTGAACTTCTGAAGTCTGATCCTAAATCTGCATTTAAGGGTAGCTACATAGTTCTGACATCTTGTTGTGCTACATTCACACAAGCCAATCAATGGGACAAGTCCACAGTCAGTGCTGTATAGAAACCTTCCAATGCCTTCCTCATTGGAATGAGGTAATTGAGGTAATTTGTAAACCGCTAGGTAGCTACACCCAACAGTTCAGTCTCTGCCCACAATAGTGATCTGTCTGTGATGAGCCTAAAGCCTAGCTATGTAGGTGAGCTGCCAATGAGTAAGCCACACTATCATACCATTTATTGTGAATAGTCAGATTAATATAGTTTGATTAAAATGTTTACAAGAACGATTTCTCTAATAATCCTGTTTACATGGACACATCTGATGGGACTTTGCCAATCAAAATCAACAACCTACCACATCTGATGGGACTTTGCCAATCAAAATCAACAACCTACCACATCTGATGGGACTTTGCCAATCAAAATCAACAACCTACCACATCTGATGGGACTTTGCCAATCAAAATCAACAACCTACCACATCTGATGGGACTTTGCCAATCAAAATCAACAACCTACCACAGCGACTATTTGATTTGATAGAATGTGTATTTAAACTATTTCTAAGATGTGTACTTTGTACCGAACTCCCTTCACCCGGGTTAAAGAGGGAGATGTTTTAATATGACCTCATGGGTTAAAGAGGGAGATGTTTTAATATGACCTCATGGGTTAAAGAGGGAGATGTTTTAATATGACCTCATGGGTTAAAGAGGGAGATGTTTAATATGACTACTACAAGAATGTTTAATATCCAATTATTAGTGTGCATGTAAACTTACTCAATGTCAGGGCTGCAGGTTAGCAGGGGGCTTAGTTTACACAAGTCAGGACCAGGAAGCCCACTCCCCCAGTGTCTTTAGGCCTATTTTCAAGCCAACAGGAGCCACTCAGCCTGTCTGTCTAGCCCCTCCCTCTCTTGGACACAGGGGATTACATCATCTGAGTGGGATCCCTACTCCAACTGAGCAGTCAGGGACGGAGTAGAGGGACAGTCTGGCTGGATGGATGGTTAGGAACTGAGTAGGGGGACAGTCTGGCTGGATGGATGGTTAGGAACTGAGTAGGGGGACAGTCTGGCTGGATGGATGGATGGTTAGGAACTGAGTAAGGGGACAGTCTGGCTGGATGGATGGTTAGGAACTGAGTAAGGGGACAGTCTGGCTGGATGGATGGTTAGGGACTGAGTAAGGGGACAGTCTGGCTGGATGGATGGTTAGGGACTGAGTAAGGGGACAGTCTGGATGGATGGATGGTTAGGAACTGAGTAAGGGGACAGTCTGGCTGGATGGATGGTTAGGAACTGAGTAAGGGGACAGTCTGGCTGGATGGATGGTCAGGGACTGAGTAAGGGGACAGTCTGGCTGGATGGATGGTCAGGGACTGAGTAAGGGGACAGTCTGGCTGGATGGATGGATGGTTAGGAACTGAGTAAGGGGACAGTCTGGCTGGATGGATGGTTAGGAACTGAGTAAGGGGACAGTCTGGCTGGATGGATGGTTAGGAACTGAGTAAGGGGACAGTCTGGCTGGATGGATGGTTAGGAACTGAGTAAGGGGACAGTCTGGCTGGATGGATGGTTAGGAACTGAGTAAGGGGACAGTCTGGCTGGATGGATGGTTAGGAACTGAGTAAGGGGACAGTCTGGCTGGATGGATGGTTAGGAACTGAGTAAGGGGACAGTCTGGCTGGATGGATGGTTAGGAACTGAGTAAGGGGACAGTCTGGCTGGATGGATGGTTAGGAACTGAGTAAGGGGACAGTCTGGCTGGATGTAGGGCTGGGCGATTTGACGATATATATCGTTTGACGATAGAAAAACGTCTTTCATATTATGCTCTATTGTTTATTTAGTTGTGTCGCAAATCACACTCTTTACGGCAATATGTTTTGTCAATTGGACAACGCTTTACGTTCTTCCACGTGCCGTGTAGAAGGAAATTTGCAACACAAACAAACATGCAGGAGAGTGAACGTGACACAGAGACACGGAGCTACTTCGGTCGCATGGACGTGGTTTGTGTATGAAAAGTCTGACACAGACCAGAAAACAGTCCTCTGGTCCCGACAACAGGCCCAAACACCACTAACCTCTTTTACCAATAATCATGTGAACCAGTACGGAGAGAGTCTACGGATGAGACCCAGAAAAGTACAGTCTAGTGCTCAAAACAAACCCCCGACTCTGACGGTGCAGGAGGCTTTGTTGACAGATATCGGTGTTGTTTGCAGCACGTTGGTTGTTTCATATAATGATATAATTCAAACTTAAAGGAGTGTTTTGTTTACATGTTATATTTTAGATATTTATTTGTGAGCCTTATTTTGCTGCTATAGTTTAAACTTGAAGGTTTTCAGTCCTGTATTCATTAGTTTGCTGCTACAATTCAAACAGTTCTACTGTTACAGTATTATATGTTTGGTTTTGATATTTTGGACCATATTCACATTTTAGGCCCATATTTATTTGCAACTATAGTTGAAGTGTTTTCTATTTAACTTTTTAGATGTAATACATTATTTTATATTTTGTTGCTTAATTGAACATTTGTTCTAAATAAAATGAGAAATAATAAAATATGAGTAAGTACCTTTTATTCCAAATGTAATAAGAAATAGGCCTTTACATGGTCATTTTATATAAACTATTTTTTCATTGAATTTACAGAAAATGTGCTATATCGTGATATGTATCGTTATCGGGATATGAAATGACCTATATCGTGATATGAGATTTTGGTCATATTGCCCAGCCCTAGTGGATGGATGGTTAGGGTCTAGTTTGAGTTGATCTGCCAGAAGTTTCTTGGCCTTGACTCCTGTGTCATGCCAAGTTTGTCTTTACTTCCTCAATTCCATTGATTTTAAAATGTTATTGCGCCTCAAACGATTTGAGGTAGTGTCCTTTGGAAGAGTGCTTGTCAAGTGATGTTTGGAAAATTGCAAAATCCTCACATGGTTTTGAATACGGTCTGGCTGGTGACATTTACACCCTTTAGCTGGGGCTCCCAAGTGGTGCAGTGGTCTAAGACATCAGTACAGCATCTCAGTACTAGAGGAGTCACTACAGACAACCTGGTTCAGTGGTCTAAGACACTGCATCTCAGTGCTAGAGGAGTCACTACAGACAACCTGGTTCAGTGGTCTAAGACACTGCATCTCAGTGCTAGAGGAGTCACTACAGACAACCTGGTTCAGTGGTCTAAGACACTACATCTCAGTGCTAGAGGAGTCACTACAGACCCTGGTTCAGTGGTCTAAGACACTGCATCTCAGTGCTAGAGGAGTCACTACAGACAACCTGGTTCAGTGGTCTAAGACACTGCATCTCAGTGCTAGAGGAGTCACTACAGACAACCTGGTTCAGTGGTCTAAGACACTGCATCTCAGTGCTAGAGGAGTCACTACAGACAACCTGGTTCAGTGGTCTAAGACACCATCTCAGTGCTAGAGGAGTCACTACAGACAACCTGGTTCAGTGGTCTAAGACACCATCTCAGTGCTAGAGGAGTCACTACAGACAACCTGGTTCAGTGGTCTAAGACACTGCATCTCAGTGCTAGAGGAGTCACTACAGACAACCTGGTTCAGTGGTCTAAGACACTGCATCTCAGTGCTAGAGGAGTCGCTACAGACAACCTGGTTCAGTGGTCTAAGACACTGCATCTCAGTGCTAGAGGAGTCACTACAGACAACCTGGTTCAGTGGTCTAAGACACCATCTCAGTGCTAGAGGAGTCACTACAGACAACCTGGTTCAGTGGTCTAAGACACTGCATCTCAGTGCTAGAGGAGTCACTACAGACAACCTGGTTCAGTGGTCTAAGACACTGCATCTCAGTGCTAGAGGAGTCACTACAGACAACCTGGTTCAGTGGTCTAAGACACTGCATCTCAGTGCTAGAGGAGTCACTACAGACAACCTGGTTCAGTGGTCTAAGACACTGCATCTCAGTGCTAGAGGAGTCACTACAGACAACCTGGTTCAGTGGTCTAAGACACTGCATCTCAGTGCTAGAGGAGTCACTACAGACAACCTGGTTCGGCCTTGATTGGGAGTCCCATAGGGCGGGGCACAATTGGCCCAGCGTTGTCTGGGTTTGGCTGATGTAGGCCGTCATTGTAAATAAGAATTGGTTCTTAACTGACTTGCTTAGTTAAGTAAAGGTTAAATTAAAAACCTCCCCCAAACTGTGCTTGAATTCTATTACATCCTTAAACAGACCATGAACCCTTTTGTTGGTAGAATCCATAAAGAGGAGCAGGAAGGACGTAAAGTTATTTTCCTGCAGATCCATAAAATCTTTATAGAACTCTTTTTGTTCATGGAGTACAAGGTCTGCCAGTGAAATGTCAAACACACACAAGCAACGTTAGTGCTGTGGATACAAGCAGTATGCGGGGCGGTGTGGTGGGAGCTCCCACTTACCCACGGAACAAGCAGATATTGTCCATTTCAGAATCCCCTTTCATCCTCAAAAGACCTGTAGCTAATATTAACTTTTTTTTACATGAGCAAGTCTTCACTACCCAGTTCTACATCTAGCTAAGGTGTTTTTGTCGTGGTAGTATTTATGAAATTGGTAATGTGCAATAATTAGCTAGTTAACGCGTTGGCTAGCTAGTGTCTGCTTGCTGTCTGAACGTGTCAAATCAATCCATATGACAGGAAAGCCAGGGATGCTAACAGCGCCAGTTCACACACTCCATGCTGAATGCTCCCTCTAGCTAGCTAGTGTAATGCACATCTGTTCATCAGCTGCTCTCTGCGACGTTATCACGTTGGCCACGTTTTCCAAAGTAGCGTAACACAGGGCCAGCTGTCAGTCACATACCTGCTGATATCTGAGAACAGTCCCATAACTCTGGTACCACACAACTTGGCTTCAACAAACTGGCTAACTAGCTACCGCATGGCCATTCAAACAAGCTTGCACTAGGCTGCTCACTGGAGCATGGTTTCCCTTAGTGTGTGATAGCTGCTGAGAGTGGAGCGCTTTTCTGAGTTAGATGAGCAAAATCTCAATAATTTTTAGAGGAGTTCCACGTCCTATAAGACAGATTGGTTGAGGTATGAGTGACGCGTTCTGAAAGACAATGCCTCTACCAGTCAAATTCCCAGGGTAAAACTCCTGTATCCACTCATCATACCCATGCAGTCATGTCCACGGTAATGTAGAATGTTCATTCAAAAGATAACAGATGTGGCTCATTTTTGAATTGTTAGTTGAGTTGAATCAACAAATCACAGCTCATATTGATGGGTACACTTGCTGCTTTGCTTCTATGGCTACACCGGCAATGGCTGACAGTCCACCCGTTATGCCATCGTTGACTTTTAATGGGGACACAGTTCTATTTATATGGCGCAGGACATGCAGTCAGGAGCAGAGAAAAGCAGAAAATGTTCGCAAAAATACAGAATATATATTCACGATTTGTTTTGCTATTCAAACGGTAATTAGGGAGACCGCAGTCATTTGGCCAAAACAGTCATCCAAACGTCCATGACCGTCACAGCCCTAGTGTTTTCTGATAGACTTATGTCTTTGTCCCAAATGGCACCCTATCCCTGGTCAAAAGCAGTGTACTATAAGGGGAGACCTATTTTGAATTATAATTGGAAACTATTACTCTGACTGGTGGTGGCTATCAAACCAGAACTACAACATCCCACTCACTCTGGACCGGGCCCAGGGTGCTACTAACACCGTCTCCCTCCTGTACATCCTGTAGAGTCCTCTGTACCGGGCCCAGGGTGCTACTAACACTGTCTCCCTCCTGTCCATCCTGTAGAGCCCTCTGGACCGGGCCCAGGGTGCTACTAACACCGTCTCCCTCCTGTCCATCCTGTAGAGTCCTCTGGACCGGGCCCAGGGTGCTAAGAACAAGGGCAACAAGTACTTCAAAGCTGGGAAGTATGAGCAGGCCATCCAGTGTTACACAGAGGCCATCGGTCTGTGTCCTACAGAGAACCAGACAGACCTGTCCACCTTCTACCAGAACAGAGCTGCTGCCTACGAACAGCAGGTTAGTGAGAACTTTCACCATGGCAACCATTAATTGTGATGCTCTGTGTTCATATGGGTTTATAGCATTGGAGGCTGGTGAGGGGAGTACCGCTCCATAGTAATAGCTTGAATGGAATGCTGTTTCATTCATTCCATACCAGCCATTACAATGAACCAATCTTATGATGTAACGTGTCATCAGCCAACACTGGGTTACAGTGGATAACTATTGTATGTATATGCAGACCTGGGTTACACTGGATAACTATTGTATGTATATGCAGACCTGGGTTACACTGGATAACTATTGTATGTATATGCAGACCTGGGTTACACTGGATAACTATTGTATGTATATGCAGACCTGGGTTACGCTGGATAACTATTGTATGTATATGCAGACCTGGGTTACACTGGATAACTATTGTATGTATATTCAGACCTGGGTTACACTGGATAACTATTGTATGTATATGCAGACCTGGGTTACGCTGGATAACTATTGTATGTATATGCAGACCTGGGTTACGCTGGATAACTATTGTATGTATATGCAGACCTGGGTTACAGTGGATAACTATTGTATGTATATGCAGACCTGGGTTACGCTGGATAACTATTGTATGTATATGCAGACCTGGGTTACGCTGGATAACTATTGTATGTATATGCAGACCTGGGTTACACTGGATAACTATTGTATGTATATGCAGACCTGGGTTACAGTGGATAACTATTGTATGTATATGCAGACCTGGGTTACAGTGGATAACTATTGTATGTATATGAAGACCTGGGTTACACTGGATAACTATTGTATGTATATGCAGACCTGGGTTACAGTGGATAACTATTGTATGTATATGCAGACCTGGGTTACAGTGGATAACTATTGTATGTATATGAAGACCTGGGTTACACTGGATAACTATTGTATGTATATGCAGACCTGGGTTACAGTGGATAACTATTGTATGTATATGAAGACCTGGGTTACAGTGGATAACTATTGTATGTATATGAAGACCTGGGTTACAGTGGATAACTATTGTATGTATATGAAGACCTGGGTTACACTGGATAACTATTGTATGTATATGAAGACCTGGGTTACAGTGGATAACTATTGTATGTATATGAAGACCTGGGTTACAGTGGATAACTATTGTATGTATATGAAGACCTGGGTTACAGTGGATAACTATTGTATGTATATGAAGACCTGGGTTACAGTGGATAACTATTGTATGTATATGAAGACCTGGGTTACAGTGGATAACTATTGTATGTATATGCAGACCTGGGTTACAGTGGATAACTATTGTATGTATATGCAGACCTGGGTTACGCTGGATAACTATTGTATGTATATGCAGACCTGGGTTACAGTGGATAACTATTGTATGTATATGCAGACCTGGGTTACGCTGGATAACTATTGTATGTATATGCAGACCTGGGTTACAGTGGATAACTATTGTATGTATATGCAGACCTGGGTTACGCTGGATAACTATTGTATGTATATGAAGACCTGGGTTACACTGGATAACTATTGTATGTATATGCAGACCTGGGTTACAGTGGATAACTATTGTATGTATATGCAGACCTGGGTTACGCTGGATAACTATTGTATGTATATGCAGACCTGCCAACATGCACCCATTTTGCGAACCAACTACGTAATTCTCTGTCCATGTACGCAGGTATGAGATCCGAGTTAAAAGTATGCAGTAATGAATAGGGCCTGAATATTTTTTTTTTTTTTATATATATATATTTATTTATTTTAACATTTTTAATAAAAAATAAATCCACTGAGTAAATCTAACATCCCGATTCTCGAGCTGCAACACACAGACATGTACCGTCGTGGCCAAAAGTTGAGAATGACACAAGTATTGGTCTCCACAAAGTTTGCTGCCTCAGTGTTGATGATGGCAATTTGCATATACTCCAGAATGTCATGAAGAGTGATCAGATGAATTGCAATTAATTGCAAAGTCCCTCTTTGCCATGAAAATGAACTTAATCCCCCAAAAACATTTCCACTGCATTTCAGCCCTGCCACAAAAAGACCAGCTGCCATCATGTCAGTGATTGTCTCGTTAACACAGGTGAGAGTGTTGACGAGGACAAGGCTGGAGATCCCTCTGTCATGCTGATTGAGTCAGAATAACAGACCGGAAGCATTAAAAGGAGGGTGGTGCTTGAAATCATTGTTCTTCCTCTGTCAACCATGGTTACCTGCAAGGAAACACGTGCCGTCATCATTGCTTTGCACAAAAAGGGCTTCACAGGCAAGGATATTGCTGATGGTAAGATTGCACCTAAATCAACCATTTATCGGATCATCAAGAACTTCAAGGAGAGGTTCAATTGTTGTGAAGAAGGCGTCAGGGCTCCCAAGAAAGTCCAGCAAGCGCCTGGATCGTCTCCTAAAGTTGATTCAGCTGCGGGATCGGGGCACCAAACCAGTGCAGAGCTTGCTCAGGAATGGCAGCAGGCAGGTGTGAGTGCATCTGCACGCACAGTGAGGCAAAGACTTTTGGAGGATAGACTGGTGTCAAGAAGGGCAGCAAAGAAGCCACTTCTCTCCAGGAAAAACATCAGGGACAGACTGATATTCTGCAAAAGGTACAGGGATTGGACTGCTGAGAACTGGGGTAGAGTCATTTTCTCTGATGAATCCCCTTTCCGATTGTTTGGGACATCCGGAAAACACCTTGTCCGGAGAAGACAAGGTGAGCACTACCATCAGTCCTGTGTCATGCCAACAGTAAAGCATCCTCAGACCATTCATGTGTGGGGTTGCTTCTCAGCCAAGGCAGTGGGCTCACTCACAATTTTGCCTAAGAACACAGCCATGAATAAAGAATGGTACCAACACATCCTCCGAGAGCAACTTCTCCCAACCATCCAAGAAAAGTTTGGTGACGACCAATGCCTTTTCCAGCATGATGGAGCACATTGCCATAAGGCACAAGTGATAACTAAGTGGCTCTGGGAACAAAACATCAACATTTTGGGTCCATGGCCAGGAAACTCCCCAGACCTTAATCCCATTGAGAACTTGTGGTCGATCCTCAAGAGGCGGGTGGACAAACAAAAACCCACAACTTCTGACAAACTCCAATCATTGATTATGCAAGAATGGCCTGCCATCAGTCAGGATGTGGCCCAGAAGTTAATTGACAGCATGCCAGGGCGGATTGCAGAGGTCTTGAAAAAGAAGTGTCAACACTGCAAATATTGACTCTGCATAAACTGAATGTCATTGCCAATGAAAGCCTTGGACACTTATGGAATACTTGTAATTATACTTCAGTGTTACCATAGTAACTACTGACATAAAGATCTAAGAACACTGAAGCAGAAAACTTTGTGGAGACCAATACTTGTGTCATTCTCAAAACTTTTGACCACGATTGTACAGAGTATGTTTCAACCGACAAAATGTGGAAAAAGTCAAGGGGTCTGAATACTTCCCGTAGGTACTGTATATAGGATGAGCCATGACTGGAATACAGTATATCCATATAAAGTGGCTCATATATAACGTCATGAAGTACACAGTATCTTGCGTTTCACAATTGAGGCATCTAGTGTTTCATAGTGTGAGTCTCTGCTGGTGAAAGTTTGTATCCAGTCCACCTGTGTGTACAGAACAGGAAGGCTGCAGCAGGGCCATCTGTTGGTCACTGTTGGTATTGGAAGAGGTCCAGTTATACACATGATCAGATTACAGTAATATCCCTCTCGTGATACAAATCTGTCAAGTACTCCCATGTGAGAGTGACAATCAAAGATTAATGTTAGTTCAAACCAGTACTCAGTCATCTGGTAGATAACGTGTAATAACGGGTAATTGAGGATTTGGTCAATCTCGACTTTTGATGTAAAGATGCATAGATATAAAAATACATATTTAAACAGAAAGCGATTTTTAGGGAGTGATTGATAGTGAATGATTGATTGTAATAAACTGAATCGTTAGAGATTAAAATATTTTAAAATCAGGTTTCTATTGTGAGTAACCCTAATGTTGATGATGAAATCAGCAATAATGCCTGACGTTATATAATGTTATAGTCATATCATGCATTAGCAATAGATGCCATAAGATCTATATTTAAAATTACAGATTGCAGGTGGAAGAAGACTACTTACAATGGTATTTAGTACAGTTGTAATGTTGCTACATCCGTACTATAAAATATAAGATCTCAGAACAATGGGATCAGAACAATGGGATCAGATGATTGGCCCTAGTGATTGGCCCTAGTGATTGGCCCTAGTGATTGGCCCTAGTGATTGGCGAGCGCACCTCTACTATAGAGACTGAACTTGGGGGCATGTGCTAAACAGAACGTTCTAGACTTGGGGGCATGTGCTAAACAGAACGTTCTAGACTTGGGGGCATGTGCTAAACAGAACGTTCTAGACTTGGGGGCATGTGCTAAACAGAACGTTCTAGACTTGGGGGCATGTGCTAAACAGAACGTTCTAGACTTGGGGGCATGTGCTAAACAGAACGTTACAGATAATGATCTCCATTCTACACTGTACATGTAATGGAATAAACATACAGACAATCTGTGCTAATTCAACAAAACAGACTTATTTGATATGTTCTGTACTGATCAGTATGAATCTTTTATTTCTGTTTTGTAAATACTTTTTCAGAGGACTGAACTGAACCAGGTGGGATCCATAATGTTTGTCTAAGCACGTGTAAGCGTAGGTCCCAAGCAATAACAAAATGAGCAACTAATTTAGCAAATCATTGTTATTGCAGCCAGTCAGTAAATCTACAGTTGAAGTGGGAAGTTTACATCCACTTAGGTTGAAGTCATTAACTCATGTTTCAACCCCAGATTTCGTGTTAACAAACTATAGTTTTGTCAAGTCGGTTAGGACATCTGCTTTGTGCATGACACAAGTAATTCTTCCAACAATTGTTTACAGACAGATTATTTCACTTATAATTCACTATATCACAATTCCAGTGGGTCAGAAGTTTACATACACTAAGTTGACTGTGCCTTTAAACAGCTTGGAAAATTCCAGAAAATGATGGCATGGCTTTAGAAGCTTCTGATAGGCTAATTGACATCATTTGAGTCAATTGGAAGTGTACCTGTGGATGTATTTCAAGGCCTAACTTCAAACTCTGCCTCTTTGCTCGACATCATTGGAAAATCAAAAGATATCAGCCAAGACCTCAGAAAATAAATTGTAGACCTCCACAAGTCTGGTTCATCCTTCTGAGGTACTCCTGAAGGTACCACGTTCATCTGTACAAACAATAGTATGCTAGTATAAACACCATGGGACCACGCAGCCGTCATACCGCTCAGGAAGGAGACTCGTTCTGCTCCAAAACCGCCATAAAAAAGCCAGACCACAGTTTGTAACTGCACATGGGGACAAAGATCGTACTTTTTGGGGAAATGTCCTCTGGTCTGATGAAATAAAAATAGAACTGTTTGGCCATAATGACCATCGTTATGTTTGGAGGAAAAAGGTGGAGGCTTGCAAGCTGAAGAACACCATCCCAACCGTGAAGCACGGGGGTTCCAGCATCATGTTGTGGGGGTGCTTTGCTGCAGGAGGGACTGGTGCACTTCACAAAATAGATGGCATCACGAGGAAGGAAAATTATGTGGATATATTGAAGCAACATCTCAAGACATCATTCAGGAAGTTAAAGCTTGGTTGCAAATGGGTCTTCCAAATGGACAATGACCCCAAGCATACTTCCAAAGTTGTGGCAAAATGTCTTAAGGACAACAAAGTCAAGGTATTGGAGTGGCCATCACAAAGCCCTGACCTCAATCCTATAGAACATTTGTGGGCAGAACTGGAAAAGTGTGTGCCAGCAAGGAGGCCTACAAACCTGACTCAGTTACACCAGTTCTGTCAGGAGGAATGGGCCAAAATTCACCCAACTTATTGTGGGAAGCTTGTGGAAGGCTACCTGAAACGTTTGACCCAAGTTAAACAATTTAAAGGCAATGCTACCAAATACTAATTGAGTGTATGTAAACTTCTGACCCCCTGGGAATGTGATGAAAGAAATAAAAGCTGAAATAAATAATTCTCTCTACTATTATTCTGACATTTCACATTCTTAAAATAAAGTGGTGATCCTAACTGACCTAAGACAGGGAATGTTTACTAGGATTAAATGTCAGGAATTGTGAAAACTGAGTTTAAATGTAGTTGGCTAAGATGTATGTAAACTACAGACTTGAACTTTGTCAGACGATGAGAGTGAGGAGACTGAGAGAAAGCAGCAGGAACCCCTTCCTCGATACCAGGAGAAGTGGTCATGCTTGATGCAATCCAAGCTACCATATCATGCATTTTGTACTTTGTGCAAGTATGATGTTGACGTCAGTCATCAAGGAAGCTCAGGTAACTGCTTACATATAAGGATGCTAAATTATTTGATCCTAAGGTATATTTCATAATATTACTTTTGCCTTTAAGTGACCCATAATACTTAATGACTTGAACAAATGGATCATGGAAATGTGAAATGACATGGCCATGTTATTCCCCCCAATGTGTTGTACACATGTGGTCCCTTTTTCACTTTTAGATTGTAAACGTCATGTGGATGGGGAAAAGCACCAGAAGCTACTGGCAGCTACAGCATCAACCCCAGCTATAGAAACCTGTTTCCACCAAGCCACTGAAACCCATCCTGGCTGAACCACATGTGTAAATGGTCTGGTACTCTAAAAAGTTGGACAGGGTTGGCAGGTCTGCATATGTGTGTCTGTGTTAACATGAACAACCTTGGCTATAACCTCCAGATGAAGTCTACAGAGGTGGTGCAGGACTGTACTGTACCCAGGGTTAGGTTTATGGTTTAATGTGGTGCTGTACCCAGGGTTAGGGTTTCATGTGGTGTTTGTTTCCAGATGAAGTGGACAGAGGTGGTGCAGGACTGTTCTCAGGCTGTAGAGATGAACCCTCACTACATCAAAGCTCTGTTCAGGAGGGCCAAGGCCCTGGAGAGACTGGACAACAAAAAAGAGTGCCTGGAAGGTAACCTTAACCCTAAACCCCCTAGAAATAGCATTTGACCTTGTGTTGGTTTATTATTCTTGTGGGGACTTCTGGTCCTGTTGTGTTGTTCCTGTAGATGTGACGGCGGTGTGTATCCTGGAGGCCTTCCAGAACCAGCACAGTATGCTGCTAGCAGACAAAGTGCTCAAACTGCTGGGGAAGGAGAAGGCCAAAGACAAATACCAGGTGAGAGGATGTCCCAGCTCTCCTACTGCTCCTTACTGAACTCAGATGCTGTTTGATTACAACTTGTTGAATGCTGGTGCATTACCACTGTCAGATGCTGGTGCATTACCACTGTCAGATGCTGGTGCATTACCACTGTCAGATGCTGGTGCATTACCACTGTCAGATGCTGGTGCATTACCACTGTCAGATGCTGGTGCATTACCACTGTCAGATGCTGGTGCATTACCACTGTCAGATGCTGGTGCATTACCACTGTCAGATGCTGGTGCATTACCACTGTCAGATGCTGGTGCATTACCACTGTCAGATGCTGGTGCATTACCACTGTCAGATGCTGGTGCATTACCACTGTCAGTCTTTGTGTTTGGTGCCTTTTGTGTTTCCACCTCTGAGGATCCAAAGAAAAGCCCCTAATGTTATTCATCACATGCTTGGTAAACAACAGGTGTAGTCTAACAGTGAAATGCTGACTGACGGTGAGTAATAACTTGGCTATATACACAGGTACCAGTACACAGTGAGTAACGATACCTTGGCTATATACACAGGTACCAGTACACAGTGAGTAACGATACCTTGGCTATATACACAGGTACCAGTACACAGTGAGTAACGATACCTTGGCTATATACACAGGTACCAGTACACAGTGAGTAACGATACCTTGGCTATATACACAGGTACCAGTACACAGTGAGTAACGATACCTTGGCTATATACACAGGTACCAGTACACAGTGAGTAACGATACCTTGGCTATATACACAGGTACCAGTACACAGTGAGTAACGATACCTTGGCTATATACTTTTGAAGTCAGAAGGTCAGGAAGGAAGAAGCCTCTGCTCTCAAAAAAGTATATCAAAACACAGATGTTGTCAGGGTAAAGTCCGTTGTCTTGATATTCTTTTTTGAGAGCAGAGGCTTCTTCCTTCCTGACCTCCCATGTAGGCCAAGTTTGTTCAGTCTCTTTCTGACAGTGTACCCATGCACTTCGACATTGATTGTGGCAAGAGAGGCCTGTAGATTCCTTGATGTTACCCTGGGGTTCTTAGAGACTTCTATGAGCATCTTTCGGTCAGCTCTTGGGCTGACTTTGGTGGGACGACCTGTCCTAGGTAGTTTGGTGGGACGACCTGTCCTAGGTAGTTTGGTGGGACGACCTGTCCTAGGTAGTTTGGTGGGACGACCTGTCCTAGGTAGTTTGGTGGGACGACCTGTCCTAGGTAGTTTGGTGGGACGACCTGTCCTAGGTAGTTTGGTGGGACGACCTGTCCTAGGTAGTTTGGTGGGACGACCTGTCCTAGGTAGTTTGGTGGGACGACCTGTCCTAGGTAGTTTGGTGGGACGACCTGTCCTAGGTAGTTTGCCAGTGATCTGGAATTTTCATCGGACAGTGGAATGATGTACTTCGAATTGCTTGGAAATGGATTTGTAACCCCTCCCAGACTCATGGGCATCAATAATCTTTCTTCTGAGGGCCTCAGGTAGGTCTTTTGATCTTTGAATGATGGTTCATATGGTTCAGACCAACCCAGACCAATTGTCTTATCTTTATGGAAGGCTTTATGGAAACTCCTAAGTTTCTCTCTGTTTTATTATCATTTGCACTTGTTTTGGTACTTAATTCTAATTGTATCCATTTTATGTGATGGTAAAGGTAGGGGTGAACTAACTTTATCCCCATAAGGAAAAGGCATTTGTTTATTTTAATTGCATAACATTTTTTGTGTGTGTGATTTATTAAATTGGGTAACATTTATCTGTCAGTAGTGTTGAAGTGGAGATTACATATCCATCTGTCCAAATATGTAAAAAAAAAAAAAAAAGAACTTTCCAGGGGGTGTACTTACTTTATCACATGACTGTAGGTCCTGGATGGCAGGAAGCTCGGCCCCAGTGATGGACCGTACACACTACTCTCTGTAGCGCCTTGCAATCGGATGCCAAACAGTTTCCATACCAGGCAGCGATGGTGCAGCTGTATAACTTTTTGAGGATCTCATGCCAAATCTTTTAGGCCTCCTGAGGGGGAAGAGGTGTTGTCGTGCCTTCTTCACGACTGTGTTGGTGTGTGTGGACCATTATAGATCCTTAGTGATGTGGACACAGAAGAAGTTGAAGCCCTGTCGATGTGAATCAGCTCCTTTGTGTTGCTCACGTTGAGGGAGAGGTAGTTGTCCTGGCAACACATGGCCAGGTCTCTGACCTCCTCTCTATAGGTTGTCTCATCGTTGTCGGTGATCAGTTGTGTCACCACCGTCAGGGCTTTCGGCAAAGTTATGGTATTGGAGTCGTGCCTGGCCATGCAGTCATGACTGAACAGGGAGTACAGGAGGGGACTGAGCACGCACCCCTGAGGGGCCCCCGTGTTGAGGATCAGAGTGGCGGATGTGTTGTTGCCTACCCTCACCACCTGGGGGCGGCCCTTCAGGAAGTCCAGGATCCAGTTAGAGAGAGAGAGGTGTTAGCTTAGTGACGAGCTTTGGGGGCACTATGGTGTTAAACGCTGAGCTGTAGTCAATGAACAGCATTCTCACATAGGTTTTTTTCTCGTATCCAGGTGGGAAAGGGCAGTGTGGAGTGCAGTAGAGATTGCGTCATCTGTTGGGGCGGGTCCAGGGTGTCTGGGATGATGGTGTTGATGTGAGCCATGACCAGCCTTTCAAAGCATTTCATGGCTACAGATGTGAGTTGAAAAGGGGCGATAGTCATTTAGAAAGGTTACCTTGGCATTCTTGGTTTGAGCATGAAACATGCACAGTTGAAGTCTGTAGTTTACATACACCTTAGCTAAATACATTTCAACTCAGTTTTTCACAATACCTGACATTTAATCCTAGTAAAATTCCCTGTCTTAGGTCAGCTAGGATCACCACTTCATTTTAAGAATGTGAAATGTCAGAATAATAGTAGAATTATTTATTTCAGCTTTTATTTCTTTCATCACATTCCCAGTGGGTCAGAAGTTTACATACACTCAATTAGTATTTGGTAGCATTGCCTTTAAATTGTTTAACTTGGGTCAAACGTTTCAGGTAGCCTTCCACAAGCTTCCCACAATAAGTTGGGTGAATTTTGGCCCATTCCTCCTGACAGAACTGGTGTAACTGAGTCAGGTTTGTAGGCCTCCTTGCTGGCACACGCTTTTTCAGTTCTGCCCACAAATGTTCTATAGGATTGAGGTCAGGGCTTTGTGATGGCCACTCCAATACCTTGACTTTGTTGTCCTTAAGCCATTTTGCCACAACTTTGGAAGTATGCTTGGGGTCATTGTCCATTTGGAAGACCCATTTGCGACCAAGCTAATAACTTCCTGACTGATGTCTTGAGATGTGCCTTCAATATATCCACATCATTTTCCTTCCTCATGCCATCTATTTTGTGAAGTGCACCAGTCCCTCCTGCAGCAAAGCACCCCCACAACATGATGCTGCCTCCCCCGTGCTTCACGGTTGGGATGGTGTTCTTCGGCTTGCAAGCCTCCCCCTTTTTTCTTCCAAACATAACGATGGTCATTATGGCCAAACAGTTCTATTTTTGTTTCATCAGACCAGAGGACATTTCTCCAAAAAGTATGATCTTTGTCCACATGTGGACAAAGCAGTGGCTTCTTCCTTGCTGAGCGGCCTTTCAGGTTATGTCGATATAGGACTCGTTTTACTGTGGATATAGATACTTTTGTACCTGTTTCCTCCAGCATCTTCACAAGGTCCTTTGCTGTTGTTCTGGTATTGATTTGCACTTTTCGCACAAAAGTACTTTCAGGCGTTTGGAAATTGCTCCCAAGGATGAACCAGACTTGTGGAGGTCTACACATTTTTTCTGAGGTCTTGGCTGATTTCTTTTGATTTTCCCATGATGTCGATCAAAGAGGCACCGAGTTTGAAGGTAGTTTTAATTACTTCAACCTAAGTATATGTGAACTTCCAACTTCAACTGTAGGTGTTACAGGCTGGGTCAGGGAGACATTGAATATGTCAGTGAAGACACTTGCCAGTTGGTCAGCCCATGCTCTGAGTACGCGTCCTGGTAATCCATCTGGGCCTGTGGCCTTATGAATGTTGAACTGTTTAAAGGTCTTACTCACATCGGCTATATTCAATGGTACCAGTACAGAGTCAATGTGAGGAGGCTGTATACAGGAAGTACCAGTACAGAGTCAATGTGAGGAGGCTGTATACAGGAAGTACCAGTACAGAGTCAATGTGAGGAGGCTGTATACAGGAAGTACCAGTACAGAGTCAATGTGAGGAGGCTGTATACAGGAAGTACCAGTACAGAGTCAATGTGAGGAGGCTATATACAGGGGTACCAGTACAGAGTCAATGTGAGGAGGCTATATACAGGGGTACCGGTACAGAGTCAATGTGAGGAGGCTATATACAGGTGTACCAGTACAGAGTCAATGTGAGGAGGTTATATACAGGAAGTACCAGTACAGAGTCAATGTGAGGAGGCTATATACAGGGGTACCAGTACAGAGTCAATGTGAGGAGGCTATATACAGGTGTACCAGTACAGAGTCAATGTGAAGAGGTTATATACAGGAAGTACCAGTACAGAGTCAATGTGAGGAGGCTATATACAGTATACCGTCGGACTCGTTGAAGGAAGTGGTTTGCTGATGTCAACATTGTGAACAGAGTTTCCCATGGTGGCGGTGGGGTTATGGTATGGGGAGGCATAAGCTACAGACAATTAACACAATGACATTTTATCAATGGAAATTTGAATGCACAGAGATTCTGTGATGAGATCCTGAGGTCCATTGTCGTGCCATTCATCCACCACCATCACCTCATGTTTCAGCAGGATAATACACAGCCCCATGTTGCAAGGATCTATACACAATTCCTGGAAGCTGAAAATGTCCCAGTTCTTCCATGGCCTACATTCTCACCAGACATGTCACCCATTGAAATCATTTAAATTGATTGACTTATGAACTTTATCTCAGTATAATAATTAAAATTGTTGCATGTTGAGTTAGTTTTCATTCAGTGTAGATTTCAGCACCGGGAATGAATATGAATCTCCGTTTGGATATTGATTAGGCTACAGTTAGGCTGTGGAAATGTCAGCTAAATTGAGGTGGGTGTTGACCATGGTCATGTTGTCTAGTTGGCTCATTTATTAGGCTAGCATGTCACGTAGTTTATCAAGTGGATTATTTAGCTCTTTTCATTGGCAGTTGCTTAGTAGCCTAGGCGTACTCCCAACCAAAGCCTCTGACTTCTTCATAGATAGATAGATAGATAGATAGATAGATAGATAGATAGATAGATAGATAGATAGATAGATAGATAGATAGATAGATAGATAGATAGATAGATAGATAGATAGATAGATAGATAGATAGATAGATAGATAGATAGATAGATAGATAGATAGATAGATAGATAGATAGATAGATAGATAGATAGATACTTTATTGATCCCCGGGGGGGGAATTTCTTTGTCAAGCAGCTAC
Organism: Thymallus thymallus; assembly: GCA_023634145.1. NCBI lineage: Eukaryota > Metazoa > Chordata > Actinopteri > Salmoniformes > Salmonidae > Thymallus > Thymallus thymallus. Next base: position 495,250 of record CM042393.1, read on the forward strand.
AACAAAACACAGGACAGGTGCAAAATGCCACAACGAAAATACACAAAAGACAGACACACGGTACATGATACATAGAGCGGCAGTATGAAAAAGTATAGAAATACAAGATATCTGGAGTGCAAAAAAAGCTATAAAAGGACATTGCATAGTATGAGTGGTTGGCTGAATATGTACACTATACATTGGTGGATGTTGGATGGTTAACTATACTATACAGGTCGATGGCAGAGAAATACTTCAGTAGCTAAAAATGCGTATGATATGAGCGAGGGTAATAATAGTTTACTTAATAGACAGACTGGGTAAATGAACAGGTAAGTGAACATTTTGCATGGTTAAATTAGCTGTACAGTTAGGTATACAGTTATATTTACAGATAAGTGAATACTTGCATGTTTACACAAACTGTACAGGTAAATGACAGGAAGAGATACTTTAATAGCTAAATGTGTGTATGATATCATTTGGGGTAATAATAGTAATTCCCTTAAAATACAGTCCTTAGTGCGCAGGGTTTAATTACAGACAACTGCACTTATTGCACATTCGATTAACTAAAAGCAATGAGAAAAGGTGCAACTGACAGGATACTAATATGCATTCCTGAGTGAATGCCTATGTAAGTTAAGTCCAATAATTACTTACAATATTGCATGTGATATAATATAACAACTGTACATGAATATGTATATACAGACCTGTATGAATAAATAGGTCCTGAGGTTCATAAATAGGTTCATGTGATTTTGCTTCACTGAATCTCTGTCTGTATCGGCTATTTGGTTCATTGGTTTCAGTCTGGGCTAATAAGTGTTGGTGGACAGTTAATCTAAAACAGATCAGAAACATTTAGTATGACAGAATAATGTCCAGACTCAGTACTGGTACCCTGTGTATATAGCCAAGTTATTACCTCATACCCTGCACATTGACAGTACTGGTACCCTGTGTATATAGCCAAGTTATTACCTCATACCCTGCACATTGACTCAGTACTGGTACCCTGTGTATATAGCCAAGTTATTACCTCATACCCTGCACATTGACTCAGTACTGGTACCCTGTGTATATAGCCAAGTTATTACCTCATACCCTGCACATTGACTCAGTACTGGTACCCTGTGTATATAGCCAAGTTATTACCTCATACCCTGCACATTGACTCAGTACTGGTACCCTGTGTATATAGCCAAGTTATTACCTCATACCCTGCACATTGACTCAGTACTGGTACCCTGTGTATATAGCCAAGTTATTACCTCATACCCTGCACATTGACTCAGTACTGGTACCCTGTGTATATAGCCAAGTTATTACCTCATACCCTGCACATTGACTCAGTACTGGTACCCTGTGTATATAGCCATGTTATTACCTCATACCCTGCACATTGACTCAGTACTGGTACCCTGTGTATATAGCCAAGTTATTACCTCATACCCTGCACATTGACTCACTACTGGTACCCTGTGTATATAGCCAAGTTATTACCTCATACCCTGCACATTGACAGTACTGGTACCCTGTGTATATAGCCATGTTATTACCTCATACCCTGCACATTGACTCAGTACTGGTACCCTGTGTATATAGCCAAGTTATTACCTCATACCCTGCACATTGACTCAGTACTGGTACACTGTGTATATAGCCAAGTTATTACCTCATACCCTGCACATTGACTCAGTACTGGTACCCTGTGTATATAGCCATGTTATTACCTCATACCCTGCACATTGACTCAGTACTGGTACCCTGTGTATATAGCCAAGTTATTACCTCGTACCCTGCACATTGACTCAGTACTGGTACCCTGTGTATATAGCCAAGTTATTACCTCGTACCCTGCACATTGACTCAGTACTGGTACCCTGTGTATATAGCCAAGTTATTACCTCGTACCCTGCACATTGACTCAGTACTGGTACCCTGTGTATATAGCCAAGTTATTACCTCGTACCCTGCACATTGACTCAGTACTGGTACCCTGTGTATATAGCCAAGTTATTACCTCGTACCCTGCACATTGACTCAGTACTGGTACCCTGTGTATATAGCCAAGTTATTACCTCATACCCTGCACATTGACTCAGTACTGGTACCCTGTGTATATATCATGATATTAGGCCTATTATGCTAGTTGACTCAGTACTGGTACCCTGTGTATATATCATGATATTAGGCCTATTATGCTAGTTGACTCAGTACTGGTACCCTGTGTATATATCATGATATTAGGCTTATTATGCTAAATCGCGTGACACAAGTTGTGTGGAAAGAATATTTGTTGTATTTTATTGTGTTATATTCCATTATATTCTTACTATAAAATATATGTATGTTGACTGAGATCGGGTTTGTGTGTCTTGTCTGTTTAATGGACAAAATAACCAACTATATTGATTTTATTGGATAGCGCAGCAATGGCTGCATAGACCTGTAACCTAGACCCGTAAACTACAAATATTATGTAAAATATTATTATTAAATATTATTGAAAATAGATGTTATTAGTCTTTAATATTTCTTGCCTAAATGAATGAATAATGGATAGATTTGATGGTGTATATTCTGCACACCATCTACACACCACTACTACCACGCATCACCCAACCACATCTACACACCACTACTACCACGCATCACCCAACCACATCTACACACCACTACTACCACGCATCACCAACCACATCTACACACCACTACTACCACGCATCACCCAACCACATCTACACACCACTACTACCACGCATCACCAACCACATCTACACACCACTACTACCACGCATCACCCAACCACATCTACACACCACTACTACCACGCATCACCCACCACATCTACACACCACTACTACCACGCATCACCAACCACATCTACACACCACTACTACCACGCATCACCCAACCACATCTACACACCACTACTACCACGCATCACCAACCACATCTACACACCACTACTACCACGCATCACCAACCACATCTACACACCACTACTACCACGCATCACCAACCACATCTACACACCACTACTACCACGCATCACCCAACCACATCTACACACCACTACTACCACGCATCACCAACCACATCTACACACCACTACTACCACGCATCACCCAACCACATCTACACACCACTACTACCACGCATCACCAACCACATCTACACACCACTACTACCACGCATCACCAACCACATCTACACACCACTACTACCACACATCACCCAACCACATCTACACACCACTACTACCACGCATCACCAACCACATCAACACACCACTACTACCACGCATCACCAACCACATCTACACACCACTACTACCACGCATCACCCAACCACATCTACACACCACTACTACCACGCATCACCCAACCACATCTACACACCACTACTACCACGCATCACCCAACCACATCTACACACCACTACTACCACGCATCACCAACCACATCTACACACCACTACTACCACGCATCACCAACCACATCTACACACCACTACTACCACGCATCACCCAACCACATCTACACACCACTACTACCACGCATCACCAACCACATCAACACACCACTACTACCACGCATCACCAACCACATCTACACACCACTACTACCACGCATCATCCAACCACATCTACACACCACTACTACCACGCATCACCCAACCACATCTACACACCACTACTACCACGCATCACCCAACCACATCTACACACCACTACTACCACGCATCACCAACCACATCTACACACCACTACTACCACGCATCACCGGCAGTTTGTAAGGAGGTCATATAAACAATGGCATATTTCTCTCCCTCTTCTTTCTCTTTCCATCGCTCCTTCTTTCCATCTCTTCCTCTCTGTTCTCTCCAGAACCGTGACCCCCTGATGCCTTCTCCTCAGTTCATCAAGTCCTACTTCAGCTCTTTCACCGATGACATAATCAGCCAGCCGCTCCAGAAGGGCGAGAAGAAGGACGAGGACAAGGACAACGAGGGCGAGGCCGCAGAGGTCACAGAAAGGTCAGAGGTCACTGACTTTCTGTATGTTGGTTCTGGATAAAAAGGCCTGCCTAACTACTAGGGTTCAATCTAAATTGGCCCGATTCATCCTATCTACTCGGCTGCCACCCCTGTATTGGAGGAGAAGGTCCACAGTCCCTCCCCTCAGGCCTTCTTGTCCAATGGGTTTTGAGGAGGCGAGGACAGTACATGAACCCTCTCTCTGTGTGTAGTTCTGGTTACCTGAAGGCCAAGCAGTACATGAACCCTGTCCTTAACCTCTAACCTCTGTCCAGTACATGAACCCTGTCCTTAACCTCTAACCTCTGTCCAGTACATGAACCCTGTCCTTAACCTCTAACCTCTGTCCAGTACATGAACCCTCTCTCTGTGTGTAGTTCTGGTTATCTGAAGGCCAAGCAGTACATGGAGGAGGAGAACTATGACAAGATCATCAGTGAGTGCACTAAGGAGGCGGAGTCTGGAGGCCGGTACACTGCTGAGGCCTTGTTGCTACGGGCAACCTTCTACCTCCTGATTGGCAACGCCACCGGTGCCCAGCCCGACCTGGACCGGGTCATCAACATGGAGGACGCCAACGTCAAGGTAGTGTGTTTCAAGTTTTATTTGTTACAAGTACAGTGATATACTAACCCTACCCAACAGTGCAGTATTCAATATCAAAATAGTATAACAGTTCGTATAAGGAAATCAGTCAATTGAAATAAATAAATTAGGCCCTAATCTATGGATTTCACATGACTGGGAATACAGATATGCATCTGTTGGTCGCATCTGTTGGTCACATCTGTTGGTCACATCTGTTGGTCACAGGGGCCTGGATCAGAGAACCAGTCAGTATCTGGTGTGACACCATTTGCCTCATGCAGCGACACATCTCCTTCACATAGAGTTGATCAGGCTGTTAATTGTGGCCTGCGGAATGTTGGCCCACTCATCTTCAAAAGCTGTGCAAAGTTGTTGGATATTGTCGAGAACTGGATCCTGCTGTCGTACACGTTATGCAGGGCATCACCTTAAATACAAAAACAAATCTGTTGGAGCACGATACAGATTCCACCGATCTGGGTGATCCAAGTCCTGGTTTTGTTGCCTGTTATGGACTCACCGTTGCAGGCGCTTTTCAGGCCCTTACCCAATAAAAAAACCTGGCTCTGTCATGTCAACGTGTTGAAATCGTACTTTCGGGTGGAGATGTCGGTGGAAACTGGTAATATTGATCTGCCTGTAACCACTGCAGTCACCGTTAACTATAGTCTTCCTCAAGAGCACGAGGAAACCCTGCCTGTTGGACGGTTCAGTAACTGATGTCTTTTTGGCTTACTTGTCTCCGGAGGAAAAAGGCAACGTTGTTGCACTGCTTTTAGAATATCAGGGTTTATTCTCAGATAAAGTAAAGTACCTATCTATCTATCTATCTATCTATCTATCTATCTATCTATCTAGATGTGCCAACTCAGACTAATCTACTAGAGCATGACATTTAGGTAGGGCCCTCTGCCCCAGTCAAACAACATGCTTATCAAGTGAATCCTGAGTAGAGAGAAGCTACGCAGGTGGAGTTCATGCTTGAACACAGCATGGAAACAGTCCGTGGAGTTCGCCTTGTATATTACTACCTAAACTCTCTGTATATTACTACCTAAACTCTCTGTATATTACTACCTAAACTCTGTATATTACTACCTAAACTCTGTATATTACTACCTAAACTCTGTATATTACTACCTAAACTCTGTATATTACTACCTAAACTCTATGTATATTACTACCTAAACTCTATGTATATTACTACCTAAACTCTATGTATATTACTACCTAAACTCTGTATATTACTACCTAAACTCTGTATATTACTACCTAAACTCAATGTATATTACTACCTAAACTCTCTGTATATTACTACGTAAACTCTCTGTATATTACTACCTAAACTCTCTGTATATTACTACCTAAACTCTATGTATATTACTACCTAAACTCTCTGTATATTACTACCTAAACTCTGTATATTACTACCTAAACTCTGTATATTACTACCTAAACTCTGTATATTACTACCTAAAGCGGATGGCTCTATGTATATTACTACCTAAACTCTCTGTATATTACTACCTAAACTCTATGTATATTACTACCTAAACTCTATGTATATTACTACCTAAACTCTATGTATATTACTACCTAAACTCTATGTATATTACTACCTAAACTCTCTGTATATTACTACCTAAACTCTGTATATTACTACCTAAACTCTGTATATTACTACCTAAACTCTGTATATTACTACCTAAAGCGGATGGCTCTATGTATATTACTACCTAAACTCTCTGTATATTACTACCTAAACTCTATGTATATTACTACCTAAACTCTATGTATATTACTACCTAAACTCTATGTATATTACTACCTAAACTCTCTGTATATTACTACCTAAACTCTCTGTATATTACTACCTAAACTCTCTGTATATTACTACCTAAACTCTATGTATATTACTACCTAAACTCTATGTATATTACTACCTAAACTCTATGTATATTACTACCTAAACTCTATGTATATTACTACCTAAACTCTATGTATATTACTACCTAAACTCTATGTATATTACTACCTAAACTCTCTGTATATTACTACCTAAACTCTCTGTATATTACTACCTAAACTCTGTATATTACTACCTAAACTCTGTATATTACTACCTAAACTCTGTATATTACTACCTAAAGCGGATGGCTCTATGTATATTACTACCTAAACTCTCTGTATATTACTACCTAAACTCTATGTATATTACTACCTAAACTCTATGTATATTACTACCTAAACTCTCTGTATATTACTACCTAAACTCTCTGTATATTACTACCTAAACTCTCTGTATATTACTACCTAAACTCTATGTATATTACTACCTAAACTCTATGTATATTACTACCTAAACTCTATGTATATTACTACCTAAACTCTATGTATATTACTACCTAAACTCTCTGTATATTACTACCTAAACTCTATGTATATTACTACCTAAACTCTATGTATATTATTACCTAAACTCTATGTATATTACTACCTAAACTCTATGTATATTACTACCTAAACTCTATGTATATTACTACCTAAACTCTATGTATATTACTACCTAAACTCTATGTATATTACTACCTAAATATTACTACCTATGGCTCTATGTATATTACTACCTAAAGCGGATGACTTTCTGTATATTACTACCTAAAGCGGTTGGCTCTCTGTATATTACTACCTAAAGCGGATGGCTCTCTGTATATTACTACCTAAACTCTCTGTATATTACTACCTAAACTCTATGTATATTACTACCTAAAGCGGATGGCTCTCTGTATATTACTACCTAAACTCTATGTATATTACTACCTAAACTCTATGTATATTACTACCTAAACTCTATGTATATTACTACCTAAACTCTATGTATATTACTACCTAAACTCTATGTATATTACTACCTAAACTCTCTGTATATTACTACCTAAAGCGGATGGCTCTTTGTATATTACTACCTAAACTCTCTGTATATTACTACCTAAACTCTGTATATTACTACCTAAACTCTGTATATTACTACCTAAACTCTGTATATTACTACCTAAACTCTGTATATTACTACCTAAACTCTATGTATATTACTACCTAAACTCTCTGTATATTACTACCTAAACTCTGTATATTACTACCTAAACTCTGTATATTACTACCTAAACTCTGTATATTACTACCTAAACTCTATGTATATTACTACCTAAACTCTCTGTATATTACTACCTAAACTCTCTGTATATTACTACCTAAACTCTCTGTATATTACTACCTAAACTCTCTGTATATTACTACCTAAACTCTCTGTATATTACTACCTAAACTCTCTGTATATTACTACCTAAACTCTCTGTATATTACTACCTAAAGCGGATGGCTCTATGTATATTACTACCTAAACTCTCTGTATATTACTACCTAAACTCTCTGTATATTACTACCTAAACTCTATGTATATTACTACCTAAACTCTATGTATATTACTACCTAAACTCTATGTATATTACTACCTAAACTCTATGTATATTACTACCTAAATATTACTACCTATGGCTCTATGTATATTACTACCTAAAGCGGATGACTTTCTGTATATTACTACCTAAAGCGGTTGGCTCTCTGTATATTACTACCTAAAGCGGATGGCTCTCTGTATATTACTACCTAAACTCTCTGTATATTACTACCTAAACTCTCTGTATATTACTACCTAAACTCTATGTATATTACTACCTAAAGCGGATGGCTCTCTGTATATTACTACCTAAACTCTATGTATATTACTACCTAAACTCTATGTATATTACTACCTAAACTCTATGTATATTACTACCTAAACTCTCTGTATATTACTACCTAAACTCTATGTATATTACTACCTAAACTCTCTGTATATTACTACCTAAAGCGGATGGCTCTTTGTATATTACTACCTAAACTCTCTGTATATTACTACCTAAACTCTCTGTATATTACTACCTAAACTCTCTGTATATTACTACCTAAACTCTGTATATTACTACCTAAACTCTGTATATTACTACCTAAACTCTATGTATATTACTACCTAAACTCTCTGTATATTACTACCTAAACTCTCTGTATATTACTACCTAAACTCTGTATATTACTACCTAAACTCTGTATATTACTACCTAAACTCTATGTATATTACTACCTAAACTCTATGTATATTACTACCTAAACTCTCTGTATATTACTACCTAAACTCTCTGTATATTACTACCTAAACTCTCTGTATATTACTACCTAAACTCTCTGTATATTACTACCTAAACTCTATGTATATTACTACCTAAACTCTATGTATATTACTACCTAAACTCTATGTATATTACTACCTAAACTCTCTGTATATTACTACCTAAACTCTCTGTATATTACTACCTAAACTCTCTGTATATTACTACCTAAACTCTCTGTATATTACTACCTAAACTCTCTGTATATTACTACCTAAAGCGGATGGCTCTCTGCAGTTTTTTTTTCAGATTTTCGGAAACTCTATGCCGTTACTAAGTTGAACTCGTGCCCTTTGCCACCAATCAACGATTGTGTGGACCATGTTGGCGCTGAAAGTTCAATCTACTGAAAGGATATTGGCAGGTCCCTCTGAGCGTGCCAAAGAGTTGTATGCTTCCTAATGGTTTGTTTTTCTACCTACGTCTCCCGTTTCAAAGGCTCATGCACGTCGTGCTATGTGGCCTGGTAAATGTGGAGGCATATTTAGATGGTGGTCACATTTAGCACCACCTGGCCCCAACACCTTCAGGATATTAGGAGTCTGTTGGTGGTGGGGCCAGGATAAGTCCGACCGGTCCTGGCAAAAGTGGAGGCCATCAATAACCTTCCAGTGCCAGCTTCTCACCAGGAACTGTGCCGATTCTTGGGAATGGCTGGCTACTACCAGGCTTTTTGCAGGAACTTTGTCCAGGTTGTTGCGCCACTTACAGATTTGACCAGTCCGGAAGTCGTTTTCCTTTGGAGCCCCGACTGTCAGGCGGCTTTTTAGAAGACAAACCCTTTTGGTGTCTGCGCCGATGCTAACTGCGCCGATGCTAACTGCGCCGATGCTAACTGCGCCGGTGCTAACTGCGCCGGTGCTAACTCCGCCGGATTTCCGTCGTCCATTTGCTTTTGTACACCGATGCCAAACACTACTCGACTATTGAAGGAGATGCTCGCGTTGGTACTTCAGCACTCTACACCACTGGTGGTTTATATCCATTTATAGCCCTCTCATTTTCAGTCACACCTGTTGCTGACAGGTGTATAAATCGAGCAGCCGCACACAAGCCTAAGATCACCATGCACAATGCCAAGCGTTGGAGAGGTGGATATTACCTCTCCAATATTATTAGAGGTGTAAAGCTTGCCGCCATTGGACTCTGGAGCAGGTATGTCGATCGGTGAGGAAGAACTTGACTGGCATGTACGGAGCCTTGACCTCAACCCCATCTAGCACCTTTGGGATGAATTGGAACGCCAGACCTCACAATATTTTCCAGCAGTTAATCTAAAATCTTCAGTGTACAAAGTTTTGTTACAATACGAAAATCAATTTCTGATTTATATACTTTTATGTGCCAGACCACACCCACAGGAATGTTTATTGGTCAGTAGCTGCTATGTATTTTGAGAAAATATTGCGTTGAGAGACCATAGGTGTTTTGAGCAGAGCTGTCATTTGTTGTCAGAGAAGCGTTTTGAGTATTTTTCACGAAATCCATCAAGGCAGACCTTATGGGTCCTTGAGGCAAATTTTGTTCCTTGTGAGGTGAGAAACCTACAGTTGCAGAGAAACCTACAGTTGCAGAGAAACCTACAGTTGCAGAGAAACCTACAGTTGCAGAGAAACCTACAGTTGCAGAGAAACCTACAGTTGCAGAGAAACCTACAGTTGCAGAGAAACCTGCAGTTGCAAGTTTACATACACTTAGGCACATACACTTTTTAAACCACTCCACAGATTTCATGTTAACTATAGTTTTGTCAAGTCGGTTAGGACATCTACTTTGTTCATGACACAAGTAATTCTTCCAACAATTGTTTACAGACATAGTGAATTATAAGTGATATAATCTATCACAATTCCAGTGGGTCAGAAGTTTACATACACTAAGTTGACTGTGCCTTTAAACAGCTTGGAAAATTCCAGAAAATGATGTCTTGGCTTTAGAAGTTTCTGATAGGCTAATTGACATCATTTTAGTCAATTGGAGGTGTACCTGTGGATGTATTTCAAGGCCTACCTTCAAACTCAGTGCCTCTTTGCTCTACATCATGGGAAAATCAAAAGAAATCAGCCAAGACCTCAGAAAATAAATTGTAGACCTTCACAAGTCTGGTTCATCCTTGGGAGCAATTTCCAAACGCCTGAAGGTACCATGTTAATCTGTACAAACAATAGTATGCAAGTATAAACACCATGGGACCACGCAGCTGTCATACCGCTCAGGAAGGAGACGCGTTCTGTCTCTTAGAGATGAACAACAATGAACAGTCAACTTAGTGTATGTAAACTTCTGACCCACTGGAATTGTGATATAGTGAATTATAAATTAAATAATCTGTAGACAGTTGTTGGAAGAATGACTTGTGTCATGAACAAAGTAGATGTCCTAACCGACTTGCCAAAACTATAGTTTGTTAACATGAAATCTGTGGAGTGGTTGAAACATGAGTTTTAATGACTTCAACCTAAGTGGATGTAAACCTCTGACTTCAACTGTGTGTCTATATAGGGCTGTATATATCCATCTAGAACTGTATTATACATGTTGGATGTAATTTAAATGGAGTTGGTGTATAGAGAGAGACTGCTAGAGAACGCTGCTCTGATTTAAACAACGATATTCTAGTGATGGGCTTTTTAAACTCTGGAGCTCCCGAGTGGTGCAGCGGTCTGAGGCACCCCAGGGTTCCTGCCATTCAACCCTAAACACCCCATACTGCATGGCAGTATGTCCACATACCAACAGCTCTGACTAAAACCCTGTTCCTGTCTCTGTCCTGGTACTGCAGCTGAGGGCCAATGCCCTGATCAAGCGTGGTAGTATGTACATGCAGCAGCAGCAGCCTATGATGTCAACACAGGACTTCAACATGGCTGCTGAGATCGACAAGTGCAACGCAGACGTCTACCACCACCGGGGACAGGTAGGGATGGCTGTACCCTTCCCCTGTATAGTGCACTACCCCGTAGGGCTCCGGTCAAACTAGTGGACTAAACAGAGAAAAGGGTGCTATTTGGGACTCTTGTCTGTTGCAATCAGAAACTTGCATTAAGTCACATGGCATGCTTGTTGTCAATGCCATTGGTTTACCCTAACGGACTGAACTGGTTCCCCTTCAGTTGAAGATTCTTTTGGACCAGGTAGAGGAGGCCGTCGGAGACTTTGATGAATGCATTCTGCTCAGACCTGACTCTGCTCTGGCACAGGCTCAGAAATGCTTCGCTTTGGTGAGTGGACACCAGAGCACCACTGTACATGGAACACACACCACTGTACATGGAACACACACCACTGTACATGGAACACACACCACTGTACATGGAACACACACCAGAGCACCACTGTACATGGAACACACACCACTGTACATGGAACACACACCACTGTACATGGAACACACACCACTGTACATGGAACACACACCACTGTACATGGAACACACACCACTGTACATGGAACACACACCACTGTACATGGAACACACACCACTGTACATGGAACACACACCACTGTACATGGAACACACACCACTGTACATGGAACACACACCACTGTACATGGAACACACACCACTGTACATGGAACACACACCACTGTACATGGAACACACACCAGAGCACCACTGTACATGGAACACACACCACTGTACATGGAACACACACCAGAGCACCACTGTACATGGAACACACACCAGAGCACCACTGTACATGGAACACACACCACTGTACATGGAACACACACCACTGTACATGGAACACACACCACTGTACATGGAACACACACCACTGTACATGGAACACACACCAGAGCACCACTGTACAATACACTACACAGTGTTAAGAGGTTTAGAGCTCACCAATATCTTATTAAAAAAATATATTTATATATTTTATTGAACCTTTATTTAACTAGACAAGCCAGATAAGAACACATTCTTATTTACAATGAAGGCCTACCAAAAGCCCTCCTGCTGGGACGGGGGCTGAGATTTATTATATATATATAAATATAGGACCAAACACACATCATGACAAGAGAGACAACACAACACTACAGAAAGAGAGACCTAAGACAACAACATAGCAAGGCAGCAACACAACATGACAACACAGCATGGTAGCAACACATGACAACACAGCATGGTAGCAACACAACATGACAACACAGCATGGTAGCAACACAACATGACAACACAGCATGGTAGCAACACAACATGACAACACAGCATGGTAGCAACACAACATGACAACACAGCATGGTAGCAACACAACATGACAACACAGCATGGTAGCAACACAACATGACAACACAGCATGGTAGCAACACAACATGACAACATGGTAGCAACACAACATGACAACACAGCATGGTAGCAACACAACATGACAACAACATGGTAGCAACACAACATGACAACAACATGGTAGCAACACAACATGACAACAACATGGTAGCAACACAACATGACAACAACATGGTAGCAACACATGACAACAACATGGTAGCAACACAACATGACAACAACATGGTAGCAACACAACATGACAACACAACATGGTAGCAACAAAAGTGTATTGAAAATGGAGAACCAAATACATTGTAAATAAATAAAATAAAAAAAATGGTTTGCCAAATACATTGTCCTAAATGTTGTTAATCAAGCACATAACCACTATTTTGTAGTGTGATCTCCACAACGGTGTTAGGCGGAACACATTGACAAGCAAGGAAACGTGCAGTGTTGGATGGAAACAGACATGGTTGAGACCTGTTCCCCCAATACCTTCATTCACTGAGAGTTATATCAGACTGTTAGAGATTAGTAGGCCTATGTTAATGAATCAGATTTTTCCACCTTGCCGGCTCAGGGATTCAAACCAAGTACGTTTCGGTTACTGCCCAACACTCCTAACCGCTAGGCTACCTGCATGGAGCATGGCTCTTTAAATTTGGTGCAGTATGGGAGCATACTAAATGTGTGTTGATTATAGTTGAACCAGCTAGTCTGTGCTCCCTCCCCCAGTACAGACAGGCGTACACTGGCAACAGTCAGTCCCAGGTGCAGACGGCCATGGACGGCTTTGAGGAAGTCATCAGGAGATTCCCTAAGTGTGCCGAGGGATACGCTCTGTACGCTCAGGTAAACGTCACGTCTCTCACACATACTGCAAATCTCACCTGTCCAGACGTCTCGCCTGTCTGGCACACTATCGTAACCTGACGTCTCACCTGTCTGGCACACTATCGTAACCAGACGTCTCACCTGTCTGGCACACTATCGTAACCTGACGTCTCACCTGTCTGGCACACTATCGTAACCTGACGTCTCGCCTGTCTGGCACACTATCGTAACCTGACGTCTCGCCTGTCTGGCACACTATCGTAACCTGACGTCTCACCTGTCTGGCACACTATCGTAACCTGACGCTTGTCTCAACTAACTTCACTATGTGAATCGCCCTGAAACATTTCTCCTGTGTCTGTGTTATTCAGGCGTTGACTGACCAGCAGCAGTTTGGTAAGGCAGATCAGATGTACAACAAGTGTATAGACCTGGAGCCAGACAACGCTACAACATATGTCCACAAGGGGTGAGTTAGTCAGACAACGCTACAACATACGTCCACAAGGGGTGAGTTAGTCAGACAACGCTACAACATACGTCCACAAGGGGTGAGTTAGTCAGACAACGCTACAACATACGTCCACAAGGGGTGAGTTAGTCAGACAACGCTACAACATACGTCCACAAGGGGTGAGTTAGTCAGACAACGCTACAACATATGTCCACAAGGGGTGAGTTAGTCAGACAACGCTACAACATACGTCCACAAGGGGTGAGTTAGTCAGACAACGCTACAACATACGTCCACAAGGGGTGAGTTAGTCAGACAACGCTACAACATACGTCCACAAGGGGTGAGTTAGTCAGACAACGCTACAACATACGTCCACAAGGGGTGAGTTAGTCAGACAACGCTACAACATACGTCCACAAGGGGTGAGTTAGTCAGACAACGCTACAACATACGTCCACAAGGGGTGAGTTAGTCAGACAACGCTACAACATACGTCCACAAGGGGTGAGTTAGTCAGACAACGCTACAACATACGTCCACAAGGGGTGAGTTAGTCAGACAACGCTACAACATATGTCCACAAGGGGTGAGTTAGTCAGACAACGCTACAACATACGTCCACAAGGGGTGAGTTAGTCAGACAACGCTACAACATACGTCCACAAGGGGTGAGTTAGTCAGACAACGCTACAACATACGTCCACAAGGGGTGAGTTAGTCAGACAACGCTACAACATACGTCCACAAGGGGTGAGTTAGTCAGACAACGCTACAACATATGTTCAGTGTGTGCCCAGCCAGTTGCCATGCCCGTATGTGTCCAGGTTGTTGCAGCTCCAGTGGAAGCAGGACTTGGACCTGGGTCTGGACCTCATCAGCAAGGCCATTGAGATAGACAACAAATGTGACTTTGCCTACGAAACCATGGGAACTATCGAAGTTCAAAGGTTAGCTGAAAACATTTTTAATATTGCCCAATAATAAATACTTAACACACACTTTGGAGTTTGGTTTAAAAGGCATGAAATATCTGAAGTTTAGAATTATATGCCGACCCATACAGTTAAGTGGGAAGTTTACATACACTTAGGTTGAAGGCATTAAAACTCATTTTTCAACCACTCCACAAAGTTCATGTTAACAAACTATATGACACAAGTAATTCTTCCAACAATTAAGAAAGATTATTTCACTTATAATTCACTATCTCAATTCCAGTGGGTCAGAAGTTTACATACACTAAGTTGACTGTGCCTTTAAACAGCTTGGAAAATTCCAGAAAATGATGGCTTTAGAAGCTTCTGATAGGCTAATTGACATAATTTGAGTCAATTGGAGGTGTACCTGTGGATGTATTTCAAGGCCTACCTTCAAACTCAGTGCCTCTTTGCTCGACATCATGGGAAAATCAAAAGAAATCAGCCAAGACCTCAGAAAATAAATTGTAGACCTCCACAAGTCTGGTTCATCCTTGGGAGCAATTTCCAAACACCTGAAGGTACCACGTTCATCTGTACAAACAATAGTACGCAAGTATAAACACCATGGGACCACGCAGCCGTCATACCACTCAGGAAGGAGACGCGTTCTGTCTCCTAGAGATGAACATACTTTGGTGGGAAAAGTGCAAATCAATCCCAGAACAACAGCAAAGGACCTTGTGAAGATGCTGGAGGAAACCGGTACAAAAGTATCCATATCCACAGTAAAACGAGTCCTATATCGACATAACCTGAAAGGCTGCTCAGCAAGGACGAAGCCACTGCTCCAAAACCGCCATAAAAAAGTCAGACTACGGTTTGCAACTGCACATGGGGTCAAAAATCTTACTTTTTGGAGAAATGTCCTCTGGTCTGATGAAACAAAAATAAAACCGTTTGGCCATAATGACCATCATTATGTTTGGAGGAAAAAGGGAGAGGCTTGTAAGCTGAAGAACACCATCCCAACCGTGAAGCACGGGGGTGGCAGCATCATGTTGTGGGGGGGCTTTGCTGCAGGAGGGACTGGTGCACTTCAAGTCAAGGTATTGGAGTGGCCATCACAAAGCCCTGACCTCAATCCTATAGAACATTTGTGTGCAGAACTGAAAAAGTGTGTGCGAGCAAGGAGGCATAAAAACCTGACTCAGTTTCCGTCAGGAGGAATGGGCCAAAATTCACCCAACTTATTGTAGGACGCTTGTGGAAGGCTACCCAAAACGTTTGACCCTAACCCTAGCGCTGCTGCACCCCAGGGAAAAGTTTGATATTCCGGACGAGTTGAAAAGGCGACAGTGTTGATGTAGGGCAGGATTGAAGTGTAAGGCAAAGCTGAGGAAGTACAAGCCGGCTATACCGTCTATCATTATGGGCAACGTGAGATCGCTGCATAACAAGATGGACGAACTTGAGGGTCTTGTCCGTGGGCAAAGGGACTATCGGGAAGCGAGCCTAATATTTTTTACTGAGACTTGGCTGAACGGGATAGCGTTTCTTCTGGTAAGAGCAAGGGTGGGGGGCTGGCTTTATTAGTTAACAACAGATGGTGTAATCCGAGCCATATTACTCTTAAGGAAGAGATTTGTAGCCCGGACATTGAGCTGTTAGCCGTTAGCCTGAGACCCTACTATTTGCAGAGGGAATTCACGGCGGCCATTGCTGATATTGTTTACATCCCGCCCTCCGCTGACACAAACACAGCGTGTGACGTCATCCACTCTGTTATTGCGAGGTTACAGACAGCGCATCCCAGTGGTTTCTTTGCCATTTCGGGGGATTTTAACCATGCATCTCTCTCTTCAACGCTGCCCACGTTCAAACAGTTCGTGAAGTGCCCAACCAGGAATAATAAAACTCTGGACTTAGGAAGCATACAACTCCACTGCACTCCCTCCCCTCAGTAGATCGGATCACAACCTTGTCCACCTCACTCCACTCTACAGGCCTTTGGTCCAACAGCAGCCTGCGCCCACTAGGACCATTAGGAGATGGTCCCCGGAGGCGAATGAGGCCCTACAGGACTGCTTTGAAACAACAGACTGGGATGTGCTGTGAGGCTCATGGGGAGGACATCGATGGACTTACTGACTGCATAACGGACTATATAAATGTTTGTGTAGACAACACTGTACCCACAAGGAAGGTACGCTGTTTTCCAAATAATAAACCCTGGGTCACCAGCGACCTGAAGGCCCTGCTGAATTTGAAGAAGAGGGCCTTCAAGGAGAGGGACAAGGACAAATTGAAATGCGTCCAGAGGGAGCTGAAGTTGCGGATTGCTGAGGGGAAGAGAGGGTATAAGGAGAAGATGGAGGACAAGCTGAGGCAGAGCCAGGTGAGAGAGGTGTGGAAGGGTATGAGAAATATCACTGGCTTCAAAAAGTCAAACAGTGGGCAGACTGAGGGGACCCAGGACAGAGCCAATGAGCTGAACCAATTTTTTAACAGGTTCGATACTGGCACTGTCCACCTCCCTTCCAGCTCCCCAGGCCACACACCCTCATGGCTGTCCCACCCCCACTTTGCTCACAACACCTCTGAGACAATCAGCGACCCCACCTCCACCCCTGCTCCCTCTGGACTGTTCCTCAACACCCCCCTTCCCCCCACCTCCCCACCTGGGCTGGCTTTCACCACCAACCAAGTGAAGAGAGAGCTGGAGAGACTACATCAGTGGAAAGCGGCGGGCCCTGATGGCATCAGCCCAAGGGTGCTTAGGGTCTGTGCTGACCAACTGTGTGGAATACTCCAGCGTCTCCTCAACCTTAGCCTGAGCCTAGAAAGGGTCCCTGTGCTGTGGAAAACATTCTGCCTCGTACCAGTGCCCAAGAAGGCACACCCCACTGTCCTGAATGACTTCAGACCTGTAGCGCTAACATCCCACATCATGAAGACCCTGGAAAGGTTAGTCTTCACTCACCTCAGACCCCTGGTGTGTTCATCACTGGACCCCCTGCAGTTCACATACCAGCTCAACATCGGGGTGGATGATGCAATCATCTACCTTCTGCAGAGGGCCTACTCTCACCTGGACAACGCAGGTTGCACTGTGAGGGTTATGTTGTTTGACTTCTCCAGTGCCCTCAACACCATTCAGCCCCTGCTACTGGGTGAGAAGATGAAGAGGATGAAAGTGGAAGCATCCTTAGTCTCCTGGGTCACGGACTACCTGACCGGTAGGCCACAATTTGTGCGACTACAGAGCTGTGTGTCAGAACGGGCAGTGAGCAACACAGGGGCCCCCCAGGGAACGGTCCTGTCCCCATTCCTGTTCACCCTCTACACCTCAGACTTCAGATATAACTCAAACATGCCACCTACAGAAGTTCTCGGATGACTCTGCAATTGCAGGGTGCATCAGGGGTGGGCAGGAGGAGGAGTACAGGAGCACAATCAGTGACTTTGTGTTGTGGTGTGAGCAGAACCACCTTCAGCTCAACATCAGCAAAACAAAGGAGATGGTGGTGGACTTCAGGAGAACCAAGGCACAACTGACTGCAATCCCTATACAGGGGATGGATGTGGAAATGGTTGGGTCATACAAGTTACTGGGAGTCCATATGGACAACAGGCTGGAATGGGCTGGTAACACCGGGGCCCTGTACAAAAAGGGCCAGAGTCGACTCTACTTTCTGAGGAGGCTCAGGTCCTTCAACGTGTGCAGTAAACCACTGCATACCTTCTACCAGTCTGTGGTGGCCAGTGCCATCTTTTTTGCAGTGGTGTGCTGTGGAGCCAACATAAAAGCTGGTGATGCTTCTCGGGTAAATAAGCTGATCAGGAAGGCTAGCTCTGTCCTGGGGATGAGCCTTGACACTCTAGAGGAGGTGGCGGAGAGACTGATCCTGGCCAAACTGCTGGCCATCATGGACAACGTAACCCACCCTCTGCATGCCATGGTTATGACGCAGAGGAGCACTTTCAGTCACAGACTGATCCCACCACGGTGTGCCAGAGAGTGCTACAGGAGGTCCTTCTGGAACTGTTGGGCTGCTAGGCCCTAGTTTAACAATTATGCATCCATCCGTGAGTAACTCTGGTCCATCAGCACTCATTCACTCAGGACTTATTTATTCATTCAGGTCTGTATATACATACTCATGTACAGTTGTTATATCATATCACGTGCAATATTGTAAGTATTTCTTGGACCTAACTTACGTAGGCATTCACTCAGGAATGCATATTAGTATCCTGTCAGTTGTACCTTTTCTCATTGCTTTTAGTATATCGAATGTGCAATAAGTGCAGTTGTCTGTAATTAAACCCTGCGCACTAAGGACTGTATTTTAAGGGAATTACTATTATTACCCCAAATGATATCATACACACATTTAGCTATTAAAGTATCTCTTCCTGTCATTTACCTGTACAGTTTGTGTAACCACGCAAGTATTCACTTATCTGTAAATATAACTGTATATTTACCTGTACAGCTAATTTAACCATGCAAAATGTTCACTTACCTGTTCGTTTAGCCAGTCTGTCTATTAAGTAAACTATTATTACCCTCGCTCATATCATACGCATTTTTAGCTACTGAAGTATTTCTCTGCCATCGACCTGTATAGTATAGTTAACCATCCAACATCCACCAATGTATAGTGTACATATTCAGCCAACCACCCATACTATGCTATGTCTTTTTATAGCTTTTTTTTGCACTCCAGATATCTTGTATTTCTATACTTTTTCATACTGCCGCTCTATGTATCATGTACCGTGTATCTGTCTTTTGTGTATTTTCGTTCTGGCATTTTGCACCTGCCCTATGTTTTGTTGTAGCTGCTTGACAAAGAAATTTCCCCTCTGTGATCAATAAAGTATATCCATCCATCCAAACAATTTAAAGACAATGCTACCAAATACTAATTAAGAGTATGTAAACTGTATGTCAAATGTGATGTCATACAATATACACTGGGTGGACAAAACAAAACCTGTTTCCATGACATGTCCAGGTGAATCCAGGTGAAAGCTATGATCCCTTATTGATGTCACTTGTTAAATCCACTTCAATCAGTGTAAATGAAGGGAGGAGTCAGGTTAAAGAAGGGTTTTTAAGCCTTGAGACATGGGTTGTGTATGTGTGCCATTGAGGGTGAATGGGCAAGACAAAATATTGAAGTGCCTTTGAACAGGGTATGGTAGCAGGTGCCAGGCACACAGGTTTGTGTCAAGAACTGCAACGTTGCTAGGTTTTTCAAGCTCAATCGTTTCCTGTGTGTATCAAGAATGGCCCACCACCCAAAAGACATGCAGCCAACTTTCTACAACTGTGGGAAGCATTGGAGTCAACATGGACCAGCATCCCTGTGGAACGCTGGTCCATGTCCAAAGGGGGGGCATCTCAATAACTAGAAAGGTGGTTCTAATGTTTTGTACTCAGTGTATAAAATACATGTTAAAAAATAACTCATTAATGAACGTCCCTCTCTCACTCCCAGGGGGAACCTGGACACAATGTAACCCACAATCTATCAGCTGACACAATGTAACCCACAATCTATCAGCTGACACAATGTAACCCACAATCTATCAGCTGACACAATGTAACCCACAATCTATCAGCTGACACAATGTAACCCACAATCTATCTATCCTATCAGCTGACACAATGTAACCCACAATCTATCAGCTGACACAATGTAACCCACAATCTATCAGCTGACACAATGTAACCCACAATCTATCAGCTGACACAATGTAACCCACAATCTATCAGCTGACACAATGTAACCCACAATCTATCAGCTGACACAATGTAACCCACAATCTATCAGCTGACACAATGTAACCCACAATCTATCAGCTGACACAATGTAACCCACAATCTATCAGCTGACACAATGTAACCCACAATCTATCAGCTGACACAATGTAACCCACAATCTATCAGCTGACACAATGTAACCCACAATCTATCAGCTGACACAATGTAACTAATTAATGAATGTCCCTCTCTCACTCCCAGGGGCAACCTGGACAAGGCAATAGATATGTTTAACAAGGCCATCAACCTGGCCAAGTCAGAGATGGAGATGGCCCACCTCTACTCACTGTGTGACGCGGCCTACGCCCAGACTGAGGTAGCCAGGAAGTACGGGCTGAAGCCACCCACACTGTAACTGCCACGTCACATGACCCACCCAACCCAAGCCCCTCCCACTCTCAACTGCTGAGCCTGATTGTATTATAACTGCAGATATTTCAGTCATTTGGTTTTGTAGACATGCTGGATAAATAAAAGAGAAACTGATCTGTGACCCCCCCCCCCCCCCCCTCCAGGACAGAGTTTGGTAAACACTGCTCTACATATTTATGTCAAGTTTAACTGAGCGTTTTACAACCAAGGCACCCAAGCATCTGGTAATTAATGGTCTTAACCCACACACCCTTCTTCCTCAAGGCACTTAGTTTGAACAACACACCCCTGTGTGTCTTGGTATTTTATTTAACCCAGACCACCAACCCTTATGATCCTTCCTGTAACTCAATGTCTGGTCTGTTATCAGAAACCTGAATGGCCATGTGAAACTAGTTATCCATACAGAAATAATTAAACCTAAAATCAAAAGGGAGATTCTTTCAATATATTTCTCATTGACTAATACATATTCTGATGTATTTGAGATGGTTAACGTTGTGTCGCTTCCACACTGAGAACTGGATCGAGTTCCAATGGACTGTTAATTTGTTTACTGTTGTTGTTCTGAAACAGGTTTCTGTCCAGACACTTCCATATCCTCAAGATGACGTAACATTATCATTGAATGGCAAAATAAATGCAGGATTAACATGTTAGTCAAATGTGTGTATAATGATGGATGTCTGTGTTTGGTGTAATGCTGGAGTTGATATGATGCTGTGTGGGATCAGAGGTGTAATGTTGGAGTTGATATGATGCTGTGTGGGATCAGAGGTGTAATGTTGGAGTTGATATGATGCTGTGTGGGATCAGAGGTGTAATGTTGGAGTTGATATGATGCTGTGTGGGATCAGAGAGCCCAGGTGAAGTTAGGGTCCGTTTTTCCTTTTTATATATTCTGTACAGCATGTGATATTTATCTTTTTAAGTTAATGTTAATTCAATGCTTGTACTGAAATACTGGTCTGAAACTATCTGGCCATTTTGAAAAAACGCTGACATTAACATTTAGACCTAAAATGATTCATGGCCTAATTCAGTATAATTCTCCCAATGTAACGCTTTTATTTTTATGTGGTTGTTTCCCCAACTTGTAGATTCAGAAAAAATGTCAAAGGGATAATTATTTTTAATATTTTTTCATGCCGTCAACTTTTATTTTGCCGAGGGCATGTATGAGGGGCATCTGTTGGTGTCTGAGGCAGTGTTACAGAATAAAACTGAACTATGTTGGGAAACAACACTGACATTCTTCCCATGCAGAGATGTATCGTGACCAAAGTCGGAGAGTACATGGAAAATAAAGCTATAACTTACTGAAAGCCTTTATTTGTAACCTTGGTAACCTTGGTCATATACCATTGTTTATTTGAATACCGAAACAATGTGAATATAAACACTGGGTGTTTGAAACATTAACAATACCTGGGGTGAATTAACAAGACAGATCAAGAAAAATCCAGGCATATTTTGATAAGTCTTGCTAATTTATGTGAGAGTTCCGTTCCATTACAGGAGTCCCTGCTCAGTAACCAAGGTAACTTATACCGCTGAACTAGCCTGCTCCCCGCAGGCTAACTGTTAAGCTTAATTTAGCTGGGTTTCAAACTATTTCCAACAGGCGGAAACAGAATCCCAAAAGACCTTTCCGTGTCTTTTCGCGCTCGCATCACTTTTGTCATGTCCCTGTTCAGAAACATAAGTATAGACTTTTTTCCGCACAATGTGACCAAGCATGAATTTACGTGTTTAATTTAGTTCCAAAGAGCGTATTAATAAAAAACAAGTTAAGAAAATCATGTCTTACCACTTTTACTGTCTTCAAAAGCCAATAGGTTAACTGACATAGGCCTAGACTATATAAGCAGTGCATCTACAGACCAGCCAGTTACAACCAACTATGGCATGTCCATTCCTCAACAACCCTGTGGATGAAGGTGCTCAGATTCTACACAGTGTTTACACCACCAGCTCCAAGGGTCTTCAGAAACAGAAGGTCTCCACTGGGCTTCCCTGATGAGTTTCTGTGTGAAAGGTACAGGTTCAGTAGGCCCAGCATAGTTTACCTATGCAGTCTGCTGGAACCACACATAAGGAAGCACATTCACCATAGCCAAGCCTTGACCACTGTTCAGTCTGTCTGCATAGCTCTGCGTTTCTTTGCATGTGGGACATTCTTGTACAGTGTTGGTGATGCAGAAGGTCTTGTGAAGGCAACTGCATGCTGGGAAATTAGAAGGGTATACCTTGCTCTAAAGCAGTACCTGAATATTTTCATCACTTTCCCTGGTTATCTTGAAACACAAAGAATCAAGGAGGTGTTTTCTTCAATTGCAGGTATGTGACAGTTAACTGTAAAGTAGCCTACAGGTTGGCAAGCCTCTGTGTTAACGTAATCCTTTCAGGCTTCCCCAATGTTATAGGCGCAATAGACTAACCATGTCAATCGGAAATCTTTCCATAGCCTAAACGTACAGGTATGTACTGGGGGCATCTGTCCGTGCACTGTCAGGGAGAAGATAAATGGCCTGACTCAGTCCATGATTCCAGAATTTTTCGAGCATCATCACTGTCAGAGGTTTGCACAAGGCAAGAGCATGTTGTTACTACCCAAGGTTTACTTAATCTACTTGAACCTTCAGAATCTCATGTAGATTTACCCAACACTTTTATTCTGTAGGGGAGTTTAATAGAGTTCTGCTTGGGTACAGAGGCTATCCCTGTATGCTGTACTTGCTGACACCCTACCTAGAACCAGTAACAGAAGCAGAGAGCCTTCAACCATGCCCACACAAAAACCAGGGCACCAACTGAACTGGTGTTTGGCCAACTGAAATCAGGGTTACTCCAGACAGGGCCTGTGATATCATCATAGCCTGTGCAATTTTGCACAACATTGCCACCCTACGCCGTGAGAGACTGCCCATAATGTTGCTGGAGGAGAAATGGGATGACATTGACCCAGCCCTTCAGGAACCCATAGATGGAAGAACTGGGATGACATTGACCCAGCCCTTCAGGAACCCATAGATGGAAGAACTGGGATGACATTGACCCAGCCCTTCAGGAACCCATAGATGGTAGAACTGGGGTGACATTGACCCAGCCCTTCAGGAACCCATAGATGGAAGAACTGGGATGACATTGACCCAGCCCTTCAGGAACGACATTGACCCAGCCCTTCAGGAACCCATAGATGGTAGAACTGGGGTGACATTGACCCAGCCCTTCAGGAACCCATAGATGGTAGAACTGGGATGACATTGACCCAGCCCTTCAGGAACGACATTGACCCAGCCCTTCAGTTACTGATTATGTAGTTAGTAATATCAATATGAATAGTTACTGATTATGTAGTTAATAATATCAATATGAATAGTTACTATGTAGTTAGTAATATCAATATGAATAGTTACTGATTATGTAGTTAGTAATATCAATACGAATAGTTACTGATTATGTAGTTAGTAATATCAATATGAATAGTTACTGATAATGTAGTTAGTAATAGCAATATAAATAGTTACTGATTATGTAGTTAGTAATATCAATATGAATAGTTACTGATTATGTAGTTAGTAATAGCAATATGAATAGTTACTGATTATGTAGTTAGTAATAACAATATGAATAGTTACTTATTATGTAGTTAGTAATATCAATATGAATAGTTACTGATAATGTAGTTAGTAATAGCAATATAAATAGTTACTGATTATGTAGTTAGTAATATCAACATGAATAGTTACTGATTATGTAGTTAGTAATATAAATATGAATAGTTACTGATTATGTAGTTAATAATATCAATATGAATAGTTACTGATTATGTAGTTAGTAATACCAATATGAATAGTTACTGATTATGTAGTTAGTAATACCAATATGAATAGTTACTGATTATGTAGTTAATAATATCAATATGAATAGTTACTATGTAGTTAGTAATATCAATATGAATAGTTACTGATAATGTAGTTAGTAATATCAATATGAATAGTTACTGATAATGTAGTTAGTAATAGCAATATGAATAGTTACTGATTATGTAGTTAGTAATATCAATACGAATAGTTACTGATTATGTAGTTAGTAATATCAATATGAATAGTTACTGATAATGTAGTTAGTAATAGCAATATAAATAGTTACTGATTATGTAGTTAATAATATCAATATGAATAGTTACTGATTATGTAGTTAGTAATATCAATATGAATAGTTACTGATAATGTAGTTAGTAATAGCAATATGAATAGTTACTGATGTAGTTAGTAATAGTTACTGATTATGTAGTTAGTAATATCAATATGAATAGTTACTGATAATGTAGTTAGTAATATCAATATGAATAGTGACTGACGATGTAGTTAGTAATAGTTACTGATTATGTAGTTAGTAATATCAATATGAATAGTTACTGATAATGTAGTTAGTAATAGCAATATGAATAGTTACTGATGATGTAGTTAGTAAAAGTTACTGATGATGTAGTTAGTAATTTCAATATGAATAGTTACTGATTATGTAGTTAATAATATCAATATGAATAGTTACTGATTATGTAGTTAGTAATATCAATATGAATAGTTACTGATTATGTAGTTAGTAATAGCAATATGAATAGTTACTGATTATGTAGTTAGTAATTTCAATATGAATAGTTACTGATTATGTAGTTAATAATATCAATATGAATATTACTATGTAGTTAGTAATAGCAATATGAATAGTTACTATGTAGTTAGTAATATCAATATGAATAGTTACTGATTATGTAGTTAATAATATCAATATGAATAGTTACTGATTATGTAGTTAATAATATCAATATGAATAGTTACTATGTAGTTAGTAATATCAATATGAATAGTTACTGATTATGTAGTTAATAATAGCAATATGAATAGTTACTGATTATGTGGTTAGTAATAGTAATATGAATAGTTACTGATGATGTAGTTAGTAATAGCAATATGAATAGTTACTGACGATGTAGTTAGTAATAGCAATATGAATAGTTACTGATTATGTAGTTAGTAATAGCAATATGAATAGTTACTGATTATGTAGTTAGTAATAGTTACTGATTATGTAGTTAGTAATAGCAATATGAATAGTTTTCTGATTATGTAGATAGATAGATAGATACGTTATTGATCCCCGAGTGGGACATTTCTTTGTCAAGCAGCTACAACAAAACATAGGGCTGGTGCAAAATGCCACACAGAAAATACACAAAAGATACACAAAAGACAGGTAC
This sequence comes from Thymallus thymallus, assembly GCA_023634145.1. NCBI lineage: Eukaryota > Metazoa > Chordata > Actinopteri > Salmoniformes > Salmonidae > Thymallus > Thymallus thymallus. The sequence goes on from CM042393.1 coordinate 522,096, forward strand.
ATGATACATAGAGCGGCAGTATGAAAAAGTATAGAAATACAAGATATCTATAGCTATAAAAAGACATTGCATAGTATGGGTGGTTGGCTGAATATGTACACTATACATTGGTGGATGTTGGATGGTTAACTATACTATACAGGTCGATGGCAGAGAAATACTTCAGTAGCTAAAAATGCATATGATATGAGCGAGGGTAATAATAGTTTACTTAATAGACAGACTGGCTAAATGAACAGGTAAGTGAATATTTTGCATGGTTAGATTAGCTGTACAGGTAAATATACAGTTATATTTACAGATGAGTGAATACTTGCATGGTTACATTAACTGTACAGTTAAATGACAGGAAGAGATACTTTAAAAGCTAAATGTGTGTATGATATCATTTGGGGTAATAATAGTAATTCCCTTAAAATACAGTCCTTAGTGTGCAGGGTTTAATTACAGATAACTGCATGTATTGCACATTCAATTAACTAAAAGCAATGAGAAAAGGTGCAACTGACAGGATACTAATATGCATTCCTGAGTGAATGCCTATGTAAGTTATGTCCAAGAATTACTTGCAATATTGCACATGATATGATATAACAACTGTACATGAGTATGTATATACAGACCTGAATGAATAAATAAGTCCTGAGTGAATGAGTGATGACGGACCAGAGTTACTCACGGATGGATGCATAATTGTTAAACTAGGTCCTAGCACCCCAACAGTTCCAGGTCTGTGTTGCCGACTGCATGGCACCCCGGTGAGGCATTATATAGTCTAATAGCCGCCGGCAGGAAGGACCTCCTGTAGACTGGGATGTGCTCTGTGAGGCTCATGGGGAGGACATCGATGGACTTACTGACTGCATAACAGACTTTGTTAATTTTTGTGTAGACAACACTGTACCCACCAGGAAGGTACGCTGTTTCCCAAACAATAAACCCTGGGTCACCAGCGACCTGAAGGCCCTGCTTGTCACGATGCGGAATAATGGGACGATAAACGGAGCGCTGATGGAGCGTCATTCCTTTTTATTTTCGGAGATGGTCTCACAAGGCACGAAAATACAAGAAAAGGAGATGACTTAAACTAACTATAACTAAACACTATACAAAGCTAAGCAAAGTAACTTACGTGCTGAAACACAAGGCAGACACGAACAATGATCCACACACAGGTGGCTGTGTGTGGAGTCTAAATACTATCCCCAATCAGAGACAACGCTATACAGCTGTCTCTGATTGGGGATGATCATCTCCCTAATAATGTGTGATGACTTGGTTGTGTGCCTCTCTCCTCCCCTAGGTGGGAGTAAGAGGCCTTACCACAACCAAGCCATCACAGTACCCCCCCCCCAAGGTGCGGACTCCCGATCGCACACACAATCCCCCCCTTCCTGAAAGACAAAAAAAAAAAAAAAAAATGTCCAAAAACTAGGGGGGACATGGCGGGGTACTGAGGTGGTTGCTGGTGGAGGCTCCGGTTCCGGTTCCGGGCGTGGCACAGGCTGTGAGAGTAGCTTCCCTCCTACCTCACGGTTGCACGCCCGGTCCGGTCCGGACCCCGGCGCGGTGGTTCCCCCCTCAGTACTCCCGCCATTCACCAAGTCCTGTCTGGACCCTGGTGCGGGAGCCCTCGACCCTGGAGAGGGGCTGACAACCGGCCCCGGACTGGGCACCGGTGGAGCGGACTGCTCCTTCCCTGGAGCGACGTAGACGACCGGCCCCGGACTGGGCACCGGTGGAGCGGACTGCTCCGGCACTGGAGCGACGCAGATGACCGGCCCCGGACTGGGCACCGGTGGAGCGGACTGCTCCGTCTCTGGAGCGACGTAGACGACCGGCCCCGGACTGGGCACCGGTGGAGCGGATTGCTCCGGCACTGGAGCGACGTAGACGACCGGCCCCGGACTGGGCACCGGTGGAGCGGACTGCTCCGGCACTGGAGCGACGTGGACGACCGGCCCCGGACTGGGCACCGGTGGAGCGGACTGCTCCGTCACTGGAGCGACGTAGATGACCGGCCCCGGACTGGGCACCGGTGGAGTGGACTGCTCCGGCACTGGAGCGACGTGGACGACCGGCCCCGGACTGGGCACCGGTGGAGCGGACTGCTCCGGCACTGGAGCGACGCAGACGACCGGCCCCGGACTGGGCACCGGTGGAGGTTCAGGTCTGCTCACCTTCCCCGGAGCTCTCGGGCTGCTGACCCTCCCCGGGGACCTCGGGCTGCTGACCTTCGCCGGGGACATCGGGCTGCTGACCTTCGCCGGGGACATCGGGCTGCTGACCTTCGCCGGGGACCTCGGGCTGCTGACCTTCGCCGGGGACCTCGGGCTGCTGACCGTCGCCGGGGACCTCGGGCTGCTGACCGTCACCGGGGACCTCGGGCTGCTGACCGTCACCGGGGACCTCGGGCTGCTGACCGTCACCGGGGACCTCGGGCTGCTGACCGTCACCGGGGACCTCGGGCTGCTGACCGTCACCGGGGACCTCGGGCTGCTGACCGTCACCGGGGACCTCGGGCTGCTGACCGTCACCGGGGACCTCGGGCTGCTGACCGTCACCGGGGATCTCGGGCTGCTGACCGTCACCGGGGACCTCGGGCTGCTGACCGTCACCGGGGACCTCGGGCTGCTGACCGTCACCGGGGACCTCGGGCTGCTGACCGTCACCGGGGACCTCGGGCTGCTGACCGTCACCGGGGACCTCGGGCTGCTGACCGTCACCGGGGACCTCGGGCTGCTGACCGTCACCGGGGACCTCGGGCTGCTGACCTTCTCCGGAGGTCTCGGGCTGCTGACCTTCACAGGAGGCCTCAGGCTGCTGACCGTCACAGGAGGCCTCGGGCTGCTGACCTTCTCCGGAGACCTCAGGCTGGATGCCGTGCCCACCCTGGGCACCGACGCAGAGGTGGTCTTCAGCCCTGCAGCTGGTCTGGCTGTCGGCCCCAGACTGGGCACCGACACGCTATGGAGCTCCTGCTCCACAGCGGGACTGAACGTCGTGCCCACCCTGGGCACCGACGCAGAGATGGTTTCCAGCCCTCTGGTTGGGCTGGCTGTCGGCCCCAGACTGGGCACCGACGCGCTATGGAGCTCCTGCTCCACAGCGGGGCTGAACGTCGTGCCCACCCTGGGCACCGACGCAGAGATGGTTTCCAGCCCTCTGGTGGGGCTGGCTGTCGGCCCCAGACTGGGCACCGACGCGCTATGGAGCTCCTGCTCCACAGCGGGGCTGAACGTCGTGCCCACCCTGGACACCGACGCAGAGATGGTTTCCAGCCCTGTGGTTGGGCTGGCTGTCGGCCCCAGACTGGGCACCGACACGCTATGGAGCTCCTGCTCCACAGCGGGACTGAACGTCGTGCCCACCCTGGGCACCGACGCGGAGAGGGTTTCCAGCCCTGTGGTGGCGACCGTCGCGGTAACCTCCGTGCGAGGGGTAGGCACGGGGCGTACTGGACTGGGGACACGCACCATAGGTCTGGTGCGAGGAGCTGGCACGGGTCGCACCGGGCTGGAGATACGCACCATAGGTTGGGTGCGAGGTGTAGGCACAGACCGTACCGGGCTGGGGGAACGCACCACTGGTCTGGTGCGAGTAGCTGGAACGGGCTGTACCTGGCTGGGGAAACGCACCGTTGGGTCGGTGCGTTGAGCTGGCTCGGGTCGCGCCGGGCTGGGGAAACGCACCATAGGTTGGGTGCGAGGAGCAGGCACAGACCGTACCGGGCTGGGGGAACGCACCACTGGTCTGGTGCGAGTAGCTGGAACGGGCTGTACCTGGCTGGGGAAACGCACCGTTGGGTCGGTGCGTTGAGCTGGCACGGGTCGCGCCGGGCTGGGGAAACGCACCATAGGTTGGGTGCGAGTAGCAAGCACAGACCGTACCGGGCTGGGGGAACGCACCACTGGTCTGGTGCGAGTAGCTGGAACGGGCTGTACCTGGCTGGGGAAACGCACCGTTGGGTCGGTGCGTTGAGCTGGCACAGGTCGCGCCGGGCTGGGGAAACGCACCATAGAGCTGGTGCGCGGAGCAGGCGCGGGCCGTACCGGGCTATTGTTGCGCACCGATGGTTTGGTGCGCTGAGTCGGTCTCCTCCTCCTCCGACTCTGGACCGGCGCTGGAGGCACCGGACTGGGAACTGACGCTGGAGCACGACTGTGCCTGTCGTCCCTACTCCAACGCCAATCCCCATCCTGTGAGGGCTCCTCCGGGAACCCCCACGAGTGAGGGAACAGAAGCACATCGCTGTCGTCTTCCTCCGACTCCTCTCTGTACTCCTGCTCCCACGGCTGTAGGGGCTCCTCCTGGAACCCCCACGAGTGCAGTGGTCGGGGCTCTTCTCCCTCGATCCCCGACCACCCCCATAGCCCCCCCCCCAAAATCAGTTTGGGGGTTTTTCTGGGCTCCAGGCTGGTCCTCAGTTTTAGCCCGGTGACGTGTCCTCCGTCTCCGGCGCCTCGGCTGCTCCGGACCCCAGCCTTCCTCCACCGAGCGATAATAGGAATGTTCCTCCTCGGTAATTTTCCCCATACCGAGGAGGATATCTCCTAATGTAATCCCCCGTTGCGTCCCAGGGTGGTGGATCATTCTGTCACGATGCGGAATAATGGGACGATAAACGGAGCGCTGATGGAGCGTCATTCCTTTTTATTTTCGGAGATGGTCTCACAAGGCACGAAAATACAAGAAAAGGAGATGACTTAAACTAACTATAACTAAACACTATACAAAGCTAAGCAAAGTAACTTACGTGCTGAAACACAAGGCAGACACGAACAATGATCCACACACAGGTGGCTGTGTGTGGAGTCTAAATACTATCCCCAATCAGAGACAACGCTATACAGCTGTCTCTGATTGGGGATGATCATCTCCCTAATAGTGTGTGATGACTTGGTTGTGTGCCTCTCTCCTCCCCTAGGTGGGAGTAAGAGGCCTTACCACAACCAAGCCATCACACTGCTGAATGAGAAGAAGAGGGCCTTCAAGGAGAGGGACAAGGACAAATTGAAATGCGTCCAGAGGGAGCTGAAGTTGCGGATTGCTGAGGGGAAGAGAGGGTATAAGGAGAAGATGGAGGTAAGCTAAGGCAGAGCCAGGTGAGAGAGGTGTGGAAGGGTATGAGAAATATCACTGGCTTCAAAAAGTCAAACAGTGGGCAGACTGAGGGGACCCAGGACAGAGCCAATGAGCTGAACCAATTTTTTAACAGGTTCGATACTGGCCCTGTCCACCTCCCTTTCAGCTCCCCAGGCCACACACCCTCACGGCTGTCCCACCCCCACTTTGCTCACAACACCTCTGAGACAATCAGCGACCCCACCTCCACCCCTGCTCCCTCTGGACTGTTCCTCAACACCCCCCTTCCCCCCACCTCCCCACCTGGGCTGGTTTTCACCACCAACCAAGTGAAGAGAGAGCTGGAGAGACTACATCAGTGGAAAGCGGCGGTTCCTGATGGCATCAGCCCAAGGGTGCTGAGGGTCTGTGCTGACCGACTGTGTGGAATACTCCAGCGACGCTTCAACCTTAGCCTGAGCCTGGAAAGGGTCCCTGTACTGTGGAAAACATCCTGCCTGGTCCCAGTGCCCAAGAAGGCACACCCCACTGTCCTGAATGACTTCAGACCTGTAGCGCTAACATCCCACATCATGAAGACCCTGGAAAGGTTAGTCCTCGCTCACCTCAGACCCCTGGTGTGTACATCACTGGACCCCCTGCAGTTTGCATACCAGCGCAACATCAGGGTGGATGATGCAATCATCTACCTTCTGCAGAGGGCCTACTCTCACCTGGACAACACAGGTTGCACTGTGAGGGTTCTTTTTTCAACTTCTCCAGTGCCTTCAACACCATTCAGCCCCTGCTACTGGGTGAGAAGATGAGGAGGATGAAAGTGGAAGCACCCCTAGTCTCTTGGGTTACGGACTACCTGACCGCAGGCCACAATTTGTGCAGCTACAGAGCTGTGTGTCAGAACGGGCAGTGAGCAACACAGGGGCCCCCCAGGGAACTGTCCTGTCCCCCTTCCTGTTCACCCTCGGACTTCAGATATCTCTTAAACATGCCACTTGCAGAAGTTCTCGGATGACTCCGCAATTGTAGCGTGCATCAGGGGTGGGCAGGAGGAGGAGTACAGGAGTGCAATCAATGACTTTGTGTTGTTGTGTGAGCAGAACCACCTTCAGCTCAACATCAGCAAAACAAAGGAGATGGTGGTGGACTTCAGGAGAACCAAGGTCCAACCGACTGCAGTCCCCATACAGGGGATGGATGTGGAAATGGTTGGGTCATACAAGTTCCTGGGAGTCCATAAGGACAGCAGTCTGGAATGGGCTGGTAACACCGGGGCTCTTTTCAAAAAGGGCCAGAGCCGACTCTACTTTCTGAGGAGGCTCAGGTCCTTCAACATGTGCAGTAAACTACTGCATACTTTCTACCAGTCTGTGGTGGCCAGTGCCATCTTTTTTGCAGTGGTGTGCTGGGGCGCCAACATAAAGGCTGGTGATGCTTCTCGGGTAAATAAGCTGATCAGGAAGGCTAGCTCTGTCCTGGGGATGAGCCTTGACACACTAGAGGAGGTGGTGGAGAGAAGAATCCTGGCCAAACTGCTGTCCATCATGGACAACGTTACCCACCCTCTGCATGCCATGGTTATGATGCAGAGGAGCACTTTCAGTCACAGACTGATCCCACCACGGTGTGCCAGAGAGCGCTACAGGAGGTCCTTCCTGCCGGCGGCTATTAGACTATATAATGCCTCACCGGGGTGCTGTGCCGTCGGAAACATAGATCTGGAACTGTTGGGGTGCTAGGACCTAGTTTAACAATTATGCATCCATCCGTGAGTAACTCTGGTCTGTAATCACTCATTCACTCAGGACTTATTTATTCATTCAGGTCTGTATATACATACTCATGTACAGTTGTTATATCATATCACGTGCAATATTGCAAGTAATTCTTGGACTGAACTTACGTAATCATTCACTCAGAATGCATGTTAGTATCCTGTCAGTTGTATCTTTTTTCATTGCATATAGTATATCAAATGTACAATACGTACATTTATCTGTAATTCAACCCTGTACTAGGGACTGTATTTTAAGGGAATTATTATTATTATACTTACATTTAGCTATTTAACTCTTCCTGTCATTTACCTGTACAGTTAATTTATTTAACCATTCAAATATTAATTTACCTGTTCATTTAACCAGACTGTATATTAAGTAAACTATTATTACCCTCATTTATATCATACACACTTTTAGCTATTTAAGTATCTTTTTCTGCCATCTACCTGAAATAGTTAACCATGCAAATATCTTGCAGTAATTGTATAATTATTTTTCACCTAACACTCTATAACAATGTATAGTGTCCATATTCAGTCATTCACTCATACTATGCAATGCCTTTCTATAGCTTTTTGTACTCCAGACTTCCTGTATTTTTATACTATGTATCATGTATCGTGTATCTGTCTTTCGTGTATTTCATTTTGGCATTTTGCACCTGTCCTGTGTTTTTCGTAGTTGCTTGACAAAGAAATTTCGCCTCGGGGATCAATAAAGTATCTATCTATCTACTGTATCTATCTATAAAATGTTACTACTCTGGTCTTGGCATGCGTGCCCTAGCCAACAGTCTGCAGATACGGTGCGGGTAGGCTAGTCTACAGTGCTGCTCGAAGGTTGGTGAACCCTTTAGAACGTTCTATATTTCTGCATAAATATGACCTAAAACATCATCAGATTTCCACACAAGTCCTAAAAGTAGATAAAGTGAACCCAGTTAAACAGATGAGACAAAGATATTATACTTCGTCATTTATTTGAGGAAAAGGAAAGGAAAGGAGCATCAAGATCATGTGAAGTTCATCATCATTTATTTATTCTGTAATAAACTGCATTTATTGTTTCCTGAGTTGTAGAAGGAGGATGACACACCATATCATCACATGACTCCAAGTTTACTTCCATATGATGGTTAATATACTGAACCAAAATATAAACGTAAAGTGTTGGTCCGGGATGTTCCGGGATTCTTACGATGGCGTTGAGGACCACGTTGACACCACATCCGTCATTGGCTTCATCAATAAGTACATCGATGATGTCGTCCCCACAGTGACTATACGTACATACCCCAACCAGAAACCATGGATTACAGGCAACATCCGCACTGAGCTAAAGGGTAGAGCTGCCGCCTTCAAGGAGCAGGACTCTTACAGGGATGCTTATAAGAAATCACGCTACTCCCTCAGACAAACCATCAAACAGGCAAAGCGCCAATTCAGGACTAAGATTGAATCGTACTACACACGTCGGATGTGGCAGGGCTTGCAAACCATTACAGACCACAAAAGGAAGCACAGCCAAGAGCTGCCCAGTGACACAAGCCTACCAGACGAGCTAAATCACTTCTATGCTCACTTCGAGGCAAGCAACACTGAGGCATGCATGAGAGCATCAGCTGTTCCGGGCGACTGTTGTATTGTTGGTTAGGGCTTGTAAGCATTTCACTGTAAGGTCTACACCTGTTGTATTGTTGGTTAAGGGCTTGTTGGTAAGCATTTCACTGTAAGGTCTACACCTGTTGTATTGTTGGTTAAGGCTTGTTAGTAAGCATTTCACTGTAAGGTCTACAGCTGTTGTATTGTTGGTTAAGGCTTGTTAGTAAGCATTTCACTGTAAGGTCTACACCTGTTGTATTGTTGGTTAAGGGCTTGTTAGTAAGCATTTCACTGTAAGGTCTACACCTGTTGTATTGCTGGTTAGGGCTTGTAAGCATTTCACTGTAAGGTCTACAACTGTTGTATTCGGCGCACGTGACAAACCAACTTTGATTTGATTTGATTTGAAATGTTGCATGAGCTGAAATTAAATGTTCCATACGCACAAAAAGCTTATTTCTCTTAAATTTGGAGCACAAATGTGTTTACATCCCTGTTAGTGAGCATTTCTCCTTTGCCAAGATAATCCATCCACCTGACAGGTGTGACATATCAAGAAGCTGATTAAACAACATTATCATTACACAGGTGCACCTTGTGCTGGAGACAAAAGGCCACTCTAAAATATGCCGATTTGTCATACATAACAATGCCACAGTTTCAATTTTTGAGGGAGCATGCAATTGGCATGCTGACAGCAAAAATGTCCACCAGACCTGTTGCCAGAAAATTGTATATTTATTTCTCTACCATAAGCCACCTCAACATTTTAGAGAATTTGGCAGTACGTCCAACCGGCCTCACAACTGCAGACCATGTGAATCCATGCCAGCCCAGGACCTCCACATCCGGCTTCTTCACCTGCGGGAGACCAGACACCTGGACAGCTGAAGAAACTGAGGAGTATTTCTGTCTGCATTAAAGCCATTTTGTGGGGAAAAACGAATTATGATTGGCTGGACCTGGCTACCCAGTGGGACTAATGACAGATTACATTTTATGAACTGTAACTTTGTAAAAACGTTGAAATTGTTGCATGTTGTGTATATATTTTTGTTCAGTATAGGGGGGGTTGATGCTGAAATTGAATTGTCTGCATTACAGACGGCTATATTGGTCCACTAACACAGGACTAGTAAAGGCCTAGTGCACTACTTTTGTGAAGACATTTATTTTGAATATTAGTTTTTTATCGTGATGTTTCAGGGGGTGTTGCAGCACCTTCAGCACGGCTATGATCACATCTGTCATGATACTTTTTATACTGTATGACTTTACTCACATAAAACTGTGGATGGAAACGTGGTTTATGTGACAATCTGGAATGGCCTACATATGAATAAAATAACAATGGAAGCTTCTTATATTAGATATTGATTGAACAAACGACTGCTTTTTACCATTATACCAGGAAGCTGTGTTGGTATGCACATCAGTCGGTGTGATGCAAATAACATAGCTTACACCACCACCAGGAAAGTAAACTCATTTTCAAATGTATTTTAAGTTTACGTAGAAGAATCATATATTCAGCCTACTGTACACCTAAACCATCCTGCTGACTGACTGTTGGCTGGCTGTCCCTGGTTTTACTGGATGTGCTTGGCCATGTCCAGCAGGGGGCGCTGTCTGTTTCAGAAACACTAAGAAACCATGTGATACCGGAAGTCTCTAGTCGTTATGAGCAGCTTCAAAACAACACCAGCACATTATTTTACACCTTTTTAAACCTTTTTCATAAGTCATTTCTATCATCTAAATTGATTGCATTTCAGTACTGGTTCAATATTGCAAAATGCTTGTGTAGCTCATTTCCTACATCTGTATTTCTAGTCCGTTGTTTTGGTCTCATTCACTTCCCAGTGACAAGGTTAGTGGAACAGTTAGCTGGCTAACGTTAACTACATAGTAGGAAACCCTTATCATGTCAACCATAAAGTATTGTATGTTAAGTAACAATATAGTTACACGTTTATTCCCAAAAAGGACATATTCCTGGTGTCTAGAGTTGCAGCACCACCAGTATTACAGCCCAGAGAACTGGCTGAAGTTACCAAAAAGTTATAAATGTCATAAGAGATCACGTCATGTCAATCAATCATCATATCAGCATATCTCACAATATGGGCTTCAACGTCACAGAGCTACAACAGTGTCATGGCAGAAAATGATCCCCTTACAACACAGAGGCTTTTCACTGTCAGCATACCAGCTGAAGATTAGGGATGACAACCATACCCCTGGACATGAAAGCCTGGGCAGGGAGGAAGAGGATTCTATAGATGACAGTGAGATAGATGAGCTGTTTCAGCACCAGATCCCTATGGTCGGAGAGGGAGACCACCGCATCTTCATCGTCCATCCTGATGTGAAATGGGGAAGCAGGAAGCAGTACCTGACCACAGGTGAGTGGAAACTCAGGAGCTGGCCATTTAACCATGTCATGTCATTATTAATGTGTTCCAAAAGGCACGCTACTCCCTATTTAGTGCCCTACGTTTGACCAGGGTCCTCCTATGTAGAACACTATACAGGGAATAGGGTGCCATTTGGGGTGAAGCAGTTCTTTCATCATCAAATTGTATTTGTCACATGCGCCGAATACAACAGGTGTAGACCTTACAGTGAAATGCTTACTAACAAGCCCTTAACCAACAATACAACAGGTGTAGACCTTACAGTGAAATGCTTACTAACAAGCCCTTAACCAACAATACAACAGGTGTAGACCTTACAGTGAAATGCTTACTAACAAGCCCTTAACCAACAATACAACAGGTGTAGACCTTACAGTGAAATGCTTACTAACAAGCCCTTAACCAACAATACAACAGGTGTAGACCTTACAGTGAAATGCTTACTAACAAGCCCTTAACCAACAATACAACAGGTGTAGACCTTACAGTGAAATGCTTACTAACAAGCCCTTAACCAACAATACAACAGGTGTAGACCTTACAGTGAAATGCTTACTAACAAGCCCTTAACCAACAATACAACAGGTGTAGACCTTAAAGTAAAATGCTTACTAACAAGCCCTTAACCAACAATACAACAGGTGTAGACCTTACAGTGAAATGCTGACTAACAAGCCCTTAACCAACAATACAACAGGTGTAGACCTTACTGTGAAATGCTTACTAACAAGCCCTTAACCAACAATACAACAGGTGTAGACCTTACAGTGAAATGCTGACTAACAAGCCCTTAACCAACAATACAACAGGTGTAGACCTTACAGTGAAATGCTTACTAACAACCCCTTAACCAACAATACAACAGGTGTAGACCTTACAGTGAAATGCTTACTAACAACCCCTTAACCAACAATACAACAGGTGTAGACCTTACAGTGAAATGCTTACTAACAAGCCCTTAACCAACAATACAACAGGTGTAGACCTTACAGTGAAATGCTTACTAACAAGCCCTTAACCAACAATACAACAGGTGTAGACCTTACAGTGAAATGCTTACTTACAAGCCCTTAACCAACAATACAACAGGTGTAGACCTTACAGTGAAATGCTTACTAACAAGCCCTTAACCAACAATACAACAGGTGTAGACCTTACAGTGAAATGCTTACTAACAAGCCCTTAACCAACAATACAACAGGTGTAGACCTTACAGTGAAATGCTTACTAACAAGCCCTTAACCAACAATACAACAGGTGTAGACCTTACAGTGAAATGCTGACTAACAAGCCCTTAACCAACAATACAACAGGTGTAGACCTTACAGTGAAATGCTTACTAACAAGCCCTTAACCAACAATACAACAGGTGTAGACCTTACAGTGAAATGCTTACTAACAAGCCCTTAACCAACAATACAACAGGTGTAGACCTTACAGTGAAAGGCTTACTAACAAGCCCTTAACCAACAATACAACAGGTGTAGACCTTACAGTGAAATGCTTACTTACAAGCCCTTAACCAACAATACAACAGGTGTAGACCTTACAGTGAAATGCTTACTAACAAGCCCTTAACCAACAATACAACAGGTGTAGACCTTACAGTGAAATGCTTACTAACAAGCCCTTAACCAACAATACAACAGGTGTAGACCTTACAGTGAAATGCTTACTAACAAGCCCTTAACCAACAATACAACAGGTGTAGACCTTACAGTGAAATGCTGACTAACAAGCCCTTAACCAACAATACAACAGGTGTAGACCTTACAGTGAAATGCTTACTAACAAGCCCTTAACCAACAATACAACAGGTGTAGACCTTACAGTGAAATGCTTACAAGCCCTAACCAACAATTCAACAGGTGTAGACCTTACAGTGAAATGCTTACTAACAAGCCCTTAACCAACAATACAACAGGTGTAGACCTTACAGTGAAATGCTGACTAACAAGCCCTTAACCAACAATACAACAGGTGTAGACCTTACAGTGAAATGCTTACTAACAAGACCTTAACCAACAATACAACAGGTGTAGACCTTACAGTGAAATGCTTACTAACAAGCCCTTAACCAACAATACAACAGGTGTAGACCTTACAGTGAAATGCTTACTAACAAGCCCCTAACCAACAATACAACAGGTGTAGACCTTACAGTGAAATGCTTACTAACAAGCCCTTAACCAACAATACAACAGGTGTAGACCTTACAGTGAAATGCTTACTAACAAGCCCTTAACCAACAATACAACAGGTGTAGACCTTACAGTGAAATGCTTACTAACAAGCCCTTAACCAACAATACAACAGGTGTAGACCTTACAGTGAAATGCTTACTAACAAGCCCTTAACCAACAATACAACAGGTGTAGACCTTACAGTGAAATGCTTACTAACAAGCCCTTAACCAACAATACAACAGGTGTAGACCTTACAGTGAAATGCTTACTAACAAGCCCTTAACCAACAATACAACAGGTGTAGACCTTACAGTGAAATGCTTACTAACAAGCCTTAACCAACAATACAACAGGTGTAGACCTTACAGTGAAATGCTTACTAACAAGCCCTTAACCAACAATACAACAGGTGTAGACCTTACAGTGAAATGCTTACTAACAAGCCCTTAACCAACAATACAACAGGTGTAGACCTTACAGTGAAATGCTTACTAACAAGCCCTTAACCAACAATACAACAGGTGTAGACCTTACAGTGAAATGCTTACTAACAAGCCCTTAACCAACAATACAACAGGTGTAGACCTTACAGTGAAATGCTTACTAACAAGCCCTTAACCAACAATACAACAGGTGTAGACCTTACAGTGAAATGCTTACTAACAAGCCCTTAACCAACAATACAACAGGTGTAGACCTTACAGTGAAATGCTTACTAACAAGCCCTTAACCAACAATACAACAGGTGTAGACCTTACAGTGAAATGCTTACTAACAAGCCCTTAACCAACAATACAACAGGTGTAGACCTTACAGTAAAATGCTTACTAACAAGCCCTTAACCAACAATACAACAGGTGTAGACCTTACAGTGAAATGCTTACTAACAAGCCCTTAACCAACAATACAACAGGTGTAGACCTTACAGTGAAATGCTGACTAACAAGCCCTTAACCAACAATACAACAGGTGTAGACCTTACAGTGAAATGCTGACTAACAAGCCCTTAACCAACAATACAACAGGTGTAGACCTTACTGTGAAATGCTTACTAACAAGCCCTTAACCAACAATACAACAGGTGTAGACCTTACAGTGAAATGCTGACTAACAAGCCCTTAACCAACAATACAACAGGTGTAGACCTTACAGTGAAATGCTTACTAACAACCCCTTAACCAACAATACAACAGGTGTAGACCTTACAGTGAAATGCTTACTAACAACCCCTTAACCAACAATACAACAGGTGTAGACCTTACAGTGAAATGCTTACTAACAACCCCTTAACCAACAATACAACAGGTGTAGACCTTACAGTGAAATGCTTACTAACAACCCCTTAACCAACAATACAACAGGTGTAGACCTTACAGTGAAATGCTCACTAACAAGCCCTTAACCAACAATACAACAGGTGTAGACCTTACAGTGAAATGCTCACTAACAAGCCCTTAACCAACAATACAACAGGTGTAGACCTTACAGTGAAATGCTTACTAACAAGCCCTTAACCAACAATACAACAGGTGTAGACCTTACAGTGAAATGCTGACTAACAAGCCCTTAACCAACAATACAACAGGTGTAGACCTTACAGTGAAATGCTCACTAACAAGCCCTTAACCAACAATACAACAGGTGTAGACCTTACAGTGAAATGCTCACTAACAAGCCCTTAACCAACAATACAACAGGTGTAGACCTTACAGTGAAATGCTTACTAACAAGCCCTTAACCAACAATACAACAGGTGTAGACCTTACAGTGAAATGCTTACTAACAAGCCCTTAACCAACAATACAACAGGTGTAGACCTTACAGTGAAATGCTTACTAACAAGCCCTTAACCAACAATACAACAGGTGTAGACCTTACAGTGAAATGCTTACTAACAAGCCCTTAACCAACAATACAACAGGTGTAGACCTTACAGTGAAATGCTTACTAACAAGCCCTTAACCAACAATACAACAGGTGTAGACCTTACAGTGAAATGCTTACTAACAAGCCCTTAACCAACAATACAACAGGTGTAGACCTTACAGTGAAATGCTTACTAACAAGACCTTAACCAACAATACAACAGGTGTAGACCTTACAGTGAAATGCTTACTAACAAGCCCTTAACCAACAATACAACAGGTGTAGACCTTACAGTGAAATGCTTACTAACAAGCCCTTAACCAACAATACAACAGGTGTAGACCTTACAGTGAAATGCTTACTAACAAGCCCTTAACCAACAATACAACAGGTGTAGACCTTACAGTGAAATGCTGACTAACAAGCCCTTAACCAACAATACAACAGGTGTAGACCTTACAGTGAAATGCTTACTAACAAGCCCTTAACCAACAATACAACAGGTGTAGACCTTACAGTGAAATGCTGACTAACAAGCCCTTAACCAACAATACAACAGGTGTAGACCTTACAGTGAAATGCTGACTAACAAGCCCTTAACCAACAATACAACAGGTGTAGACCTTACAGTGAAATGCTGACTAACAAGCCCTTAACCAACAATACAACAGGTGTAGACCTTACAGTGAAATGCTTACTAACAAGCCCTTAACCAACAATACAACAGGTGTAGACCTTACAGTGAAATGCTTACTAACAAGCCCTTAACCAACAATACAACAGGTGTAGACCTTACAGTGAAATGCTGACTAACAAGCCCTTAACCAACAATACAACAGGTGTAGACCTTACAGTGAAATGCTGACTAACAAGCCCTTAACCAACAATACAACAGGTGTAGACCTTACAGTGAAATGCTTACTAACAAGACCTTAACCAACAATACAACAGGTGTAGACCTTACAGTGAAATGCTTACTAACAAGCCCTTAACCAACAATACAACAGGTGTAGACCTTACAGTGAAATGCTTACTAACAAGCCCCTAACCAACAATACAACAGGTGTAGACCTTACAGTGAAATGCTTACTAACAAGCCCTTAACCAACAATACAACAGGTGTAGACCTTACAGTGAAATGCTTACTAACAAGCCCTTAACCAACAATACAACAGGTGTAGACCTTACAGTGAAATGCTTACTAACAAGCCCTTAACCAACAATACAACAGGTGTAGACCTTACAGTGAAATGCTTACTAACAAGCCCTTAACCAACAATACAACAGGTGTAGACCTTACAGTGAAATGCTTACTAACAAGCCCTTAACCAACAATACAACAGGTGTAGACCTTACAGTGAAATGCTTACTAACAAGCCCTTAACCAACAATACAACAGGTGTAGACCTTACAGTGAAATACTTACTAACAAGCCTTAACCAACAATACAACAGGTGTAGACCTTACAGTGAAATGCTTACTAACAAGCCCTTAACCAACAATACAACAGGTGTAGACCTTACAGTGAAATGCTTACTAACAAGCCCTTAACCAACAATACAACAGGTGTAGACCTTACAGTGAAATGCTTACTAACAAGCCCTTAACCAACAATACAACAGGTGTAGACCTTACAGTGAAATGCTTACTAACAAGCCCTTAACCAACAATACAACAGGTGTAGACCTTACAGTGAAATGCTTACTAACAAGCCCTTAACCAACAATACAACAGGTGTAGACCTTACAGTGAAATGCTTACTAACAAGCCCTTAACCAACAATACAACAGGTGTAGACCTTACAGTGAAATACTTACTAACAAGCCTTAACCAACAATACAACAGGTGTAGACCTTACAGTGAAATGCTTACTAACAAGCCCTTAACCAACAATACAACAGGTGTAGACCTTACAGTGAAATGCTTACTAACAAGCCCTTAACCAACAATACAACAGGTGTAGACCTTACAGTGAAATGCTTACTAACAAGCCCTTAACCAACAATACAACAGGTGTAGACCTTACAGTGAAATGCTGACTAACAAGCCCTTAACCAACAATACAACAGGTGTGGACCTTACAGTGAAATGCTTACTAACAAGCCCTTAACCAACAATACAACAGGTGTGGACCTTACAGTGAAATGCTTACTAACAAGCCCTTAACCAACAATACAACAGCTGTAGACCTTACAGTGAAATGCTTACTAACAAGCCCTTAACCAACAATACAACAGGTGTAGACCTTACAGTGAAATGCTGACTAACAAGCCCTTAACCAACAATACAACAGGTGTAGACCTTACAGTGAAATGCTTACAAGCCCTAACCAACAATTCAACAGGTGTAGACCTTACAGTGAAATGCTTACTAACAAGCCCTTAACCAACAATACAACAGGTGTAGACCTTACAGTGAAATGCTGACTAACAAGCCCTTAACCAACAATACAACAGGTGTAGACCTTACAGTGAAATGCTTACAAGCCCTAACCAACAATTCAACAGGTGTAGACCTTACAGTGAAATGCTTACTAACAAGCCCTTAACCAACAATACAACAGGTGTAGACCTTACAGTGAAATGCTTACAAGCCCTAACCAACAATTCAACAGGTGTAGACCTTACAGTGAAATGCTTACTAACAAGCCCTTAACCAACAATACAACAGGTGTAGACCTTACAGTGAAATGCTGACTAACAAGCCCTTAACCAACAATACAACAGGTGTAGACCTTACAGTGAAATGCTTACTAACAAGCCCTTAACCAACAATACAACAGGTGTAGACCTTACAGTGAAATGCTGACTAACAAGCCCTTAACCAACAATACAACAGGTGTAGACCTTACAGTGAAATGCTGACTAACAAGCCCTTAACCAACAATACAACAGGTGTAGACCTTACAGTGAAATGCTGACTAACAAGCCCTTAACCAACAATACAACAGGTGTAGACCTTACAGTGAAATGCTTACTAACAAGCCCTTAACCAACAATACAACAGGTGTAGACCTTACAGTGAAATGCTTACTAACAAGCCCTTAACCAACAATACAACAGGTGTAGACCTTACAGTGAAATGCTGACTAACAAGCCCTTAACCAACAATACAACAGGTGTAGACCTTACAGTGAAATGCTGACTAACAAGCCCTTAACCAACAATACAACAGGTGTAGACCTTACAGTGAAATGCTGACTAACAAGCCCTTAACCAACAATACAACAGGTGTAGACCTTACAGTGAAATGCTTACTAACAAGCCCTTAACCAACAATACAACAGGTGTAGACCTTACAGTGAAATGCTTACAAGCCCTAACCAACAATTCAACAGGTGTAGACCTTACAGTGAAATGCTTACTAACAAGCCCTTAACCAACAATACAACAGGTGTAGACCTTACAGTGAAATGCTGACTAACAAGCCCTTAACCAACAATACAACAGGTGTAGACCTTACAGTGAAATGCTTACTAACAAGACCTTAACCAACAATACAACAGGTGTAGACCTTACAGTGAAATGCTTACTAACAAGCCCTTAACCAACAATACAACAGGTGTAGACCTTACAGTGAAATGCTTACTAACAAGCCCTTAACCAACAATACAACAGGTGTAGACCTTACAGTGAAATGCTTACTAACAAGCCCTTAACCAACAATACAACAGGTGTAGACCTTACAGTGAAATGCTTACTAACAAGCCCTTAACCAACAATACAACAGGTGTAGACCTTACAGTGAAATGCTTACTAACAAGCCCTTAACCAACAATACAACAGGTGTAGACCTTACAGTGAAATGCTTACTAACAAGCCCTTAACCAACAATACAACAGGTGTAGACCTTACAGTGAAATGCTTACTAACAAGCCCTTAACCAACAATACAACAGGTGTAGACCTTACAGTGAAATGCTTACTAACAAGCCCTTAACCAACAATACAACAGGTGTAGACCTTACAGTGAAATACTTACTAACAAGCCTTAACCAACAATACAACAGGTGTAGACCTTACAGTGAAATGCTTACTAACAAGCCCTTAACCAACAATACAACAGGTGTAGACCTTACAGTGAAATGCTTACTAACAAGCCCTTAACCAACAATACAACAGGTGTAGACCTTACAGTGAAATGCTTACTAACAAGCCCTTAACCAACAATACAACAGGTGTAGACCTTACAGTGAAATGCTGACTAACAAGCCCTTAACCAACAATACAACAGGTGTGGACCTTACAGTGAAATGCTTACTAACAAGCCCTTAACCAACAATACAACAGGTGTGGACCTTACAGTGAAATGCTTACTAACAAGCCCTTAACCAACAATACAACAGCTGTAGACCTTACAGTGAAATGCTTACTAACAAGCCCTTAACCAACAATACAACAGGTGTAGACCTTACAGTGAAATGCTGACTAACAAGCCCTTAACCAACAATACAACAGGTGTAGACCTTACAGTGAAATGCTTACAAGCCCTAACCAACAATTCAACAGGTGTAGACCTTACAGTGAAATGCTTACTAACAAGCCCTTAACCAACAATACAACAGGTGTAGACCTTACAGTGAAATGCTGACTAACAAGCCCTTAACCAACAATACAACAGGTGTAGACCTTACAGTGAAATGCTTACAAGCCCTAACCAACAATTCAACAGGTGTAGACCTTACAGTGAAATGCTTACTAACAAGCCCTTAACCAACAATACAACAGGTGTAGACCTTACAGTGAAATGCTTACAAGCCCTAACCAACAATTCAACAGGTGTAGACCTTACAGTGAAATGCTTACTAACAAGCCCTTAACCAGCAATACAACAGGTGTAGACCTTACAGTGAAATGCTTACTAACAAGCCTTAACCAACAATACAACAGGTGTAGACATTACAGTGAAATGCTTACTAACAAGCCCTTAACCAGCAATACAACAGGTGTAGACCTTACAGTGAAATGCTTACTAACAAGACCTTAACCAACAATACAACAGGTGTAGACCTTACAGTGAAATGCTTACTAACAAGCCCTTAACCAACAATACAACAGGTGTAGACCTTACAGTGAAATGCTTACTAACAAGCCCTTAACCAACAATACAACAGGTGTAGACCTTACAGTGAAATGCTTACTAACAAGCCCTTAACCAACAATACAACAGGTGTAGACCTTACAGTGAAATGCTTACTAACAAGCCCTTAACCAACAATACAACAGGTGTAGACCTTACAGTGAAATGCTTACTAACAATGTGAGGAGGCTATATACAGGAAGTACCAGTACAGAGTCAATGTGAGGAGGTTATATACAGGGGTACCGTTACAGAGTCAATGTGAGGAGGCTATATACAGGAAGTACCAGTACAGAGTCAATGTGAGGAGGCTATATACAGGAAGTACCAGTACAGAGTCAATGTGAGGAGGCTATATACAGGAAGTACCAGTACAGAGTCAATGTGAGGAGACTATATACAGGTGTACCAGTACAGAGTTAATGTGAGGAGGCTATATACAGGGGTACCAGTACAGAGTCAATGTGAGGAGGCTATATACAGGAAGTACCAGTACAGAGTCAATGTGAGGAGGCTATATACAGGTGTACCAGTACAGAGTCAATGTGAGGAGGCTATATACAGGAAGTACCAGTACAGAGTCAATGTGAGGAGGCTATATACAGGAAGTACCAGTACAGAGTCAATGTGAGGAGGCTATATACAGGAAGTACCAGTACAGAGTCAATGTGAGGAGGCTATGTACAGGTGTACCAGTACAGAGTCAATGTGAGGAGGCTATGTACAGGGGTACCAGTACAGAGTCAATGTGAGGAGGTTATATACAGGAAGTACCAGTACAGAGTCAATGTGAGGAGACTATATACAGGTGTACCAGTACAGAGTCAATGTGAGGAGACTATATACAGGGGTACCAGTACAGAGTCAATGTGAGGAGGCTATATACAGGAAGTACCAGTACAGAGTCAATGTGAGGAGGCTATATACAGGAAGTACCAGTACAGAGTCAATGTGAGGAGACTATATACAGGTGTACCAGTACAGAGTCAATGTGAGGAGGCTATATACAGGGGTACCAGTACAGAGTCAATGTGAGGAGGCTATATACAGGAAGTACCAGTACAGAGTCAATGTGAGGAGGCTATATACAGGTGTACCAGTACAGAGTCAATGTGAGGAGGCTATATACAGGAAGTACCAGTACAGAGTCAATGTGAGGAGACTATATACAGGGGTACCAGTACAGAGTCAATGTGAGGAGGCTATATACAGGGGTACCAGTACAGAGTCAATGTGAGGAGGCTATATACAGGGGTACCAGTACAGAGTCAATGTGAGGAGGCTATATACAGGAAGTACCAGTACAGAGTCAATGTGAGGAGGCTATATACAGGAAGTACCAGTACAGAGTCAATGTGAGGAGGCTATATACAGGGGTACCAGTACAGAGTCAATGTGAGGAGGCTATATACAGGGGTACCAGTACAGAGTCAATGTGAGGAGGCTATATACAGGAAGTACCAGTACAGAGTCAATGTGAGGAAACTATATACAGGAAGTACCAGTACAGAGTCAATGTGAGGAGGCTATATACAGGAAGTACCAGTACAGAGTCAATGTGAGGAGGCTATATACAGGGGTACCAGTACAGAGTCAATGTGAGGAGGCTATATACAGGTGTACCAGTACAGAGTCAATGTGAAGAGGCTATATACAGGAAGTACCAGTACAGAGTCAATGTGAGGAGGCTATATACAGGAAGTACCAGTACAGAGTCAATGTCAGGAGGCTATATACAGGGGTACCAGTACAGAGTCAATGTGAGGAGGCTATATACAGGAAGTACCAGTACAGAGTCAATGTGAGGAGGCTATATACAGGAAGTACCAGTACAGAGTCAATGTGAGGAGGCTATATACAGGAAGTACCAGTACAGAGTCAATGTGAGGAAACTATATACAGGAAGTACCAGTACAGAGTCAATGTGAGGAGGCTATATACAGGAAGTACCAGTACAGAGTCAATGTGAGGAGGTTATATACAGGAAGTACCAATACAGAGTCAATGTGAGGAAACTATATACAGGAAGTACCAGTACAGAGTCAATGTGAGGAGGCTATATACAGGAAGTACCAGTACAGAGTCAATGTGAGGAGGTTATATACAGGAAGTACCAATACAGAGTCAATGTGAGGAAACTATATACAGGAAGTACCAGTACAGAGTCAATGTGAGGAGGTTATATACAGGAAGTACCAATACAGAGTCAATGTGAGGAGGCTATATACAGGGGTACCAGTACAGAGTCAATGTGAGGAGGCTATATACAGGAAGTACCAGTACAGAGTCAATGTGAGGAGGCTATATACAGGAAGTACCAGTACAGAGTCAATGTGAGGAGGCTATATACAGGGGTACCAGTACAGAGTCAATGTGAGGAGGCTATATACAGGAAGTACCAGTACAGAGTCAATGTGAGGAGTCTATATACAGGAAGTACCAGTACAGAGTCAATGTGAGGAGGCTATATACAGGAAGTACCAGTACAGAGTCAATGTGAGGAGGCTATATACAGGAAGTACCAGTACAGAGTCAATGTGAGGAGGCTATATACAGGAAGTACCAGTACAGAGTCAATGTGAGGAGTCTATATACAGGAAGTACCAGTACAGAGTCAATGTGAGGAGGCTATATACAGGAAGTACCAGTACAGAGTCAATGTGAGGAGGCTATATACAGGAAGTACCAGTACAGAGTCAATGTGAGGAGGCTATATACAGGAAGTACCAGTACAGAGTCAATGTGAGGAGGCTATATACAGGGGTACCAGTACAGAGTCAATGTGAGGAGGCTATATACAGGAAGTACCAGTACAGAGTCAATGTGAGGAGGCTATATACAGGGGTACCAGTACAGAGTCAATGTGAGGGGGCTATATACAGGAAGTACCAGTACAGAGTCCTTTGAGCCTTTCTCATGTCATTTGTCTCTCTCTCACAGCTAATCTAATGATGGCGGAGGCAGTGGGTTTGGTCAACACGCTACAGAACTGGACTGTCATCGACAAGATCATCCTCTCCACCAAGACACCGGAGAAGAAGAAGATCTTCGGCAAAGGCAACTTCCAGACTCTCACAGGTCTGCAGTTCTCACCCAGCCGGTTTTAACCCCATAACCATAACTTAGCCTGGCTTAACCCTCGCTGTAACCCTGTGTTATGAAGTCTGTTCTCCAGTGTTTGGACATATTCAATGTAATGTGAGGGACTATTTAGCATTACTGTATTTAGTCCAGAATTCTATTGTGATTTCTTTCAGAGAGAATCAGAAGAACTACGGGAGTAACTGCTGTGTTTGTCAACGTAGAGCGGCTGTCCCCTGCCTCAGAGGTGAGATTGGGAGACGAGAGGTTTACCAATGCACTATAGTGTAGATTGAGTCTTTATTGGCCCATAGACCTGTCACAATATGGCATATGGCTACATAGACTTGACTCTGAGAGTATATTTTCCTTTCAGAAAGAGTTTGAGGAGGCGTGGGGGGTGAAGGTGTTTGACAGATACTCTGTGGTTCTCCATATCTTCCGCTGTAATGCCAGAACCAAGGAGGCCAAGCTACAGATCTCCCTGGCTGAGATTCCACTGCTCAGGTAGCATCCTAGTATTTACCGGTACCACCCAAGTATTCATACTAATGTATTACAATGTAGAGCTTAAGAGAGAGGGATTACTGGGCCCAAAATCAGTCTTTTCCAGCAGGTGGCGTTTCTATTCGCTCACCAATCAAGGTGATTTTGTATGAAGGTCAATGAATGTCGAATTGGCTTATTTGCTATGAATGGTTTATTTGATCTAATAGAAAATTCGTAATTATTAGGCTGTTACGAGTGTACTGATATAAGTAGGACAGGTGACATCCTGGTTGACCGAAAGTCGTCTGTTCTTTAGAGACATTTTTAAACATGTATTTTTCCATACATATGTGTTTTAATATGATTAACTATATGCATTGAGCTTTTCTGATGTTTTAAGCTTACGGTTTGATGCCTCAAGAGGGCACCAGAGATCTAGATAACCAGAAGGAAAAAAACGTAACCTGACCCAACTATTCTCCTCCCGCTCCTGCTGTTTTTTCGCAGATTCTGTCATTGCTCTCCTGAAGTTGCGGGTAATAGGGCTACACAAGGCTACATGAGGAGTCGGCAACCTTTCTCATGTGGAATACCAATTTATCTTACCATTTCTGCGTGCCAGTTAAAGTTTTCATATGCACATGTTTTGTGAAACAGTTTCATTTAATTCATAATAATGTCTTCATACCTCAAAATCATTGTCATGTGGTTAATCAAAATTCTATCCAAATGAAAATCATACAAACCTTAAAAGTAACTTCTATTGCCAACTATGTAAAAATAGCCTACGTAAAGCCAACAAATAAAAACATTGCAGCCTGTAGGTAGAAAATATCCTGATACCCTATAAATTACATTGGCTACACATGGCCTGTTTGCAACGAACTTGAAACATTGTATCAACTATTAAGTTGGGTCCAGTCCCAAAGCTTTCCCTAGCGAACTTGCGACATTGTATAAAATATTCTTGGCCCTCAGAGTTTCCCCGCCAGTGAGCTCGGGACAGACACAGCTGTAGACTTTTTGCCCAAGGGATAAGAGGCTGTGCTTGACTTGGGCAAGAGCTCACCGGAGCTGAGTACCGGCACCTCACATGTTCTACTGCTTCAGCTCCTGTTCCTCTTATAGATATTAGCTCAACAGTATTGTGGATCTCCTGCACCTTAATATAAACTGTACCAGCACCCAGAATGAGAACCAGAACCTATTTCAGTCCAAGTCAAGCACTAATAAGAAGCCTATTTTATGACGTTTCCACTGGATCAGAGCATGACATTTTAACCTTTTACGCTGAGTGATTATTGAAAGGGAGAGAGATGGAAAGATTTTCCAAATACATTGATGAACTATTGGTGGTCACTAGTGGTGGTGTGTTAATCCAATCAGAAATCCTATCAGATCCCCAAATGGACACATGTATATTCCTACAGTTGATCGCAGGCCAGGCAGGCTATAGGTCTACTACTATGCCTGCAGGTTCTTACTCAACATTGACAGGAGGCTCCAAACAAATGACAATGACTAAATTGACAGAACTCGTAAATGGAATTAAATAAACCAAAATTCTCACAAGTGTAGCATAGGTTGTGATCTCTGCAAACAATGGCTCCGCTCCAACTGTTTTACAGCCTGTGTTCGTAATGGCTGCTCAGTGAAACGACCTGTCCTGATTTGTCATAAACGCTTGATAAAAAACTTTAATGAGCAAGCCTTCCTTCATGAACTGGCTTCTGTAAAATTGAATAGAATCAGCTTGATCCCCTCTGTCGAAGACACTTGGACCTTGTTTCTTTAATGTTTTTAGTGGTATTGTTAACAAACACGCCCCCATAAAGAAAATTAGAATTAAAAGCAGGTTCAGCCCCTGGTTCAACCGTGATCTGGCAGAGTTACTCCACCTCAAGAATTGCATTTGGTGAAAGGCCCGGCACACGCTGACTCAGCCTGACTGGCTCTCGTTCAGGCAAATGAGAAATAAGTGCACTCAGGCTATCCGGAAGGCCGAAGTTAGTTACTTTAAGGGAAAGTCTCTCTGTCTCTCATTGCGTCTAACCGCAAAAGTTTGAAAAAGATTAGAGAAATCATAAAAGATATATATATATGTGGGGAGAACAAGTATTTGATACACTGCCGATTTTGCAGGTTTTCCCACTTACAAAGCATGTAGAAGTCTGTAATTTTTATCATAGGTACTCTTCAACTGTGAGAGACGGAATCTAAAACAAAAATCCAGAAAATCACATTGTATGATTTTTAAGTAATTAATTTGCATTTTATTGCATGACATAAGTATTTTATACATCAGAAAAGTAGAACTTAATATTTGGTACAGAAACCTTTGTTTGCAATTACAGAGATCATACGTTTCCTGTAGTTCTTGACCAGGTTTGCACACACTGCAGCAGGGATTTTGGCCCACTCCTCCATACAGACCTTCTCCAGATCCTTCAGGTTTCGGGGCTGACGCTGGGGAATACGGACTTTCAGCTCTCTCCAAAGATTTTCTATTGGGTTCAGGTCTGGAGACTGGCTAGGCCACTCCAGGACCTTGAGATGCTTCTTACGGAGCCACTCCTTAGTTGCCCTGGCTGTGTGTTTCGGGTCGTTGTCATGCTGGAAGACCCAGCCATGACCCATCTTCAATACTCTTACTGAGGGAAGGATGTTGTTGGCCAAGATCTCGCGATACATGGCCCCATCCATCCTCCCCTCAATACGGTGCAGTCGTCCTGTCCCCTTTGCAGAAAAACATCCCCAAAGAATGATGTTTCCACCTCCATGCTTCACGGTTGGGATGGTGTTCTTGGGGTTGTACTCATCCTTCTTCTTCCTCCAAACACGGCGAGTGGAGTTTAGACCAAAAAGCTCTATTTTTGTCTCATCAGACCATATGACCTTCTCCCATTCCTCCTCTGGATCATCCAGATGGTCATTGGCAAACTTCAGACGGGCCTGGACATGCGCTGGCTTGAGCAGGGGGACCTTGCGTGCGCTGCAGGATTTTAATCCATGACGGCGTAGTGTGTTACTAATGGTTATCTTTGAGACTGTGGTCCCAGCTCTCTTCAGGTCACTGACCAGGTCCTGCCGTGTAGTTCTGGGCTGATCCCTCACCATCCTCATGATCATTGATGCCCCACGAGGTGAGATCTTGCATGGTGCCCCAGACCGAGGGAGATTGACCGTCATCTTGAACTTCTTCCATTTTCTAATAATTGCCTTCTCACCAAGCTGCTTGCCTATTGTCCTGTAGCCCATCCCAGCCTTGTGCAGGTCTACAATTTTATCCCTGATGTCCTTACACAGCTCTCTGGTCTTGGCCATTGTGGAGAGGTTGGAGTCTGTTTGATTGAGTGTGTGGACAGGTGTCTTTTATACAGGTAACGAGTTCAAACAGGTGCAGTTAATGCAGGTAATGAGTGGAGAACAGGAGGGCTTCTTAAAGAAAAACTAACAGGTCTGTGAGAGCCGGAATTCTTACTGGTTGGTAGGTGATCAAATACTTATGTCATGCAATAAAATGCAAATAAATTATTTAAAAATCATACAATGTGATTTTCTGGATTTTTTTTATAGATTCCGTCTCTCACAGTTGAAGTGTACCTATGATAAAAATTACAGACTTCTACATGCTTTGTAAGTAGGAAAACCTGCAAAATCGGCAGTGTATCAAATACTTGTTCTCCCCACTGTACATGTATTATCTGCATGGACTGTTCCCTTCCACCGGACCATTGTTTCAGATTGAGTGAATCATGTAATGTGAGTATATTGATTCCTTTCTCACTCCCTTATCTCAGAAGCACCCCAGTTATGTAAAGGATACCTATGCATTTGTTAATAAGCTTAGAGAAAGGCAGTTACCTTCTGGAGCAATCTTATTATATCTCACTATACACTAATATTGACACTCAACTAGGACTAGTTCCAAAAATACAGGGATACAGATAGACCAGATGAGGCTGCCCTTTCTCTCTTAGAACTGAGATTAACACGGAATGACTTTTAATTTGTTTCTGAACACTACTTACATATCTCAGGTTCTGCTATGGGGAAGAAGTTTGCTCCTGCATATGCCAACATTTACATGGCCGATTGGGAGCAGGCGGTCCTCCCCAAGTGCAAAAAACGTCCATCCATATACATGCGGTACTTGGATGATATCTTTGGGGCTTGGTGCCACTCGGTGGGGGAGTTTGTAAACTTTATAGATATTTTGAATGGACATCACCCCTCGATTACAGTTAAGTACAACTTACAACCTCAAAAGATTGAATTCCTCTATTAAACATGTATTTTTACATTATTGGTGTGTTCTTATTTAATGATGTATTTATTCATTGTGTGGCTGTTTGATTTGATCTGAGATGTTAACCCTCTTCTTAATACACTGGTTTCAACAATTATCACTTATTTATCTTGTTTGCCAACATCAGCACTTATGGCCTTTTGAGGCAGAAAATAAATATTTATTTATTTATTTATTTATCCAATTATGAGTATCTAAATGTTTTGAGGATTGGTGTTGGTGTCATCTCCTCCCAACTAAAATACAGTTCTGTCTAGTTTACAAACATTCAATACATGTCAGATGCTATGCACCTGGCCATGATAGCCCTGTTGTTAGAGCATGGGGCCAGTTGCTGGTAAATTGCTGGTTCATAACCCCCCAAAAATAAAATTATATAATATATATTTTGGGTATTCCATTGCGAAAGGCAACTGTTTTATGGTACACTGCCATCTAGTGACCATTAACAAACATTACAGGGAACACCCTTTATTCTGGTGGGAAGTTAAGCTTTCTGGGTTTTAACTAGAGGTTCATCAAATTAGGGGGCTAATTGTCTATGTGCCTGTGCACCCTGTACTCCTTGTGGGTAACAGCTTATTTTCCTCTTGCCTAACCCTAACCTTATGCCTAACCTCAACCCTTACTTCAACCCTTACCTCAAGCAAATGTTTATTTATATGAATTTGGACTTTGTGGCTGTGGTAACTTGTAGCTGTTGTTCACACTATTAGAAAGGTCTGACCTGATCTTGCCTCCGACCGACCGACTGCCTTCCACGTTTGAAGACGTTTCTTTTCATTGTCAGAGCGGCCATTAGAATATAATGGATTATCTGTAGTAAAATCGATTTGTCCAGTATGTATTCCACAGCACCATCTAGTGTCATTTTAATGAACCTCCATTGAAACTGATTATGTACTGTTTTGAGAACATACGCTGATATGTTATTGAACATGATGTTTTCCAACATATACACAATGTATTCTTCTGACAGATCTGGTTTGAGAAATGAAGTGGCCAATCTGGACCAGCAGGGTGGAGGTTCCAGGTACATTATGGGTTCAGGTAAGCCTACAGTAATATGTCTCTGCTTCCTCACTTCAATACACTTCACTTACTGTACAGTAAGTTGGTTCGTATAAGAGCATCTGTTAAATTACATTTGTCTAGGAGACTAATCCCTCCCTCACTGTTGTCTGGGTAACTAACCCCTCCCCCCGTTTCGATTTCTAACCCCTCCCTTCCTGTTGTCTAGTTGACTAACCCCTCCTTCCCTGTTGTCTAGGTGACTAACCCCTCCTCCCTATCTCTAGTTGACTAAACCCTCCTTTCCTGTTGTCTAGCTGACTAACCCCTCCTCCCTGTCTCTAGTTGACTAACCCCTCCTTCCCTGTTGTCTAGGTGACTAACCCCTCCTCCCTGTCTTTAAGTGACTAACCCCTCCTCCCTGTCTCTAAGTGACTAACCCCTCCTCCCTGTCTCTAGTTGACTAAACCCTCCTTTCCTGTTGTCTAGGTGATTAACCCCTCCCTCTGTCTCTAGGTGACTAATCCCTCCTCCCTGTCTTTAAGTGACTAACCCCTCCCTCCCTGTCTCTAAGTGACTAACCCCTCCTCCCTGTCTCTAAGTGACTAACCCCTCCTCCCTGTCTCTAAGTGACTAACCCCTCCTCCCTGTCTCTAAGTGACTAACCCCTCCTCCCTGTCTCTAAGTGACTAACCCCTCCTCCCTGTCTCTAAGTGACTAATCCCTCCTCCCTGTCTCTAGGTGATTAACCCCTCCCTCTGTCTCTAGGTGACTAACCCCTCCTCCCTGTCTCTAGGTGACTAACCCCTCCTCCCTGTCTATAGGTGACAAACCCCTCCTCCCTGTCTTTAGGTGACTAACCCCTCCTTCTCTGTTGTCTAGGTGACTAACCCCTCCTCCCTGTCTTTAGGTGACTAACCCCTCCTTCCCTGTTGTCTAGGTGACTAACCCCTCCCTCCCTCTCTTTAGGTGACTAACCCCTCCTTCCCTGTTGTCTAGGTGACTAAACCCTCCCTCCCTGTCTCTAGGTGACTAACCCCTCCCTGTCTTTAGGTGACTAACCCCTCCTCCCTGTCTCTAGGTAACTAACCCCTCCTCCCTGTCTCTAGGTAACTAACCCCTCCTCCCTGTTTCTAGGTAACTAACCCCTCCTCCCTGTCTCTAGGTAATTAACTCCTCCTTCCTGTCTCTAGGTAACTAACCCCTCCTTCCTGTCTCTAGGTAACTAACCCCTCCTCCCTGTCTCTAGGTGAGACACTAATGGAGGTACAGCAGAGAGTGTTGCAGGAGAGAGAGCAGAAGATCTGCTCTGCTCTGGAACGTCTGAGGAGGAAGAGACACCTGCTCCGCTCCCAACGCAAACACAGAGACTTCCCCATCATTTCTGTAATGGGCTATACCAACTGTGGTGAGAGACGGGGTTATGGGCTATACCAACTGTGGTGAGAGACAGGGTTATGGGCTATACCAACTGTGGTGAGAGACGGGGTTAGGGGCTATACCAACTGTGGTGAGAGACGGGGTTATGGGCTATACCAACTGTGGTGAGAGATGGGGTTATGGGCTATACAAACTGTGGTGAGAGACGGGGTTATGGGCTATACCAACTGTGGTGAGAGACGGGGTTATGGGCTATACCAACTGTGGTGAGAGACGGGGTTATGGGCTATACCAACTGTGGTGAGAGACGGGTTATGGGCTATACCAACTGTGGTGAGAGACGGGGTTATGGGCTATACCAACTGTGGTGAGAGACGGGGTTATGGGCTATACCAACTGTGGTGAGAGACGGGGTTTTGGGCTATACCAACTGTGGTGAGAGACGGGGTTATGGGCTATACCAACTGTGGTGAGAGACAGTGGGTTATGGGCTATACCAACTGTGGTGAGAGACAGGGTTATGGGCTATACCAACTGTAGTGAGAGACAGGGTTATGGGCTATACCAACTGTGGTGAGAGACAGGGTTATGGGCTATACCAACTGTGGTGAGAGACGGGATTATGGGCTATACCAACTGTGGTGAGAGACAGGGGGTTATGTGCTATACCAAGTGTGGTGAGAGACGGGGTTATGGGCTATACCAACTGTGGTGAGAGACGGGGGTTATGGGCTATACCAACTGTGGTGAGAGACGGGGTTATGGGCTATACCAACTGTGGTGAGAGACAGGGGGTTATGGGTTATACCAACTGTGGTGAGAGACGGGGTTATGGGCTATACCAATTGTGGTGAGAGCCGGGGTTATGGGCTATGCCAACTATGGTAAGAGACAGGGGGTTATAGGCTATAACAACTGTGGTGACAGACACCATAGTATTATTTACAATGACGGCTTACCCGGGCCAAACCCTACCCTAACCCGGACAACGCTGGGCCAATTGTGCGCCGTCTTAGATAGATAGATGGATAGATAGATAGATAGATAGATACTTTATTGATCCCCGAGGGGGAAATTTCATTGTCAAGCAGCTACAACAAAACACAGGGCAGGTGCAAAATGCCACAACGAAAATACACAAAAGACAGATACACGGTACATGATACATAGAGCGGCAGTATGAAAAAGTATAGAAATACAAGATATCTGGAGTGCAAAAAAAAGCTATAAAAAGACATAGCATAGTATGGGTGGTTGGCTGAATATGTACACTATACATTGGTGGATGTTGGATGGTTAACTATACTATACAGGTCGATGGCAGAGAAATACTTCAGTAGCTAAAAATGCGTATGATATGAGCGAGGGTAATAATAGTTTACTTAATATACAGACTGGGTAAATTAACAGGTAAGTGAATATTTTGCATGGTTAAATTAGCTGTACAGGTAAATATACAGTTATATTTACAGATAAGTGAATACTTGCATGGTTACACAAACTGTACAGGTAAATGACAGGAAGAGATACTTTAATAGCTAAATGTGTGTATGATATCATTTGGGGTAATAATAGTAATTCCCTTAAAATACAGTCTTTAGTGCGCAGGGTTGAATTACAGACAACTGCACGTATTGCACATTCGATATACTAAAAGCAATGAAAAAAATATACAACTGACAGGATACTAATATGCATTCCTGAGTGAATGACTACGTAAGTTAGGTCCAAGAATTACTAGCAATATTGCACGTGATATGATATAACAACTGTACATGAATATGTATATACAGACCTGACTGAATAAATAAGTCCTGAGTGAATGAGTGATTACGGACCAGAGTTACTCACGGATGGATGCATAATTGTTAAACTAGGGCCTAGCACCCCAACAGTTCCAGATCTATGTTGCCGACGGCACGGCACCCCGGTGAGGCATAGTATAGTTAACCATTCAACATCCACCAGGAAGGACCTCCTGTAGCGCTCTCTGGCACACCGTGGTGGGATCAGTCTGTGACTGAAAGTGCTCCTCTGCGTCATAACCATAGCGTGCAGAGGGTGGGTGACGTTGTCCATGATGGCCAGCAGTTTGGCCAGGATCCGTCTCTCCGCCACCTCCTCTAGAGTGTCAAGGCTCATCCCCAGGACAGAGCTAGCCTTCCTGATCAGCTTATTTACCCGAGAAGCATCACTGGCTTTAATGTTGGCTCCCCAGCACACCACTGCAAAAAAGATGGCACTGGCCACCACAGACTGGTAGAAGGTATGCAGTAGTTTGCTGCACACGTTGAAGGATATAATATAAATATAGGGAGTGTTGCTTCATTCATAATATAATATAATATAAATATAGGGAGTGTTGCTTCATTCATAATCTAATATAATATAAATATAGGGAGTGTTGCTTCATTCATAATCTAATATAATATAAATATAGTTTACCCACTTCTTTCTTGACAGTTACACCTCCAACAGCACTTATTTAATATCAAATTTAAATATTGTCTCTTCTGCCTGTTCATTGCTGACAAACTCCTTCCATCTCTCCTCCAGGTAAGACGACTCTGATCAAGGCGTTGACAGGTGACGTGGCGCTGCACCCTAGAGATCAGCTGTTTGCCACGCTGGACGTCACAGTGCACGCCGGCACGCTCCCTAGTCACATGACGGTGCTCTATGTGGACACCATCGGCTTCCTGTCCCAGCTTCCCCACCAGCTCATAGACTCCTTCTCCGCTACACTGGAGGATGTCACTCACTCTGTATGTTACTACACTTTTCATTTCAAAATGTTTCCAAATCATCCCAAAGATGTTCGATAGTGTTTCCTTCACTGGGGTTCTTCTGGTAGGGTTCTCCTGGCATCCGCCAAATCCAGATTGGTACGTTGGACTGCCAGATGGTGAAGCGTGATTCATCCCTCCATAAAACGCGTTTCCACTACTCCAATGGCGGCTTGAATGCGGCTTCTCGGACATTGAAACCCATTTCTTAAAGCTCCTGACGAACAGTTATTGTGCTGAAGTTGCTTCTAGTGCCAGTTTGGAACTCGTAGTGTTGCAACCGAGGCACTCAGCACTCTGCAGTCCCGTTCTGTGAGCTTGTGTGGCCTTCCAACTGACTTGTTGGAAAGGTGGCATCTCATGACGGTGCCTCTTTGAAAGTCACTGAGCTCTTCAGTAAGGCCATTCTATTGCCAATGTTTGTCAATGGAGATTGCATGGCTGTGTGCTGGATTTGATACACCTGTCAGCAACGGGTGTGGCTGACACAGCAGTCCACTAATTTGAAGGCGTGTCCACAAACTGCTGTATAGATAATGTATGATCTCCTTGCTCTGTCTCTAGGACCTGATAGTCCATGTGAGAGACATCAGCCACCCAGAGACCGTGAACCAGAAGGAGAATGTGTTGAATGTCCTGATGGACCTTCAGATCCCAGACAGACTGATGAGCTCCATTGTAGAAGTTCATAATAAGGTGGATCTGGTGGACAGGTGAGGAGATTAACATTCACACACACAGTCTTGTTTAACTAACCTTGTGGGGACACCCAATTCAGTCCCATTCAAAATCATATTTTCCCTTAACCTAACCCGTACCCTAACCCGTACCCTAACCCATACCCTAATCCTAACCTGAAATTCAAACCTTAAAACTTAATCCTAATTCTAACCTTAACCCTAAACCCCCTAGAAATAGCATTTGACCTTATGGGGAGAATAACAACATGTCCCCAGTTGGTCAAATGTTTGTTTGTTTACTATTCTTGTGGGGATCAGAACACACCGTTAGAACAGTGTGACATAGACACCGTTAGAACAATGTGACAGAGACACCGTTAGAACAGTGTGACATAGACACCGTTAGAACAATGTGACAGAGACACCGTTAGAACAATGTGACAGAGACACCGTTAGAACAATGTGACAGAGACACCGTTAGAACAATGTGACAGAGACACCGTTAGAACAATGTGACAGAGACACCGTTAGAACAATGTGACAGAGACACCGTTAGAACAACGTGACAGAGACACCGTTAGAACAATGTGACAGAGACACCGTTAGAACAGTGTGACAGAGACACCGTTAGAACAATGTGACAGAGACACCGTTAAAACAGTGTGACAGAGACACCGTTAGAACAATGTGACAGAGACACCGTTAGAACAGTGTGACAGAGACACCGTTAGAACAATGTGACAGAGACACCGTTAGAACAATGTGACAGAGACACCGTTAGAACAATGTGACAGAGACACCGTTAGAACAATGTGACACACACACCGTTAGAACAGTGTGACACACACACCGTTAGAACAGTGTGACAGAGACACCGTTAGAACAGTGTGAAAGAGACACCGTTAGAACAGTGTGACAGAGACACCGTTAGAACAGTGTGACAGAGACACCGTTAGAACAGTGTGACAGAGACACCGTTAGAACAGTGTGACAGAGATACCGTTAGAACAGTGTGACAGAGACACCGTTAGAACAGTGTGACAGAGACACCGTTAGAACAGTGTGACAGAGACACCGTTAGAACAGTGTGACAGAGACACCGTTAGAACAGTGTGACAGAGACACCGTTAGAACAGTGTGACTGAGACACCGTTAGAACAGTGTGACTGAGACACCGTTAGAACAGTGAGACAGAGACACCGTTAGAACAGTGTGATTGAGACACCGTTAGAACAGTGTGACAAGAGACACCATTAGAACAGTGTGACATAGACACCGTTAGAACAGTGTGACAGAGACACCGTTAGAACAATGTGACAGAGACACCGTTAGAACAATGTGACAGAGACACCGTTAGAACAGTGTGACAGAGACACAGTTAGAACAGTGTGACAGAGACACAGTTAGAACAATGTGACAGAGACACAGTTAGTTAGAACAGCACATTCAAACACTTTGGTTAGATGCGGGGAGGAACTAGAGTCTGTTGAGGGGAGGAACTAGTCTGTTGAGGGGAGGAACTAGAGTCTGTTGAGGGGAGGAACTAGTCTGTTGAGGGGAGGAACTAGAGTCTGTTGAGGGGAGGAACTAGTCTGTTGAGGGGAGGAACTAGAGTCTGTTGAGGGGAGGAACTAAAGTCTGTTGAGGGGAGGAACTAGAGTCTGTTGAGGGGAGGAACTAGAGTCTGTTGAGGGGAGGAACTAGTCTGTTGAGGGGAGGAACTAGAGTCTGTTGAGGGGAGGAACTAGAGTCTGTTGAGGGGAGGAACTAGAGTCTGTTGAGGGGAGGAACTAGAGTCTGTTGATGGGAGGAACTAGAGTCTGTTGATGGGAGGAACTAGTCTGTTGAGGGGAGGAACTAGAGTCTGTTGAGGGGAGGAACTAGAGTCTGTTGAGGGGAGGAACTAGAGTCTGTTGAGGGGAGGAACTAGAGTCTGTTGAGGGGAGGAACTAGAGTCTATTGAGGGGAGGAACTAGAGTCTGTTGATGGGAGGAACTAGTCTGTTGAGGGGAGGAACTAGAGTCTGTTGATGGGAGGAACTAGTCTGTTGAGGGGAGGAACTAGAGTCTGTTGAGGGGAGGAACTAGAGTCTGTTGAGGGGAGGAACTAGAGTCTGTTGAGGGGAGGAACAAGAGTCTGTTGAGGGGAGGAACTAGTCTGTTGAGGGGAGGAACTAGTCTGTTGAGGGGAGGAACTAGTCTGTTGAGGGGAGGAACTAGAGTCTGTTGAGGGGAGGAACTAGAGTCTGTTGAGGGGAGGAACTAGAGTCTGTTGAGGGGAAGAACTAGTCTGTTGAGGGGAGGAACTAGAGTCTGTTGAGGGGAGGAACTAGTCTGTTGAGGGGAGGAACTAATGTCTGTTGAGGGGAGGAACTAGAGTCTGTTGAGGGGAGGAACTAGAGTCTGTTGAGGGGAGGAACTAGAGTCTGTTGAGGGGAGGAACTAGTCTGTTGAGGGGAGGAACTAGAGTCTGTTGAGGGGAGGAACTAATGTCTGTTGAGGGGAGGAACTAGAGTCTGTTGAGGGGAGGAACTAGAGTCTGTTGAGGGGAGGAACTAGAGTCTGTTGAGGGGAGGAACTAGAGTCTGTTGAGGGGAGGAACTAATGTCTGTTGAGGGGAGGAACTAGTCTGTTGAGGGGAGGAACTAGAGTCTGTTGAGGGGAAGAACTAGAGTCTGTTGAGGGGAGGAACTAGTCTGTTGAGGGGAGGAACTAATGTCTGTTGAGGGGAGGAACTAGTCTGTTGAGGGGAGGAACTAGTCTGTTGAGGGGAGGAACTAGAGTCTGTTGAGGGGAGGAACTAGTCTGTTGAGGGGAGGAACTAATGTCTGTTGAGGGGAGGAACTAATGTCTGTTGAGGGGAGGAACTAGTCTGTTGAGGGGAGGAACTAGTCTGTTGAGGGGAGGAACTAGAGTCTGTTGAGGGGAGGAACTAGTCTGTTGAGGGGAGGAACTAGTCTGTTGAGGGTAAGAACTAGTCTGTTGAGGGGAGGAACTAGAGTCTGTTGAGGGGAGGAACTAGTCTGTTGAGGGGAGGAACTAGTCTGTTGAGGGGAGGAACTAGTCTGTTGAGGGGAGGAACTAGAGTCTGTTGAGGGGAGGAACTAGTCTGTTGAGGGGAGGAACTAGTCTGTTGAGGGGAGGAACTAGTCTGTTGAGGGGAGGAACTAGTCTGTTGAGGGGAAGAACTAGAGTCTGTTGAGGGGAGGAACTAGTCTGTTGAGGGGAGGAACTAGTCTGTTGAGGGGAGGAACTAGTCTGTTGAGGGGAGGAACTAGTCTGTTGAGGGGAAGAACTAGAGTCTGTTGAGGGGAGGTACTAGTCTGTTGAGGGGAGGAACTAATGTCTGTTGAGGGGAGGAACTAATGTCTGTTGAGGGGAGGAACTAGTCTGTTGAGGGGAGGAACTAGAGTCTGTTGAGGGGAGGAACTAGAGTCTGTTGAGGGGAGGAACTAGAGTCTGTTGAGGGGAGGAACTAGTCTGTTGAGGGGAGGAACTAGTCTGTTGAGGGGAGGAACTAGTCTGTTGAGGGGAGGAACTAGTCTGTTGAGGGGAGGAACTAATGTCTGTTGAGGGGAGGAACTAGTCTGTTGAGGGGAGGAACTAGTCTGTTGAGGGGAGGAACTAGAGTCTGTTGAGGGGAGGAACTAGAGTCTGTTGAGGGGAGGAACTAGAGTCTGTTGAGGGGAGGAACTAGTCTGTTGAGGGGAGGAACTAGTCTGTTGAGGGGAGGAACTAGTCTGTTGAGGGGAGGAACTAATGTCTGTTGAGGGGAGGAACTAGTCTGTTGAGGGGAGGAACTAGTCTGTTGAGGGGAGGAACTAGAGTCTGTTGAGGGGAGGAACTAGAGTCTGTTGAGGGGAGGAACTAGAGTCTGTTGAGGGGAGGAACTAGTCTGTTGAGGGGAGGAACTAGAGTCTGTTGAGGGGAGGAACTAGAGTCTGTTGAGGGGAGGAACTAGTCTGTTGAGGGGAGGAACTAGTCTTGAGGGGAAGAACTAGAGTCTGTTGAGGGGAGGTACTAGTCTGTTGAGGGGAGGAACTAATGTCTGTTGAGGGGAGGAACTAGTCTGTTGAGGGGAGGAACTAGTCTGTTGAGGGGAGGAACTAGAGTC
Organism: Thymallus thymallus; assembly: GCA_023634145.1. Lineage (NCBI taxonomy): Eukaryota > Metazoa > Chordata > Actinopteri > Salmoniformes > Salmonidae > Thymallus > Thymallus thymallus. The sequence continues at coordinate 559,956 of CM042393.1, forward strand.
TGTTGAGGGGAGGAACTAGAGTCTGTTGAGGGGAGGAACTAGTCTGTTGAGGGGAGGAACTAGTCTGTTGAGGGGAGGAACTAGTCTGTTGAGGGGAGGAACTAGTCTGTTGAGGGGAGGACCTAGTCTGTTGAGGGGAGGAACTAGTCTGTTGAGGGGAGGAACTAGTCTGTTGAGGGGAAGAACTAGAGTCTGTTGAGGGGAGGTACTAGTCTGTTGAGGGGAGGAACTAATGTCTGTTGAGGGGAGGAACTAGTCTGTTGAGGGGAGGAACTAGAGTCTGTTGAGGGGAGGAACTAGAGTCTGTTGAGGGGAGGAACTAGAGTCTGTTGAGGGGAGGAACTAGTCTGTTGAGGGGAGGAACTAGTCTGTTGAGGGGAGGAACTAATGTCTGTTGAGGGGAGGAACTAGTCTGTTGAGGGGAGGAACTAGTCTGTTGAGGGGAGGAACTAGAGTCTGTTGAGGGGAGGAACTAGAGTCTGTTGAGGGGAGGAACTAGTCTGTTGAGGGGAGGAACTAGTCTGTTGAGGGGAGGAACTAGTCTGTTGAGGGGAGGAACTAGAGTCTGTTGAGGGGAGGAACTAGAGTCTGTTGAGGGGAGGAACTAGAGTCTGTTGAGGGGAGGAACTAGAGTCTGTTGAGGGGAGGAACTAGTCTGTTGAGGGGAGGGACTAGTCTGTTGAGGGGAGGAACTAGAGTCTGTTGAGGGGAGGAACTAGAGTCTGTTGAAGGGAGGAACTAGTCTGTTGAGGGGAAGAACTAGAGCCTGTTGATGGGAGGAACTAGTCTGTTGAGGGGAGGAACTAGTCTGTTGAGGGGAGGAACTAGTCTGTTGAGGGGAGGAACTAGAGTCTGTTGAGGGGAGGAACTAGTCTGTTGAGGGGAGGAACTAGTCTGTTGAGGGGAGGAACTAGAGTCTGTTGAGGGGAGGAACTAGAGTCTGTTGAGGGGAAGAACTAGTCTGTTGAGGGGAGGAACTAGTCTGTTGAGGGGAGGAACTAGAGTCTGTTGAGGGGAGGAACTAGTCTGTTGAGGGGAGGAACTAGTCTGTTGAGGGGAGGAACTAGTCTGTTGAGGGGAGGAACTAGTCTGTTGAGGGGAGGAACTAGAGTCTGTTGAGGGGAGGAACTAGAGTCTGTTGAGGGGAAGAACTAGAGTCTGTTGAGGGGAGGAACTAGTCTGTTGAGGGGAGGAACTAGAGTCTGTTGAGGGGAGGAACTAGTCTGTTGAGGGAAGGAACTAGAGTCTGTTGAGGGGAGGAACTAGTCTGTTGAGGGGAGGAACTAGAGTCTGTTGAGGGGAGGAACTAGTCTGTTGAGGGGAGGAACTAGAGTCTGTTGAGGGGAGGAACTAGAGTCTGTTGAGGGGAGGAACTAGTCTGTTGAGGGGAGGAACTAGAGTCTGTTGAGGGGAGGAACTAGAGTCTGTTGAGGGGAGGAACTAGAGTCTGTTGAGGGGAGGAACTAGTCTGTTGAGGGGAGGAACTAGAGTCTGTTGAGGGGAGGAACTAGTCTGTTGAGGGGAAGAACTAGTCTGTTGAGGGGAGGAACTAGTCTGTTGAGGGGAGGAACTAGAGTGTTGAGGGGAGGAACTAGAGTCTGTTGAGGGGAGGAACTAGAGTCTGTTGAGGGGAGGAACAAGAGTCTGTTGAGGGGAGGAACTAGTCTGTTGAGGGGAGGAACTAGTCTGTTGAGGGGAGGAACTAGTCTGTTGAGGGGAGGAACTAGAGTCTGTTGAGGGGAGGAACTAGAGTCTGTTGAGGGGAGGAACTAGAGTCTGTTGAGGGGAAGAACTAGTCTGTTGAGGGGAGGAACTAGAGTCTGTTGAGGGGAGGAACTAGTCTGTTGAGGGAAGGAACTAGAGTCTGTTGAGGGGAGGAACTAGTCTGTTGAGGGGAGGAACTAGAGTCTGTTGAGGGGAGGAACTAGTCTGTTGAGGGGAGGAACTAGAGTCTGTTGAGGGGAGGAACTAGAGTCTGTTGAGGGGAGGAACTAGTCTGTTGAGGGGAGGAACTAGAGTCTGTTGAGGGGAGGAACTAGAGTCTGTTGAGGGGAGGAACTAGAGTCTGTTGAGAGGAGGAACTAGTCTGTTGAGGGGAGGAACTAGAGTCTGTTGAGGGGAGGAACTAGTCTGTTGAGGGGAAGAACTAGTCTGTTGAGGGGAGGAACTAGTCTGTTGAGGGGAGGAACTAGTCTGTTGAGGGGAGGAACTAGAGTCTGTTGAGGGGAGGAACTAGAGTCTGTTGAGGGGAGGAACTAGAGTCTGTTGAGGGGAGGAACTAGTCTGTTGAGGGGAAGAACTAGTCTGTTGAGGGGAGGAACTAGTCTGTTGAGGGGAGGAACTAGTCTGTTGAGGGGAGGAACTAGTCTGTTGAGGGGAGGCACTAGTCTGTTGAGGGGAGGAACTAGAGTCTGTTGAGGGGAGGAACTAGTCTGTTGAGGGGAGGAACTAGTCTGTTGAGGGGAGGAACTAGAGTCTGTTGAGGGGAGGAACTAGTCTGTTGAGGGGAGGAACTAGTCTGTTGAGGGGAGGAACTAGTCTGTTGAGGGGAGGAACTAGAGTCTGTTGAGGGGAGGAACTAGTCTGTTGAGGGGAGGAACTAGAGTCTGTTGAGGGGAGGAACTAGTCTGTTGAGGGGAAGAACTAGTCTGTTGAGGGGAGGAACTAGAGTCTGTTGAGGGGAGGAACTAGTCTGTTGAGGGGAGGAACTAGAGTCTGTTGAGGGGAGGAACTAGAGTCTGTTGAGGGGAGGAACTAGAGTCTGTTGAGGGGAGGAACTAGTCTGTTGAGGGGAGGCACTAGTCTGTTGAGGGGAGGAACTAATGTCTGTTGAGGGGAGGAACTAGTCTGTTGAGGGGAGGAACTAATGTCTGTTGAGGGGAGGCACTAGAGTCTGTTGAGGGGAGGAACTAGAGTCTGTTGAGGGGAGGAACTAGTCTGTTGAGGGGAGGAACTAATGTCTGTTGAGGGGAGGAACTAGAGTCTGTTGAGGGGAAGAACTAGTCTGTTGAGGGGAGGAACTAGAGTCTGTTGAGGGGAGGAACTAGAGTCTGTTGAGGGGAGGAACTAGAGTCTGTTGAGGGGAGGAACTAGTCTGTTGAGGGGAGGAACTAGAGTCTGTTGAGGGGAGGAACTAGTCTGTTGAGGGGAGGAACTAGAGTCTGTTGAGGGGAGGAACTAGAGTCTGTTGAGGGGAGGAACTAGAGTCTGTTGAGGGGAGGAACTAGTCTGTTGAGGGGAGGAACTAGTCTGTTGAGGGGAGGAACTAGTCTGTTGAGGGGAAGAACTAGTCTGTTGAGGGGAGGAACTAGTCTGTTGAGGGGAGGAACTAGAGTCTGCCAGTGTTTGTCCATATGTAAGTTATTATCATTCATTACATGGATGTGTTGTCCTCCTCCAGCTATGAGCCCTATGAGCCCAACAGCCTGCCTATCTCTGCTCTGAGAGGACAGGGTCTGGAGGAGTTGAAGACTGTATTAGAAGAAGCTATAATGAGATCTACAGGGAAACAGGTCCTGACTCTCACTGTGGACCTCAGCAGCTCCCAGTTAAGGTAAGGTTAAAGGTCATGGAGTCAAGCCACATACTGTGAGTGACTGCTACGGTAATGACAGGAATATAGTAGCAGTCACTTTGAACAACCTTATTTATATGGCATTACACTTCTGCTTTTTCTTCTGCTTCCTCTTCTGCTTCCTCTTCTGCTTCTTCTTCTGCTACCTCTTCTGCTTCTTCTTCTGCTTCCTCTTCTGATTCTTCTTCTGCTTCCTCTTCTGCTTCCTCTTCTGCTTTTTCTTCTGCTTCCCTTTCTGCTTCCTCTTCTGCTTCCCTTTCTGCTTCCTCTCCTGCTTCCTCTTCTGCTTCCTCTTCTTCTGCTTCTTCTTCTTCTGCTTCCTCTTCTGCTTCTTCTTCTGCTTCTTCTTCTGCTTCCCTTTCTGCTTCCCTTTCTGCTTCCTCTTCTGCTTCTTCTGCTTCTGCTTCTGCTTCTTCTGCTTCTGCTTCTTCTGCTTCTTCTGCTTCTTCTGCTTCTTCCTCTGCTTCTTCTTCTGCTTCTTCCTCTGCTTCTTCTGCTTCTGCTGCTTCTGCTTCTTCTGCTTCTTCCTCTGCTTCTTCTTCTGCTTCTTCCTCTGCTTCTTCTTCTGCTTCTGCTGCTTCTGCTTCTTCTGCTTCTTCTGCTTCTTCTTCTGCTTCTTCTTCTGCTTCTTCAGTATATTACCGTATGTACAGTGCCTTCACATTTTGTTACGTTACAGCCTTATTTTAAAATTGATTAAATACAAAAAAATCCTCAGAAGTCTACACACAACACCTCATAATATCAAAGTGAAACCTGTAAAAAAAATAAAAAATAACATACCTTATTTACATAAGTATTCAGACCCTTTGCTATGAGAAATGAAATTGATTGGACATTATTTGGAAAGGATTGTGTCAAGGCATATATCTGGGGAAGGGTACCAACACTTTTCTGTAGCATTGAAGGTCCCCAAGAACACAGTGGCCTCCATCATTCTTAAATGGAAGAAGTTTGGAACCACCAAGACTCTTCCTAGAGCTGGCCTGAAAATAGCTGTGCAGCGACGCTCCCCAGAGCTTGAGAGGATCTGCAGAGAAGAATGGGAGAAACTCCCCAAATACAGGAGTACCAAGCTGGTAGCATCAAACCCAAGAAGACTCAAGGCTGTAATCGCTGCCAAAGGTGCTTCAACAAAGTACTGAGTAAAGAGTCTGAATACTGATGTAAATGTGGTATTTCAGTTTATTAATTATATATTATTGTTATGTCATTATGGGGTATTGTGTGTAGATTGATGTCATTATGGGGTATTGTCGGTAGATTGATGTCATTATGGGGTACTGTGTGTAGATTGATGTCATTATGGGGTATTGTGTGTAGATTGATGTCATTATGGGGTATTGTGTGTAGATTGATGTCATTATGGGGTATTGTGTGTAGAGTGATGTAATTATGGGGTATTGTGTGTAGATTGATGTCATTATGGGGTATTGTGTGTAGAGTGATGTAATTATGGGGTATTGTGTGTAGATTGATGTCATTATGGGGTATTGTGTGTAGATTGATGTCATTATGGGGTATTGTGTGTAGATTGATGTCATTATGGGGTATTGTGTGTAGAGTGATGTCATTATGGGGTATTGTGTGTAGATTGATGTCATTATGGGGTATTGTGTGTAGATTGATGTCATTATGGGGTATTGTGTGTAGATTGATGTCATTATGGGGTATTGTGTGTAGATTGATGTCATTATGGGGTATTGTGTGTAGATTGATGAGGGAAAACGATTGAATCCATTTTAGAATAAGGCTGTAAAAGGTCAAGGGGTCTGAATACTTTCCGAATGCACTGTATGACTGGTTTCACATTTGTCTCCAGTTATTGTAAGGTAAGTGTATTTTATATTTACCTTATCCAAACGGATTACTCATTTACCTAGCTGTTATCAATAGCGCTTATGAAGTTGTTAATTATAATGCATGGAGAATGCTGTTATTTCTATCGGAAGTAGATGCTTTTTCCACGTGGAACCTGTAGCTTCGCTCAAACTTATTCATGATTTCCTCACGTGTAAAGGTGGTGGAATTATGAGGGAAGGTCAAGGTCAGAATACAGTGTATCTGTAGATCCACACCTTCATTAACGGCTTGGCTTGATTCATCCCCATTCATCTCCCAACGAGCCAGGACACAGCCTGAGATCCTCTGGCTTTTATTGTATTATTTTATGACGAGAAACACTTTGTTACTTGTAGTTAAAAGCGCTATATAAATAAAGTTCTTCTTCTTATTATTATTATTAACTCCATCTTCGTGTGTTTCCAGCTGGCTGTACAAAGAGGCAACAGTTCAGGAAGTGGACGTTAACCCTGATGAAGGTTCTGCTGTCGTCAAGGTGATCATCAGTGCTGCTGCGTACGGACGCTACAGGAAGATGTTCCAAATTAGGTAGTTAGTTAAAAACACTAGAGGTCTACACCAATGATATGTATAAACCCTGGATGACTAACAGGGCACTGTGTTGAAGCTACCCTGCCTCCATCTTGGTGCTCCTTCACTGTAACACATATTTAGGAAGCTATTAATGTCTACATTAGTTTGATATGTTTATTCTATTACAGACACATTAATGCATACTTTAACTTATTTTATGTTAGCTAAACAAATATATAAAAACATTTAGAAATACTAGAAGTTCTCTTGCTTATGGCTGCGCAATGCGCCGGATGATGTCATGCCATAGCTCTCTGTTGTTCATGACAGCCGGTAGAACCTCTGTTCTGAGACCATTCTACTGTCTCTTAAGAAAAAGCCATACAGCTGCTGGTTGTGTTAACAGGAACTATGCTGTAGCTCTGTGTTGAGGTGCGTCCGCATGCTTCCCAGAACAAACAGTTGGGAAGAGTTTGTGCATATATAATATTTTGTTTATTTTGGACTTACGGTTAGTTTTCTGGAGGAAAGCCGATGTTCGGACCCGAAGTCTACGCTCTTCGTCGCTGATTGGTCAAGAGGAGGGATTTTTCAATATAGTCTTTATTGTCATTCAACGAGAGATTACTTGTTTTCATGCACATTTCTTCATTGAGAAACACTGCACCAACCATCTTAGTTAATGTAAAATTGTGCGACTAAGATCTCCTCGACAAAAACGTAAAAATTGATGACAGATTTCTTGAGTTATCTTAGATTACTTCTGACTATTGTATACTGGCTACAGCATCTCAAAATGGACAAACAGTACAACAGCATAGCCTATTTTGTCTGGAGCACACTCATTGGGTTCGGCTTGCAGAGTTCATCTAGACGCCAGTTGAACTGAAGCATCCTAAATCACTGTTACCGAGAGTTCCTGTAATAACATCCTTTTATAGGGAACACACAAAAAATACTGTCAGTTGTGATTCATCAGAAAACCCAACACCTCTTGTTGTATGTATTTAAATGTAAATATGTAAACAGTATATCGATTCATTATTTATCTGTAATCATTCACTCCAAAGTAACTGTGTACATCATGTTTCACATCTCAACTGAGCTGGACTTGGAGACACTGCATGTGTAACATTTGATCTCTTAAATGTAATATCTCATCACTGCAAAAAGTAGAATATTCCTGTACATGTTTTAAAATCCATTGCATAGACAAATAGATGTATGAATAAGGGGTAGCCTATTTAGTGGTTATTTTGGAAATACTTTTTGCTTAATGACCTTCTCTACTGCAAGAGTCCTGTAACAGTGTTTCTGTTGATAAATCCATAGCATTGAAAGGGAATAAGTAGTGTGAGTTTAAGAGGCTGAAGACCGTATTCACACCCCTTAACTTATTCAACATGGATTAAGTTATTATAATTTGTTCTCACCCATCTACACACATTACCCCATGAAGTGAAAACATGTTTTTAGAATTTTTTGCAAATTTATTGAAAATGAAATACAGAAATATCTAATTTACATTAGTATTCACAGCCCTGAGTCAATACATGTTCAAATCAACATTGGCAGCGATTACAGCTGAGTGTTTCTGGGTAATTCTCTAAGAGCTTCCACACCTGGATTGTACAATATTTGCACATTTATTTTTTAATTCTTCAAGCTCTGTCAAGTTGCTAGACAACCATTTTCAAGTCTTGTCTTGTCATAGATTTTCAAGCCAATTTAAGTCAAAACTGTAACTCAGGAACATTCAATGTCTTCTTGGTCAGAAACTCCAGTGTAGATTTGGCCTTGTGTTTTAGGTTATTGTCCTGCTGAAAGGTGAATTCATCTCCCAGTGTCTGGTGGAAAACAGACTGAACCAGGTTTTTCTCTAGGATTCTGTCTGTTCTTAGCGCCATTCTGTTTCTCCTTAATCCTGAAAAACTCCCTAGTCCTTCCCGATGACAAGCAGCATACCCATAACATGATGCAGCCACCACTATGCTGGAACATATGGAGAGTGGTACTCAGTGATGTTGTTGTTGAATTTGTATTCAGGACATAAAGTTAATTTCTTTGCCACATTTTTTTTGCAGTATTACTTTAGTGTCTTGTTGTAAACAGGATGTATGTTTTGGAATATTTTTATTCTGTACAGGCTTCCTTCTTTTCACTCTGTCAGTTAGGTTAGTATTGTGGAGTAACTACCATGTTGTTGATCCATCCTCAGTTAGGTTAGTATTGTGGAGTAACTACCATGTTGTTGATCCATCCTCAGTTAGGTTAGTGTTGTGGAGTTACTACCATGTTGTTGATCCATCCTCAGTTAGGTTAGTATTGTGGAGTAACTACCATGTTGTTCATCCATCCTCAGTTAGGTTAGTATTGTGGAGTTACTACCATGTTGTTGATCCATCCTCAGTTAGGTTAGTATTGTGGAGTTACTACCATGTTGTTGATCCATCCTCAGTTAGGTTAGTATTGTGGAGTTACTACCATGTTGTTGATCCATCCTCAGTTAGGTTAGTATTGTGGAGTTACTACCATGTTGTTGATCCATCCTCAGTTAGGTTAGTATTGTGGAGTTACTACCATGTTGTTGATCCATCCTCAGTTAGGTTAGTATTGTGGAGTATCTACCATGTTGTTGATCCATCCTCAGTTAGGTTAGTATTGTGGAGTAACTACCATGTTGTTGATCCATCCTCAGTTCTCATATCACAGCCATTAAACTCTGTAACTGTTTTAAAGTCACCATTGGCCTCATGGTGAAATCCCTGAAAGGTTTCCTTCCTCTCTGGCAAAAATGCCTGTATCTTTGTAGTGACTGGGTGTATTGATAGCCCATCTAAAGTGTTATTAATAACTTCACCATGCTCAAAGGGATATTCAATGTCTGTTTATTTTGTATATTTACCATCTACCAATAGGTGCCCTTCTTTGTGAGACATTGGAAAACCTCCCTGGTCTTTGTGGTTGAATCTGTGTTTAAAATTCACTGCTAGACTGAGGAACCTTAAAGATAATGAGGTAGTCATTTAAAACATGTTAAACACTATTATTACACACAGAGTCCATACAACATATTATGTGACTTGTTAAACACAGTTTTACTCCTGGACTGATTTAGGCTTGACCTAACAAAGGGGTGGAATACTTATTGACTCAAGACATTTCAGATTTTCGTTTTAAATTAATTTGTAAACATTTCTAAAAACAGTTTGATTGGTTGTCCTCTGTCGTTACTTTGCTGCTGTAACAGTTTGATTGGTTGTCCTCTGTCGTTACTTTGCTGCTGTAACAGTTTGATTGGTTGTCCTCTGTCGTGACTTTGCTGCTGTAACAGTTTGATTGGTTGTCCTCTGTCGTTACTTTGCTGCTGTAACAGTTTGATTGGTTGTCCTCTGTCGTGACTTTGCTGCTGTAACAGTTTGATTGGTTGTCCTCTGTCGTTACTTTGCTGCTGTAACAGTTTGATTGGTTGTCCTCTGTCGTTACTTTGCTGCTGTAACAGTTTGATTGGTTGTCCTCTGTCGTTACTTTGCTGCTGTAACAGTTTGATTGGTTGTCCTCTGTCGTGACTTTGCTGCTGTAACAGTTTGATTGGTTGTCCTCTGTCGTGACTTTGCTGCTGTAACAGTTTGATTGGTTGTCCTCTGTCGTTACTTTGCTGCTGTAACAGTTTGATTGGTTGTCCTCTGTCGTTACTTTGCTGCTGTAACAGTTTTCTGTTCTCTTTGAATTACTTATTTTGGACTGAATGACTCCCTAAACCAGATATTTCATTTTTCATCTGTAGTCTAGTCAGTCAGCCTCTGCTTTAAGAGTCCTCTGATCCATCCTCTGCTTTAAGAGTCCTCTGATCCATCCTCTGCTTTAAGAGTCCTCTGATCCATCCTCTGCTTTAAGAGTCCTCTGATCCATCCTCTGCTTTAAGAGTCCTCTGATCCATCCTCTGATCCATGCAGTTTTCTATTGAGGTTGATGACCAGGGGACAGAAGGGGACAGGTCCTATAAAGTCTCCTGCTATGATGTTGAGGCTGTTAGGGTGTTGTCCAGGTGCCTGTTTCTTCAGCCACGCCCTCAGCTCCTCCCAGTTAGCCAGGGTTAGCGTCTGCAGGGACTGTCCAGGGTGAAGCGTGATGTAGGAGCGGTCAGCCGTCAGGTTCAGACCAGACACAAAGAAACCCTCTGAACAAAACAAAACATGGATTAAGTTTAAGGGCTCTATTCAAACCGTATAACAGAAGTTCAGCATTACAGTGTGATTGAAATGTAAAGACGTTTGTGTGTTAGTGGAGACTGCATGCTTCAGCAATACAGATTGAATAGAGCCCCAAGTCTCCGAACACAATAACTTCACATTTATCAATCAGATGTATTTTATGAAGCCCTTTTTACATCGCAGTTCACAACAGTATCACTACACATTGTCTGAAAAGTAATAATACAGGCCCATGTGAAAGTCTACGCACCACATTTTGCTGTTTTAAAATGTAAAGCAAAACAAATTGATTAACGCCTAGATTCAATCAGATCAAGAATTTTTAATGGTACGTTTACAAACATATATTATGATAAATAGAATTGAAACTTGTATCTCATTATGGTAATTGGTGAAATAAGTACAGCCTGTTATAATTAATGGCTTAGCAGAAGAAGAAAAAACCCATTATTTACCTGCTAAAAGAGAAGATATAATATCTATTGTTTACAGGAAACTCACTCAACAATTTTAGATGAAGTTTTGTGGAAAAAGGACTGGGGCGGGGGGGAATGGTAGCAACACAACATGACAACAACACAACATGACAACAACATGGTAGCAACACAACATGACAACAACATGGTAGCAACACATGACAACAACATGGTAGCAACACAACATGACAACAACATGGTAGCAACACAACATGACAACAACATGGTAGCAACACAACATGACAACAACATGGTAGCAACACATGACAACAACATGGTAGCAACACAACATGACAACAACATGGTAGCAACACAACATGACAACAACATGGTAGCAACATGACAACAACATGGTAGCAACACATGGTAGCAACACAACATGACAACAACATGGTAGCAACAACATGGTAGCAACACATGACAACAACATGGTAGCAACATGACAACAACATGGTAGCAACACAACATGACAACAACATGGTAGCAACACAACATGGTAGCAACACAACATGACAACAACACAACATGGTAGCAACACAACATGACAACAACATGGTAGCAACACAACATGACAACAACATGGTAGCAACATGGTAGCAACACAACATGACAACAACATGGTAGCAACATGACGACAACAACATGGTAGCAACATGACAACAACATGGTAGCAACACAACATGGTAGCAGCACAACATGGTAACAGCACAACATGACAATACAGCATGGTAGCAACACAACATGGTAGCAACACATGACAACACAGCATGGTAGCAACGTAACATGACAACACAGCATGGTAGCAACATAACATGACAACAACATGGTAGCAACACAACATGACAACAACATGGTAGCAACACAACATGGCAGCAACACATGACAACACAGCATGGTAGCAACGTAACATGACAACAACATGGTAGCAACACAACATGGTAGCAGCACAAAACATGGTACAAACATTATTGGACACAGACAACAGCACAAAGGGCAAGAAGGTAGAGGTGACAATACATCACACAAAGCAGCCACAACTGTCAGTAAGAGTGTCCATGATTGAGTCTTTGAATGAAGAGATTGAGATAAAACTGTCCAGTTTGAGTGTTTGTTGCAGCTCGTTCCAGTCGCTAGCTGCAGCGAACTGAAAAGACGAGCGACCCAGGGATACAATACAAATTATCACCCTCAAGCACTTAAGGAAATCATGAATGTCATGGATATATGATACATGGAGGAGGTTTAATATCCTGACCTAGTGAGATATACATGGAGGTTTAATACCCTGGCCTAGTGAGATATACATGGAGGTTTAATACCCTGGCCTAGTGAGATATACATGGAGGTTTAATACCCTGGCCTAGTGAGATATACATGGAGGTTTAATACCCTGGCCTAGTGAGATATACATGGAGGTTTAATACCCTGGCCTAGTGAGATATACATGGAGGTTTAATACCCTGGCCTAGTGAGATATACATGGAGGTTTAATACCCTGGCCTAGTGAGATATACATGGAGGTTTAATATCCTGACCTAGTGAGATATACATGGAGGTTTAATACCCTGGCCTAGTGAGATATACATGGAGGAGGTTTAATACCCTGACCTAGTGAGATATACATGGAGGAGGTTTAATACCCTGACCTAGTGAGATATACATGGAGGAGGTTTAATACCCTGGCCTAGTGAGATATACATGGAGGTTTAATACCCTGGCCTAGTGAGATATACATGGAGGTTTAATACCCTGGCCTAGTGAGATATACATGGAGGAGGTTTAATACCCTGACCTAGTGAGATATACATGGAGGTTTAATACCCTGACCTAGTGAGATATACATGGAGGAGGTTTAATATCCTGACCTAGTGAGATATACATGGAGGTTTAATACCCTGGCCTAGTGAGATATACATGGAGGTTTAATACCCTGGCCTAGTGAGATATACATGGAGGTTTAATACCCTGGCCTAGTGAGATATACATGGAGGTTTAATACCCTGGCCTAGTGAGATATACATGGAGGTTTAATACCCTGGCCTAGTGAGATATACATGGAGGTTTAATACCCTGGCCTAGTGAGATATACATGGAGGTTTAATACCCTGGCCTAGTGAGATATACATGGAGGTTTAATATCCTGACCTAGTGAGATATACATGGAGGAGGTTTAATATCCTGACCTAGTGAGATATACATGGAGGAGGTTTAATATCCTGACCTAGTGAGATATACATGGAGGAGGTTTAATATCCTGACCTAGTGAGATATACATGGAGGTTTAATATCCTGACCTAGTGAGATATACATGGAGGTTTAATACCCTGACCTAGTGAGATATACATGGAGGAGGTTTAATATCCTGACCTAGTGAGATATACATGGAGGTTTAATATCCTGACCTAGTGAGATATACATGGAGGTTTAATATCCTGACCTAGTGAGATATACATGGAGGAGGTTTAATATCCTGACCTAGTGAGATATACATGGAGGAGGTTTAATATCCTGACCTAGTGAGATATACATGGAGGAGGTTTAATATCCTGACCTAGTGAGATATACATGGAGGTTTAATACCCTGACCTAGTGAGATATACATGGAGGAGGCTTTAATATCCTGACCTAGTGAGATATACATGGAGGAGGTTTAATACCCTGACCTAGTGAGATATACATGGAGGTTTAATACCCTGACCTAGTGAGATATACATGGAGGTTTAATACCCTGGCCTAGTGAGATATACATGGAGGTTTAATACCCTGGCCTAGTGAGATATACATGGAGGTTTAATACCCTGGCCTAGTGAGATATACATGGAGGTTTAATACCCTGGCCTAGTGAGATATACATGGAGGTTTAATATCCTGACCTAGTGAGATATACATGGAGGAGGTTTAATATCCTGACCTAGTGAGATATACATGGAGGAGGTTTAATATCCTGACCTAGTGAGATATACATGGAGGAGGTTTAATATCCTGACCTAGTGAGATATACATGGAGGTTTAATATCCTGACCTAGTGAGATATACATGGAGGAGGTTTAATATCCTGACCTAGTGAGATATACATGGAGGTTTAATATCCTGACCTAGTGAGATATACATGGAGGAGGTTTAATATCCTGACCTAGTGAGATATACATGGAGGAGGTTTAATATCCTGACCTAGTGAGATATACATGGAGGAGGTTTAATATCCTGACCTAGTGAGATATACATGGAGGTTTAATATCCTGACCTAGTGAGATATACATGGAGGTTTAATATCCTGACCTAGTGAGATATACATGGAGGTTTAATATCCTGACCTAGTGAGATATACATGGAGGAGGCTTTAATATCCTGACCTAGTGAGATATACATGGAGGTTTAATATCCTGACCTAGTGAGATATACATGGAGGCGGTTTAATATCCTGACCTAGTGAGATATACATGGAGGAGGTTTAATATCCTGACCTAGTGAGATATACATGGAGGAGGTTTAATATCCTGACCTAGTGAGATATACATGGAGGTTTAATACCCTGACCTAGTGAGATATACATGGAGGTTTAATATCCTGACCTAGTGAGATATACATGGAGGAGGTTTAATATCCTGACCTAGTGAGATATACATGGAGGTTTAATACCCTGACCTAGTGAGATATACATGGAGGTTTAATATCCTGACCTAGTGAGATATACATGGAGGTTTAATATCCTGACCTAGTGAGATATACATGGAGGAGGTTTAATATCCTGACCTAGTGAGATATACATGGAGGTTTAATATCCTGACCTAGTGAGATATACATGGAGGAGGTTTAATATCCTGACCTAGTGAGATATACATGGAGGAGGTTTAATATCCTGACCTAGTGAGATATACATGGAGGAGGTTTAATATCCTGACCTAGTGAGATATACATGGAGGTTTAATACCCTGACCTAGTGAGATATACATGGAGGTTTAATATCCTGACCTAGTGAGATATACATGGAGGAGGTTTAATATCCTGACCTAGTGAGATATACATGGAGGTTTAATACCCTGACCTAGTGAGATATACATGGAGGTTTAATATCCTGACCTAGTGAGATATACATGGAGGTTTAATATCCTGACCTAGTGAGATATACATGGAGGAGGTTTAATATCCTGACCTAGTGAGATATACATGGAGGTTTAATATCCTGACCTAGTGAGATATACATGGAGGAGGTTTAATATCCTGACCTAGTGAGATATACATGGAGGAGGTTTAATATCCTGACCTAGTGAGATATACATGGAGGAGGTTTAATATCCTGACCTAGTGAGATATACATGGAGGTTTAATACCCTGACCTAGTGAGATATACATGGAGGTTTAATATCCTGACCTAGTGAGATATACATGGAGGAGGTTTAATATCCTGACCTAGTGAGATATACATGGAGGTTTAATACCCTGACCTAGTGAGATATACATGGAGGTTTAATATCCTGACCTAGTGAGATATACATGGAGGTTTAATATCCTGACCTAGTGAGATATACATGGAGGAGGTTTAATATCCTGACCTAGTGAGATATACATGGAGGTTTAATATCCTGACCTAGTGAGATATACATGGAGGAGGTTTAATATCCTGACCTAGTGAGATATACATGGAGGAGGTTTAATATCCTGACCTAGTGAGATATACATGGAGGTTTAATATCCTGACCTAGTGAGATATACATGGAGGCGGTTTAATATCCTGACCTAGTGAGATATACATGGAGGAGGTTTAATATCCTGACCTAGTGAGATATACATGGAGGAGGTTTAATATCCTGACCTAGTGAGATATACATGGAGGTTTAATACCCTGACATAGTGAGATATACATGGAGGTTTAATATCCTGACCTAGTGAGATATACATGGAGGAGGTTTAATATCCTGACCTAGTGAGATATACATGGAGGTTTAATACCCTGACCTAGTGAGATATACATGGAGGTTTAATATCCTGACCTAGTGAGATATACATGGAGGTTTAATATCCTGACCTAGTGAGATATACATGGAGGAGGTTTAATATCCTGACCTAGTGAGATATACATGGAGGAGGTTTAATATCCTGACCTAGTGAGATATACATGGAGGAGGTTTAATATCCTGACCTAGTGAGATATACATGGAGGTTTAATACCCTGACCTAGTGAGATATACATGGAGGTTTAATATCCTGACCTAGTGAGATATACATGGAGGAGGTTTAATATCCTGACCTAGTGAGATATACATGGAGGTTTAATACCCTGACCTAGTGAGATATACATGGAGGTTTAATATCCTGACCTAGTGAGATATACATGGAGGTTTAATATCCTGACCTAGTGAGATATACATGGAGGAGGTTTAATATCCTGACCTAGTGAGATATACATGGAGGTTTAATATCCTGACCTAGTGAGATATACATGGAGGAGGTTTAATATCCTGACCTAGTGAGATATACATGGAGGAGGTTTAATATCCTGACCTAGTGAGATATACATGGAGGAGGTTTAATATCCTGACCTAGTGAGATATACATGGAGGTTTAATACCCTGACCTAGTGAGATATACATGGAGGTTTAATATCCTGACCTAGTGAGATATACAGTGGGGAGAACAAGTATTTGATACACTGCCGATTTTGCAGGTTTTCCCACTTACAAAGCATGTAGAAGTCTGTAATTTTTATCATAGGTACTCTTCAACTGTGAGTGACGGAATCTAAAACAAGAATCCAGAAAATCACATTGTATGATTTTTAAGTAATTAATTTGCATTTTATTGCATGACATAAGTATTTGATACATCAGAAAAGCAGAACTTAATATTTGGTACAGAAACCTTTGTTTGCAATTACAGAGATCATACGTTTCCTGTAGTTCTTGACCAGGTTTGCACACACTGCAGCAGGGATTTTGGCCCACTCCTCCATCCAGATCCTTCAGGTTTCGGGGCTGTCGCTGGGCAATACGGACTTTCAGCTTCCTCCAAAGATTTTCTATTGGGTTCAGGTCTGGAGACTGGCTAGGCCACTCCAGGACCTTGAGATGCTTCTTACGGAGCCACTCCTTAGTTGCCCTGGCTGTGTGTTTCGGGTCGTTGTCATGCTGGAAGACCCAGCCACGACCCATCTTCAATGCTCTTACTGAGGGAAGGAGGTTGTTGGCCAAGATCTCGCGATACATGGCCCCATCCATCCTCCCCTCAATACGGTGCAGTCGTCCTGTCCCCTTTGCAGAAAAGCATCCCCAAAGAATGATGTTTCCACCTCCATGCTTCACGGTTGGGATGGTGTTCTTGGGGTTGTACTCATCCTTCTTTTTCATCCAAACACGGCGAGTGGAGTTTAGACCAAAAAGCTCTATTTTTGTCTCATCAGACCACATGACCTTCTCCCATTCCTCCTCTGGATCATCCAGATGGTCATTGGCAAACTTCAGACGGGCCTGGACATGCGCTGGCTTGAGCAGGGGGACCGTGCGTGCGCTGCAGGATTTTAATCCATGACGGCAGAGTGTGTTACTAATGGTTTTCTTTGAGACTGTGGTCCCAGCTCTCTTCAGGTCATTGACCAGGTCCTGCCGTGTAGTTCTGGGCTGATCCCTCACCTTCCTCATGATCATTGATGCCCCACGAGGTGAGATCTTGCATGGTGCCCCAGACCGAGGGAGATTGACCGTCATCTTGATCTTCTTCCATTTTCTAATAATTGCGCCAACAGTTGTTGCCTTCTCACCAAGCTGCTTGCCTATTGTCCTGTAGCCCATCCCAGCCTTGTGCAGGTCTACAATTTTATCCCTGATGTCCTTACACAGCTCTCTGGTCTTGGCCATTGTGGGGAGGTTGGAGTCTGTTTGATTGAGTGTGTGGACAGGTGTCTTTTATACAGGTAACGAGTTCAAACAGGTGCAGTTAATACAGGTAATGAGTGGAGAACAGGAGGGCTTCTTAAAGAAAAACTAACAGGTCTGTGAGAGCCGGAATTCTTACGGGTTGGTAGGTGATCAAATACTTATGTCATGCAATAATATGCAAATTAATTATAAAAAAATCATACAATGTGATTTTCTGGATTTTTGTTTTAGATTCCGTCTCTCACAGTTGAAGTGTATCTATGATACATATTACAGACCTCTACATGCTTTGTAAGTAGGAAAACCTGCAAAATCGGTAGTGTATCAAATACTTGTTCTCCCCACTGTACATGGAGGAGGTTTAATATCCTGACCTAGTGAGATATACATGGAGGAGGTTTAATATCCTGACCTAGTGAGATATACATGGAGGTTTAATATCCTGACCTAGTGAGATATACATGGAGGTTTAATATCCTGACCTAGTGAGATATACATGGAGGAGGTTTAATATCCTGACCTAGTGAGATATACATGGAGGTTTAATATCCTGACCTAGTGAGATATACATGGAGGAGGTTTAATATCCTGACCTAGTGAGATATACATGGAGGAGGTTTAATATCCTGACCTAGTGAGATATACATGGAGGAGGTTTAATATCCTGACCTAGTGAGATATATGGCGGAGACTTTCTTATGTCATTCTCTCTGGCATCAAAAGTTTGAAAAGTGTTGACGGGACAGAATGCGGTCGGACCATCACATTATTGGCATATATATTATTCTTACAGAACTTCCACGTGGGCGAGGATATTGGAAATTTAATCAAAGCCTACTGGATGATAACTTGTTTTTAACTAGGACAGAGGAATTTATAACTGACTTTTTCCCGACATAACATACAGTTGAAGTTGGAAGTTCACATACTTCTTAGCCAAATACATTTAAACTCAGTTTTTCACAATTCCTGACATTTAATCCTAGTAAAAATTATCTGTCTTAGGTCAGTTAGGATCACCACTTTATTTTAAGAATGTGAAATGTCAGAATAATAGTAGAGAGAATGATTTATTTCAGCTTTTATTTCTTTCATCACATTCCAAGTGGGTCAGAAGTTTACATACACTCAATTAGTATTTTGTAGCATTGTCTTTAAATTGTTTAACTTGGGTCAAACGTTTCGGGTAGCCTTCCACAAGCTTCCCACAATAAGTTGGGTGAATTTTGGCCCATTCCTCCTGACAGAACTGGTGTAACTGAGTCAGGTTTGTAGGCCTCCTTGCTCGCACATGCTTTTTCAGTTCTGCCCACACATTTTTCAGGGCTTTGTGATGGCCACTCCAATACTTTGACTTTGTTGTCCTTAAGCCATTTTGCCACAACTTTGGAAGTATGCCTGGGGTCATTGTCCATTTGGAAGACCCATTTGCGACCAAGCTTTAACTTCCTGACTGATGTCTTGAGATGTTGCTTCAATATATCCACATAATATTCCTTCCTCATGATGCCATCTATTTTGTGAAGTGCACCAGTCCCTCCTGCAGCAAAGCACCCCCACAACATGATGCTGGCACCCCCGTGCTTCACGGTTGGGATGGTGTTCTTCGGCTTGCAAGCCTCCCCCTACTGTCCAGGTGACAGTAGGCCCTCTGCAGAAGGTAGATGATAGCATCATCCACCCCGATGTTGCTCTGGTTTGCGAACTGCAGGGGGTCCAGTGATGTACACACCAGGGGTCTGAGGTGAGGGAGGACTAACCTTTCCAGGGTCTTCATGATGTGGGATGTTAGCGCTACAGGTCTGAAGTCATTCAGGACAGTGGGGTGAGCCTTCTTGGGCACTGGAACCAGGCAGGATGTTTTCCACAGCACAGGGACCCTTTCTAGGCTCAGGCTAAGGGTGAAAAGACGCTGGAGTATTCCACACAGTTGGTCAGCACAGACCCTCAGCACCCTTGGGCTGATGCCATCAGGGCCCGCCGCTTTCCACTGGTGTGGTCTCTCCAGCTCTCTCTTCACTTGGTTGGTGGTGAAAGCCAGCCCAGGTGGGGGGGTGGGGGGAAGGGGGGTGTTGAGGATCAGTCCAGAGGGAGCAGGGGTGGAGGTGGGGTCACTGATTGTCTCAACAGAGGTGTTGTGAGCAAAGTGGGGGTGGGATAGCCGTGAGGGTGTGTGGTCTGGGGAGCTGGAGGGGAGGTGGACAGGGCCAGTATCGAACCTGTTAAAAAATTGGTTCAGCTCATTGGCTCTGTCCTGGGTCCCCTCCGTCTGCCCACTGTTTGACTTTTTGAAGCCAGTGATATTTCGCATACCCTTCCACACCTCTCTCACCTGGCTCTGTCTCGGCTTGTCCTCCATCTTCTCCTTATACCCTCTCTTCCCCTCAGCAATCCGCAACTTCAGCTCCCTCTGGACGCATTTCAATTTGTCCTTGTCCCCCTCCTTGAAGGCCCTCTTCTTCTCATTCAGCAGGGCCTTCAGGTCGCTGGTGACCCAGGGTTTATTATTTGGAAAAACAGCGTACCTTCCTGGTGGGTACAGTGTTGTCTACACAAAAATTAATATAGTCTGTTATGCAGTCAGTGAGTCCATCGATGTCCTCCCCATGAGCCTCACAGAGCACATCCCAGTCTGTTGTTTCAAAGCAGTCCTGTAGGGCCTCATTCGCCTCCTAATAGTCCTGGTGGTCGCAGGCTGCTGTTGGACCATAGGCCTGTAGAGTGGGGTGAGGTGGACAAGGTTGTGATCCGATCTACCGAGGGGAGGGAGTGCAGTGGAGTTGTATGCATCCTTCACATTAGCATATAACAAGTCCAGAGTTTTATTATTCCTGGTTGGGCACTTCACGAACTGTTTGAAAGTGGGCAGCGTTGAAAAGAGAGATGCATGGTTAAAATCCCCCGAAATGGCAAAGAAACCACTGGGATGTGCTGTCTGTAACCTCGCGATAACAGAGTGGATGACGTCACACGCTGTGTTTGTGTCAGCGGAGGGCGGGATGTAAACAATAACAGCAATGGCCGCCGTGAATTCCCTCGGCAAATAGTAGGGTCTCAGGCTAACGGCTAACAGCTCAATGTCCGGCAACAAAACTCTTCCTTAAGAGTAATATGGCTCGGATTACACCTGTTGTTAACTAATAAAGCCAGCCCCCCACCCTTGCTCTTACCGGAAGAAACACTATCCCGGTCTGCTCTGATGGTCCGGAACCCGCCGATAGTGACGTTCTCTATGGGGATGTTATCGTTCAGCCAAGTCTCAGTAAAAAACATTAGGCTCGCTTCACAATTGTCTCTTTGTCCATGGACAAGACCCTCAAGCTCGTCCAATTTGTTATGCAGTGATCTCACGTTGCCCATAATGATAGACGGTATAGCCGGCTTGTACTTCAATCCCGCCCTACGTCCACGCCGTCGCCTTTTCAACTCGTCCGGAATATCGAACTTTTCCCTGGGGTGCAGCAGCGCTGCGTGGGCTAAATCCAGGAGCTGGGTTCTGTTGTAAATAATAATAATTGACGACTCCTGTAGACTTTCAGCTGCGAGAAAAATAAAAAGTTCCTCAGTGATAAAAAGGACCGTTAAAACCTTCGTAAAACCGTAGCACTCCATAATCCTGAACTATTATAGTTTAACTGTTGCAAAAAAACCTCAAGAAAAATAAAAATTTATGCACGAACAACGGGAGCTGCTTAACAGGCGACCAGCAGGGCGGCGCCAACAAACAACTGCACCGCCCACAAACGCAAGGCTGAGGGTGGTGCGGTCTGCCCAACGCATTACCTCTCCAGAGGGTGGTGCGGTCTGCCCAACACATTACCTCTCCAGAGGGTGGTGCGGTCTGCCCAACGCATTACCTCTCCAGAGGGTGGTGCGGTCTGCCCAACGCATTACCTCTCCAGAGGGTGGTGCGGTCTGCCCAACGCATTACCTCTCCAGAGGGTGGTGCGGTCTGCCCAACGCATTACCTCTCCAGAGGGTGGTGCGGTCTGCCCAACGCATTACCTCTCCAGAGGGTGGTGCGGTCTGCCCAACGCATTACCTCTCCAGAGGGTGGTGCGGTCTGCCCAACGCATTACCTCTCCAGAGGGTGGTGCGGTCTGCCCAACACATTACCTCTCCAGAGGGTGGTGCGGTCTGCCCAACACATTACCTCTCCAGAGGGTGGTGCGGTCTGCCCAACACATTACCTCTCCAGAGGGTGGTGCGGTCTGCCCAACACATTACCGGGGGCAAACTTCCCGCCCTTCTGGACACCAACAGCACCCGATGCCACAGGAAGGACAAAAAGATCATCAACCACCCAAACCACTGCCTGTTCACCCCACTATCATCCAGAAGGTGTGAAGACATACGCAATTAAGAGATCTTCATTTTTTATTCATTTGGAAAAATGTCCCCAAAAAAATATCACTTCGGAAATGTGGAGTAGGTTTGTAGATCTGTAGGAAAAACATCTAATTAAACGTTTTTGGGGGATTGAATTCTAAGGCAGCAAAATGTGAATACTGTGCAATGGGTGTATAGACTAGGCCCTGTAACATTTCTGAACCTCAAAGTAATTTACTACTTTTAGTCTAGAGCTTTTCACATACCTGGGCGTCCCATGTCTTTCTGCCAGTCAAGATAGCTGACCACCCCGCTGGCTGTGTTTTGGTTGGCCCACCAGTAGGGTATAGCTGGCCACAGAGCCTGGTGTCGTGCTGCTGACTGGTCATCATACGACAACAGCACCTGGTAACCCAATGCCCACAGACCACGCAGGGTCACCACTGTCTCCTGGATGGCAAGGCATAAGGACAGGTAGCCTCTGTTATAGGCTGTGTCCCATATGGCACCATATTCCCTGTATAGTGCACTACTTCAGCCGTGGGCAGAGAAAGGTTAGCATCCTAGTGATATGTGTAGCTAGTATTGGGCAGCTAGTGATATGTGTAGCTAGTATTGAGCAGCTAGTGATATGTGTAGCTAGTATTGGGCAGCTAGTGATATGTGTAGCTAGTATTGGGCAGCTAGTGATATGTGTAGCTAGTATTGGGCAGCTAGTGATATGTGTAGCTAGTATTGGGCAGCTAGTGATATGTGTAGCTAGTATTGAGCAGCTAGTGATATGTGTTGCTAGTATTGGGCAGCTAGTGATATGTGTAGCTAGTATTGGGCAGCTAGTATTGGGCAGCTAGTGATATGTGTAGCTAGTATTGGGCAGCTAGTGATATGTGTAGCTAGTATTGGGCAGCTAGTGATATGTGTAGCTAGTATTGGGCAGCTAGTGAAGCCTTCTCTCCTGCTGAATATTAACTAAACATTGCATTTAATTTACTGAAGAAATACAGTATTTTCAATTAAGCAATCCAATTCTATAGAGACCTGCTGGTAATTCTTAGCAACAATGTATCAGTCTTTTGAGCTATTGACATTGACTACAGTTATAGAAATAATAAAGCTTACCTTGCGAGGACAGAGTTTAGACCCAAAGATTTTATTCAGTGAGAAAATGAAATTTTCATGTAGTTTTTCGTTGAGTCCTTCAAAGTGACTGCATGCTAGGATGACAACCTCCTTGGAGTGAGACTCCAACCAAGAGGCTACGGCCCTCAGAGTTTCCTGTACAGCCACCAGACAGGAAATATTAAATATATGAAAAATTATCCTCCCAATATTGCGTATTCTTTTTAGAGAGATCTTCACGGTACTGTCTCTTCTGTTTCAGCTTGGCCTTTAGGCCGGGTTACTATGACAACTGATGACGTAGTAACAAAGTTTCCTATTATTCCTTCTACTCACCACCACGGTCAGATGAGTGTAAATTACGTGTGTAAAATACAGTTCATTGGACGGGTCGTACGGTTTGTGGGCGATTCTGAGGTCAAAGTATCGAATCCCCTTTGAAAGCTGCTCCACAATATCTCTCTCCTGTTTAAAAAGGGAAAAATAATAATTGGTATTTAAACTGTTTTTTACTCTCAATATTACAATTATTCATATAGAAACAACAAAAATTGATGTTCAGAGTCCATGTCAATGCTTACAGTGCCTTCGGAAAGTAACGTTGTTTGGCAATGCATATCTGTGCGTAGTACTTATAGTCTGTTGTTATTTTGTAGAAAGCTCTTGTTGATACAAGCCTAGGGCTGTTGCAGTATTATCACCAAACCAGCAGTCACGAGTCATGAAGGCAGTCAAATTCCATGTGACTGTTTAGTCACAGTAATTAGTCTTCTCCAGGCTCTGATGCTGCTGATGGTCATTAGTAGTCTACCATTAGTATACTACCTGGTACTCAGCACTCTATTGTCCCTCTAATCACTCTGACATCAATGTGTAACCAGACCAGGACGACAGCGTGTTCCAGTTCCCGCCAATTTCACACAGCCATTGAAGGGGAAAGTGGGGATACTAGTCAGTTGTACAACTGTCTTCCACATTTAACCCCTCTGAATCAGAGTGGTGGGTGGCTAGCTTAATCAACACCCACGTCTTCATCACCCAGGGAACAGTAGGTTAACTGCCTTGTTCAGCGGCAGAATTACAGATTTTTACCTTGTCAGCTTGGGGATTCGATCTAGCAACTTTTCGGTTACTGACCCAACGCTCCTACCCTACAGACCACCTGCCGCTGTCAGGCTCTGGCCAAGCCTATTGCTTCTCTATATAGCCATGTTCTGACAGATCTATAATTTATTTTCTATGTGTGGGTTTTGTGTTGGATCCCTAATTAGGGGCAGCTGCTGTGCATTGTCTCTAATTAAGGATCCTACATATGTTTGTAGGTCCCACATCCTAGGTGTGGGTCATTATCATCTGGTTACTGATACGATGCCATACGTTTTGTTACATAAGCCCCATATACTACCCACCACTGCGACCTGTACGCTCTCGTTGGCTGGCCCGCACTACATATTACACTACATTACTGGCCCAACATTCTAACCACTAGGCTACCTGCTGGTTACTGGCCCAACACTCTAAACACTAGGCTACCTGCTGGTTACTGGCCCAACGCTCTAACCACTAGGCTACCTGCTGGTTACTGGCCCAACGTTTTAACCACTAGGCTACCTGCTGGTTACTAGCCCAACGCTTTAACCACTAGGCTACCTGCTGGTTACTAGCCCAACGCTTTAACCACTAGGCTACCTGCTGGTTACTAGCCCATGCTTTAACCACTAGGCTACCTGCTGGTTACTAGCCCAACGCTTTAACCACTAGGCTACCTGCTGGTTACTGGCCCAACATTCTAACCACTAGGCTACCTGCTGGTTACTGGCCCAACATTCTAACCACTAGGCTACCTGCTGGTTACTGGCCCAACATTCTAACCACTAGGCTACCTGCTGGTTACTGGCCCAACATTCTAACCACTAGGCTACCTGTTGGTTACTGGCCCAAACGCTGTAACCACTAGGCTACCTGCTGGTTACTGGCCCAATATTCTAACCACTAGGCTACCTGCTGGTTACTGGCCCAACATTCTAACCACTAGGCTACCTGCTGGTTACTGGCCCAAACGCTCTAACCACTAGGCTACCTGCTGGTTACTGGCCCAACGTTCTAAACACTAGGCTACCTGCTGGTTACTGGCCCAACATTCTAACCACTAGGCTACCTGCTGGTTACTGGCCCAACGCTCTAACCACTAGGCTACCTGCTGGTTACTGGCCCAACATTCTAACCACTAGGCTACCTGCTGGTTACTGGCCCAACATTCTAACCACTAGGCTACCTGCTGGTTACTGGCCCAACGCTCGAAACACTAGGCTACCTGCTGGTTACTGGCCCAACATTCTAACCACTAGGCTACCTGCTGGTTACTGGCCCAACGCTCGAAACACTAGGCTACCTGCTGGTTACTGGCCCAACGCTCGAAACACTAGGCTACCTGATCTGCTATAGATCTGCTGTCTATGCTGTCTGACAGAATCACTATTTTAGTAGTTCTTCATAGTAAATAAGGCATACTTTTATGACTGCTGATTACCAACTATCAATCTCTTAGATCATGTATTTTCAGGTAGAGATACATCGCTAAGCAACAGCTGCTGTCCACAGATGGGACAAGTAAATGCCCAATGCATTCTGGTCATTGTAGTTCACTGATAGTATCTCTATTTGCACATCATAATTTGCACATCCTTCATTCCTGTGTTAATGATGATAATCAGTAACTTATTTCACCACTATGGTCTATTTATTGTCCTATCTTCCTAACCTTACTGCATTTTGCACTACATTTGCACTCTGTATATAGATTTTCTATTGTGTTATTGACTGTATGTTTGTTTACTGTGTAACTCTGTGTTGTTTTTTGTCTCACTGCTTTGCTTTGTCTTGGCCAGGTCGCAGTTGTAACTTGTTCTCAACTGACATACCTGGTTAAATAAAGGTGAAATAAAACCTACCTGGTTAAATAAAGGTGAAATAAAAATAAAATAAAAAAAGTAGTTCATTACCACGTTTTATGGCTAAACTATGTAGAATATAGGCCTTTTGGATAGTACAACTCCATACTACAAGAAATGGTAGTACCTGAGTGGTAGACCACCTGTAGATGGCAGGTCTGGTGAGGCAGTAGAAAAGACCATCCAGGAGTCTAAAGGTGTCGGACTCAGAACGGATCAGAGGAGAGTTGATGTCCAGGCAGTAGCTCATAGCGTCATGACTTCCTAGACAGGGATGAATGAAAAAGACCTATTTGTTTTGTAATGAAAATGTAACGATGGTTATATAATCATGATTAGGTAACAGAATGGGAATAATGGCTCTTTAGGCAAATTAGCTAGGCTACTGAAGATTAGAAAGCCTGTCGCAATTGGCAAGCTGTCAACGTGAGGAGTGTGGACGTTTAATTAATTCATTTAAACATGTAGTTTGCATGCAGTTATGTAAAGTTACCTGGTATGGCGAGACTTGAAAGAGGCACATCCCACAGTTCTTCGGGCAAACTTGACATCCAGTCCTCATAATTCTGGTTATCCTCATCAGAATACATTGGACCGTCAGTTGTCTGTCGGTGTCAGTGCGCTGTTCCCAGAACTTCCCACACTGACATGCAGAAGTCGAAACCCAGTGGTTTTCTACTCGTGACAGCACTTCATTGCAAATAACTCCCATCGGTTCCTATATCAGTTCCAGACGGAAACTCTCAAACCGAAATAGTGACAACGCTATAAAAGCGAACAACAATACGGGTAAATCACCAAGGTTGCATTTCCTGGTTTCTCTGTAGGCTGTTGTGTTTGCGCTAGACCGTTTTACTTGTTCTGACTGACTCTGGATCAGCTGTCACTAGCCTTGGTTTAAAAATGAGAGTTGATCCAAACAACAGAACTGGCTCTAGATCAGTTAGTGAAAGGTCGCCGGTTCTCATGTCGCTCCACCCTCTGTCACTCACCAGAGAGTGTCTAAAAAGTTATTTCCCATGAAATGGCGGAAAAAATGCAATTTCAAATCATCAACACATAGATAGATAGATAGATAGATAGATAGATAGATAGATAGATAGATAGATAGATAGATAGATAGATAGATAGATAGATAGATAGATAGATAGATAGATAGATAGATAGATAGATAGATAGATAGATAGATAGATAGATAGATACTTTATTGATCCCCGGGGGGGAAATTTCATTGTCAAGCAGCTACAACAAAAACACAGGGCAGGTGCAAAATGCCACAACGAAAATACACAAAAGACAGATACACGGTACATGATACATAGAGCGGCAGTATGAAAAAGTATAGAAATACAAGAAGTCTGGAGTGCAAAAAAGCTATAAAAAGACATTGCATAGTATGAGTGGTTGGCTGAATATGTACACTATACATTGGTGGATGTTGGATGGTTAACTATACTATACAGGTTGATGGCAGAGAAATACTTCAGTAGCTAAAAATGCGTATGATATGAGCGAGGGTAATAATAGTTTACTTAATATACAGTCTGGTTAAATGAACAGGTAAGTGAATATTTGCATGGTTTAATTAACTGTACAGTTAAATGACAGGAAGAGATACTTAAATAGCTAAATGTGTGTATGATATAATTTAGGGTAATAATAGTAATTCCCTCGTAGATGTAAGTGGCGTGTTTTTAGGATGTTCCCTCATCAAACTAGCGTAGACCGGTCCGGAGGAAAATAACTAGAAACCATAGGCCCTTGAGGACACCGGTGATAGAAGGAAGGTCTCGGTGCAGGAGGGGAGCAGACCAGACTGGTTTGTATCATCGGAGCACATCTTCCAGTCAAACATGGGGGATGGGATCCGGCATCGGACAAGGATAAGCTACATGTTTATATGTTTGAGCCTGGCAGAGTGGTTGGCATACAGTCATGTGAAAAAGTAAGTACACCCCCTGGAAAGTTCTCTTAATGTAATCTCCACTTCACACTACTGACAGATAAAGGTTACCCAATTTAACAAATAACACAAAAATAATTGATCAAACTTAAAGGGGCAATCTGTAGTTGCTACATCCATTTCTGGATTTATACATTATATATTATATATACAGTAGCCTACCAGTCAAACGTTTGGACACACCTACTCGTTCAATGGTTTTTCTTCATTTTTACTATTTTCTACATTGTAGAATAATAGTGAAGACATGAAAATGATGAAATAACACATAAGGAATCATGTAGTAACCAAAAACAGTGTTAAACCAATTCAGATTTGTCAAAGTAGCCACCCTTTGCTTTGATGACTTCTTTGTACACTCTTGGTAAAGCATGCCATTCCATGAGCACAGCATTTATTTCTCAACTGGAATCAATGAAACCAGTCAGTCCTCCATGACAACATCATAAACACCAGAGTAGGGCTGGATAATAAGTCCTTAGTTTTGGGGTCATTCTCAAGTAAAACTATTTGGATAATCTATACTTCCATATTTCCAAGTCCTATTCTGGAAGATCAAGGGGTATAACATTTATTGGAATGACTGGAATTCTGATAGACTGGTTTTTAATGTAAAGATATAATTTAATGGTATTATTATCTGTAGTAGAAAGTGATGGGTTAGAAGAATCCTCCATAACCAACCCATAAAGTAACATGTAACATCCATGTATGACCAGCTATGTAAACTTTAACATTGATTTATCCTGTAATAGATGTTGTTCAATCAGTAACATACATGTTGGTCTTCTTCTAATGTCTCTTAAGGGGAAAGTAATCTAACAGTAACTGAATGTAATCAGATTACATTACTGAGTTTGGGTAATACAAAGGTTATGTTACTGATTATAATTTAGGACAGGTAACTAGTAACTGTAATGGATTACATGTAGAAAGTAACCTCCCCAACCCTGTCTATGGGACAATCCTCTGTGGAACCTAGCTGTACCAGGTAGGACACCTGGCACTGTATACTGTCTGTTTTTGTTAATTATATCAACATAGCTTTTAAATGCAGTTTTTTTTACTACAGCTCAGCATTCAACACCATAGTTCCCTCCAAGCTCATCGTTAAGCTTGAGACCCTGGGTCTGAACCCAGCCCTGTGCAACTGGATCCTGGACTTCCTGACGGGCCGCCCCCAGGTGGTGAAGGTAGGAAACAACACCTCCACTTCGCTGATCCTCAACACTGGGGCCCCACAAGGGTGTGTGCTCAGCCCACTCCTGTACTCCCTATTCACCCATGACTGTGTGGCCAAGCACGCCTCCAACTCAATCATCAGTTTGCAGACGACACAACAGTAGTAGGCTTGATTACCAACAATTATGAGACAGCCACAGGGAGGAGGGGAGGGCTCTGGGAGTGTGGTGATGAGACAGCCTACAGGGAGGAGGTGATGGCTCTGGGAGTGTGGTGATGAGACAGCCTACAGGGAGGAGGTGAGGGCTCTGGGAGTGTGGTGATGAGACAGCCTACAGGGAGGAGGTGAGGGCTCTGGGAGTGTGGTGATGAGACAGCCTACAGGGAGGAGGTGAGGGCTCTGGGAGTGTGGTGACGAGACAGCCTACAGGGAGGAGGTGAGGGCTCTGGGAGTGTGGTGATGAGACAGCCTACAGGGAGGAGGTGAGGGCTCTGGGAGTGTGGTGATGAGACAGCCTACAGGGAGGAGGTGAGGGCTCTGGGAGTGTGGTGATGAGACAGCCTACAGGGAGGAGGTGAGGGCTCTGGGAGTGTGGTGATGAGACAGCCTACAGGGAGGAGGTGAGGGCTCTGGGAGTGTGGTGATGAGACAGCCTACAGGGAGGAGGTGAGGGCTCTGGGAGTGTGGTGATGAGACAGCCTACAGGGAGGAGGTGAGGGCTCTGGGAGTGTGGTGATGAGACAGCCTACAGGGAGGAGGTGAGGGCTCTGGGAGTGTGGTGGTGAGACAGCCTACAGGGAGGAGGTGAGGGCTCTGGGAGTGTGGTGGTGAGACAGCCTACAGGGAGGAGGTGAGGGCTCTGGGAGTGTGGTGATGAGACAGCCTACAGGGAGGAGGTGAGGGCTCTGGGAGTGTGGTGATGAGACAGCCTACAGGGAGGAGGTGAGGGCTCTGGGAGTGTGGTGATGAGACAGCCTACAGGGAGGAGGTGAGGGCTCTGGGAGTGTGGTGATGAGACAGCCTACAGGGAGGAGGTGAGGGCGCTGGGAGTGTGGTGCAGGAAAATAACCTCTCACTCAACATCAACAAAACTAAGGAGCTGATCGTGGACTTCAAGAAACAGCAGAAGGTGCATCCCCCCCTATCCACATCGACGGGACCGCAGTGGAGAAGGTGGAAAACGTCAAGTTCCTCCACGTACACATCATTGACGATCTGAAATGGTCCACCCACACAGAGAGTGTGGTGAAGAAGGAGCAAAGAGCCTCTTCAACCTCAGGAGGCTAAAGAAATTTGGCTTAACACCTAAAACCCTCACAAACCTTTACAGATGCACAATTGAGAGCATCCTGTCAGGCTGTATCACACCTGGTACGGCAACTGCACTGCCCATAACTGCAAAGCTCTCCAGAGGGTGGTGCGGTCTGCCCAACGCATTACCGGGGGCAAACTACCTGCCCTCCTGGACACCTACAGCACCCGATGCCACAGGAAGGACAAAAAGATCATCAAGGACATCAACCACCCAAACCACTGTTCACCCTGCTATCATCCAGAAGGCGAGGTCAGTACAGGTGCATCAAAGCTGGGACCGAGAGACTGAAAAACAGCTTCTATCTCAAGGTCATCAGACTGTTAAACAGCCATCACTAGCACATTAGAGGCTGCTGCCTATAGACACTGATTAGAAATCACTGGTCACTTTAAGGAATAGAACACTAGTCACTTTAATAATGTATCAGTATCTACATCACTCATCTCTATGTAGAAACTGCACTCTACACTATTCTACTGTATCTTAGTCACTTAATCATGTTTACATACTGCATCACCCACCTCATATGTATATGTATTTTATTTTTATTAAACCTTTATTTAACTAGACAAGCCAGATAAGAACACATTCTTATTTACAATGAAGGCCTACCAAAAGCCCTCCTGCTGGGACGGGGGCTGAGATTTATTATATATATATATATAAATATAGGACCAAACACACATCATGACAAGAGAGACAACA
Organism: Thymallus thymallus; assembly: GCA_023634145.1. Taxonomy (NCBI): domain Eukaryota; kingdom Metazoa; phylum Chordata; class Actinopteri; order Salmoniformes; family Salmonidae; genus Thymallus; species Thymallus thymallus. Next base: position 591,033 of record CM042393.1, read on the forward strand.
CAACACTACATAATGAGAGACCTAAGACAACAACATAGCAAGGCAGCAACACATGACAACACAACATGGTAGCAACACAACATGACAACACAGCATGGTAGCAACACAACATGACAACAACATGGTAGCAACATAACATGACAACAACATGGTAGCAACACAACATGACAACACAACATGGTAGCAACACAACATGACAACACAGCATGGTAGCAACACAACATGACAACACAAAATGGTAGCAGCACAACATGACAACAACATGGTAGCAACACAACATGACAACACAGCATGGTAGCAACGTAACATGACAACAACATGGTAGCAACACAACATGGTAGCAGCACAAAACATGGTACAAACATTATTGGACACAGACAACAGCACAAAGGGCAAGAAGGTAGAGATGACAATACATCACACAAAGCAGCCACAACTGTCAGTTACGCTGATAGATCCATGTTTCTATCAGTTTATCTACCCTCTAGGGTTAGTGTACTTTTGGGATGTTATTGTTAAGGTTAAAGGTTAAATCTACAGTATGTCTCTTGTGTCCTCAGTACAGACAGTCTGTTTGTGTCGTGTCCTCAGTACAGACAGTCTGTTTGTGTCGTGTCCTCAGTACAGACAGTCTGTTTGTGTCGTGTCCTCAGTACAGACAGTCTCTCTTGTGTCCTCAGTACAGACAGTCTCTCTTGTGTCCTCAGTACAGACAGTCTCTCTTGTGTCCTCAGTACAGACAGTCTCTCTTGTGTCCTCAGTACAGACAGTCTCTCTTGTGTCCTCAGTACTACATAAAAAGATGCAAAAATAGGCTTCTAATTTGTTCTTTGTGGTTTTTGACTCCACCATCTGAAGCTGAGCTGAGCCGAGCCAATTGGAGAACTTCGGCTAGGTGTAAAAATCTCTTCATTATTGGTCACTGTATAACGTTACAGGCATAAAAGAAAGCTACAGCAAAGTTGATACTGTGAGATTTCTAAACGTTTAAAACCATGACTTGAGAGAGACTGTCAACGAATACAGCAAAGAGCTGCTGATTGTATGAGTGAGTTCATGTTGAAGTTCTTACTCAGCCCTGTCAACACTTTGCCGTTTTGCCATCAGCTGTTAGACGGTGTCCCTATTTGGTCGGTGTCAGCGGAGGAAAGGGTGAAGAGGGTGCTGCTCTCTCCCTCCACTGAGTCTGACCATCAGATGGAGGCACCATCAGCCCAGTAAAATACAAAGAAATAGATAATCATTCAAATGTAAAGTCGCTTAGCTGTGCAAATAATACAACAACGGATCTATTACCGTAAAGCCTACCTCAAATTGTTAAATATATATATATATATATTTTTTAATGGCCCAAACAACAATGCTTTGGCAGGGCAATTCAATCAAAGCCCGTATGAGGTGATAATGTATATACAGCTTACTGATCAAACCTCATTGTTACAGTACTGGTTTCTTGCATTAGCTAATGTTTTTTAAGTCATCTTAAAAAAAAAAATCAGTTGAGGTATGACCAGTGATGTTGAGCTGCTCTCTGCTCTTTCTGTCTGTTGAGCTGCTCTCTGCTCTTTCTGTCTGTTGAGCTGCTCTCTCCTCTTTCTGTCTGTTGAGCTGCTCTCTCCTCTTTCTGTGTTGAGCTGCTCTCTGCTCTTTCTGTGTTGAGCTGCTCTCTGCTCTTTCTGTGTTGAGCTGCTCTCTGCTCTTTCTGTGTTGAGCTGCTCTCTTTCTGACCTGCACTGATTTATTGATGTATTGTTTACTTTTGTTATCTTCACTCGTCTCTTTATGCAGTGTATGTGTTTCCATATCTCATATCTCAGGCATCATGTCTCAGTGGCCACATGTTTTAAAATTGTCCTTTGACCTAAGCAATAATGATATGACTAATGTTCTCACTAAAACCTATAGGCATCTTAGACCACAACAAGCATATAGGGTATGGTCTCTTCAAACTCACATGTTACAAATGGTTAGAAAAATACCTTCCATGTACCAACTTAAAAACAGGGCTAGGCCCTGGTAAAACGTAGTGTACTATAACGGCAGTAGGGTGCCGTTTGGGACGCACTCCAGATCAAACTCTGAGCATGACCTATGACCTCTTATGACTGTTCTGCAGCAGTGGTCTGACCAGTGATGTAGTGGTAAAAAAAAGAAAAGTTTAGGTATGACCAGTGACGTAGTGGTAAAACAACTGTTGAGGTATGACCAGTGACGTAGTGGTAAAACAACTGTTGAGGTATGACCAGTGATGTAGTGATAAAAACAACTGTTGAGGTATGACCAGTGATGTAGTGATAAAAACAACTGTTGAGGTATGACCAGTGATGTAGTGGTAAAACAACTGTTGAGGTATGACCAGTGATGTAGTGATAAAAACAATTGTTGAGGTATGACCAGTGATGTAGTGATAAAAACAACTGTTGAGGTATGACCAGTGATGTAGTGGTAAAACAACTGTTGAGGTATGACCAGTGATGTAGTGATAAAAACAATTGTTGAGGTATGACCAGTGACGTAGTGGTAAAACAACTGTTGAGGTATGACCAGTGATGTAGTGATAAAAACAACTGTTGAGGTATGACCAGTGACGTAGTGGTAAAACAACTGTTGAGGTATGACCAGTGATGTAGTGATAAAAACAACTGTTGAGGTATGACCAGTGACGTAGTGGTAAAACAACTGTTGAGGTATGACCAGTGATGTAGTGATAAAAACAACTGTTGAGGTATGACCAGTGACGTAGTGGTAAAACAACTGTTGAGGTATGACCAGTGATGTAGTGATAAAAACAACTGTTGAGGTATGACCAGTGATGTAGTGGTAAAACAACTGTTGAGGTATGACCAGTGATGTAGTGGTAAAAACAACTGTTGAGGTATGACCAGTGATGTAGTGGTAAAAAATGATTTAGGTTTGACCAGTGATGTAGTGGTAATAAAAAGGGTTTAGGTATGACCAGTGATGTATTGGTAAAAAGGGTTTAGGTATGATCAGTAATGTAGTGGTAAAAACAACTGTTGCGGTATGACCAGTGATGTAGTGGCAAAACAACTGTTTATGTATGACCAGTGATGTAGTGGTAAAACAACTGTTGAGGTATGACCAGTGATGTAGTGGTAAAACAACTGTTGAGGTATGACCAGTGATGTAGTGGTAAAACAACTTTAGGTATGACCAGTGATGTAGTGGTAAAAACAACTGTTGAGGTATGACCAGTGATGTAGTGGTAAAAACAACTGTTGAGGTATGACCAGTAATGTAGTGGTAAAAACAACTGTTGAGGTATGACCAGTGATGTAGTGGTAAAAACAACTGTTGAGGTATGACCAGTGATGTAGTGGTAAAAACAACTGTTTAGGTATGACCAATGATGTAGTGGTAAAAACAACTGTTGAGGTATGACCAGTGATGTAGTGGTAAAACAAAAGTTGAGGTATGACCAGTGATGTAGTGGTAAAAACAACTGTTAAGGTATGACCAGTGATGTAGTGGTAAAAAAACAAACAGTTGAGGTCTGACCAGTGACGTAGTTGTAAAAAAACACCTGTTGCGGTATGACCAGTGTTGTAGTGGTAAAAAAAAATGTTTAGTATGACCAGTGATGTAGTGGTAAAACAACAGTTGAGGTATGACCAGTGATGTAGTGGTAAAACAACAGTTGAGGTCTGACCAGTGACGTAGTGGTAAAACAACAGTTGAGGTATGACCAGTGATGTAGTGGTAAAACAACAGTTGAGGTCTGACCAGTGATGTAGTGGTAAAACAACAGTTGAGGTATGACCAGTGATGTAGTGGTAAAATAACAGTTGAGGTATGACCAGTGATGTTGTGGTAAAAAAAACAACAGTTGAGGTATGACCAGTGATGTAGTGGTAAAACAACAGTTGAGGTATGACCAGTGATGTAGTGGTAAAATAACAGTTGAGGTATGACCAGTGATGTTGTGGTAAAAAAAAAACTGTTGAGGTATGACCATTGATGTAGTGGTAAAAATAATGGTTTAGGTATGACCAGTGATGTAGTGGTAAAAAAAATAGTTGAGGTATGACTAGTGATGTAGTGGTAAAAAAAAACTGTTGAGGTATGACCAGTGATATAGTGGTAAAAATAATGGTTTAGGTATGACCAGTGATGTAGTAGTAAAAAAAATTGTTGAGGTATGACTAGTGATGTAGTGGTAAAACAACAGTTGAGGTCTGACCAGTGATGTAGTGGTAAAACAACAGTTGAGGTATGACCAGTGATGTAGTGGTAAAATAACAGTTGAGGTATGACCACTGATGTTGTGGTAAAAAAAAAAACTGTTGAGGTATGACCAGTGATGTAGTGGTAAAAATAATGGTTTAGGTATGACCAGTGATGTAGTGGTAAAAAAAAATAGTTGAGGTATGACCAGTGATGTAGTGGTAAAAAATGATTTAGGTTTGACCAGTGATGTAGTGGTAATAAAAAGTGTTTAGGTATGACCAGTGATGTATTGGTAAAAAAGGTTTAGGTATGATCAGTAATGTAGTTGTAAAAAAACAGTTTAGGTATGACCAGTGATGTAGTGATAAAAACAACAGTTGAGGTATGACCAGTGATGTAGTGGTAAAAACAACTGTTGAGGTATGACCAGTGATGTAGTGGTAAAACAACAGTTGAGGTATGACCAGTGATGTAGTGGTAAAAACAACTGTTAAGGTATGACCAGTGATGTAGTGGTAAAAACAACTGTTGAGGTATGACCAGTGATGTAGTGGTAAAACAATTGTTTAGGTATGACCAGTGATGTAGTGATAAAAACAACAGTTGAGGTATGACCAGTGATGTAGTGGTAAAAACAACAGTTGAGGTATGACCAGTGATGTAGTGGTAAAACAACAGTTGAGGTATGAACAGTGATGTAGTGGTAAAAAAATTGGTTTAGGTATGACCAGTGATGTAGTGGTAAAACAACAGTTGAGGTCTGACCAGTGACATAGTTTAAAAAAAAAAACCTGTTGCGGTATGACAGTTGAGGTATGACCAGTGATGTAGTGGTAAAACAGCAGTTAAGGTATGACCAGTGATGTAGTGGTAAAACAGCAGTTAAGGTATGACCAGTGATGTAGTGGTAAAATAACAGTTAAGGTATGACCAGTGATGTAGTGGTAAAATAACAGTTGAGGTATGACCAGTGATGTAGTGGTAAAATAACAGTTGAGGTATGACCAGTGATGTAGTGGTAAAATAACAGTTGAGGTATGACCAGTGATGTAGTGGTAAAAATAATGGTTTAGGTCTGACCAGTGATGTAGTGGTAAAACAGCAGTTAAGGTATGACCAGTGATGTAGTGGTAAAACAACAGTTAAGGTATGACCAGTGATGTAGTGGTAAAACAACAGTTAAGGTATGACCAGTGATGTAGTGGTAAAACAACAGTTGAGGTCTGACTAGTGATGTAGTGGTAAAACAACAGTTGAGGTCTGAACAGTGATGTAGTGGTAAAACAAGAAAAAAAAGAGTCTCTACTCAATCAGATTTGCTTTAGCCGACATCTGCATAGTAGTTGTTTTGGCTGTCGGAGGTGGAACTGCCATAGAGCTGTCCAATCCCGGCATTACACCTAAAGCTGACATGGCCATTGGCAGAAATCCCATGCAGCCTTGTTTATAAGTTCCATCACTGGAATGTCATCTACACCTCTATTAGGATGATAGAAATCCTCATTATTGTGATCTCAATGTTCTAAAAGAACTCTTTTATAACTCTATCTGTATCTTGAAGGTTGTAATGCTTCAGTTTATTAAATAATACAGAGTTCCAGCTTACAATGGTCAGATCTTTATTCAGAGAGCGCTCTGCCAATCATACAATGCACACAGCCTTTTATACACATACCTCAGTCAGAAAGCCCCCACCCTGCTTGATGGGGGCTGTAACCTCTCAGGTCTCTCCCTTCAAGGACACATTGGATATCTAACTGGACCCACACTCAATCACGTTGTCTAAACAGCCCACTCCCCCTCCCTGGGAGAGCTGGGACCAAACTCCCATTATCCAGTTTTTACAACAGTCATAAATAGCCTTTCTTCTTAACTACCCACTGACTGTTCCACCAGATGGTAACCTATTAACCTAGTCTTAACGTTGTCTATGTACCCACATTCTTAAGAGTCACAATCTTATTTTCTAATACATCTCACACATTACACAATTTCAGCGTGGAATACTTTAGTCATTACAAATTTCTTTATCATGTGTTTAATGATTTATATATATATTTTACCCCTTCTTCTCCCCAATTAATAGTTCCAGTCTGGTCCCATCGCTGCAAATCCCATACGGACTCGGGAGAGGTGAAGGTCCTCCTCCAAAACACGACGCCCCTGGCAACCATGTCAGCATGCATGCTCCCGGCCAGCCACAAGAGTCGCCAGAGCGCGATGGAACAAGGACATCCCGGCTGGTCAAACCTAACCCAGATGACGGGCCAATACATTTTTCTGGTCATACATTTTGAATAGAGAATCAATCTACAGAATGTTTTACCTTACAGGTTTCAACTTTTAAAAAATTTGGACTCAAAACATGATTTTGATTTCTGCTTGTGTTTTTGCGTGTGTTGTTACTATTCTAGTGGTTACAACCTTCTTTCAGTTTGGAGGAGGGTGTGGTTTCAGTTTGGAGGAGGGTGTGGTTTCAATTTGGAGGAGGGTGTGGTTTCAGTTTGGAAGAGGGTGTGGTTTCAGTTTGGAGGAGGGTGTGTTATCAGTTTGGAGGAGGGTGTGGTTTCAGTTTGGAAGAGGGTGTGGTTTCAGTTTGGAGGAGGGTGTGGTTTCAGTCACCACAGACACACTTCAAACAGAACAGTTGAACATTTTCAGGAAGTCTTCACCCCAGGTTCAAACAAATGATACTTAGCCTGCTTGGAGAATGAAGCAGGGTCCTTCCAAGACTACAAGTATTCACACCCCTTGCCTTATTCCACAGTTTGTTGTTACAACTTAAAACAGCTATCAATTTTATTTGTTCTCACCCATCTACACACAATACCCCATAATGACCAACTGGTCAAACATGTTTTTAGACATTTTTGCAAATGTATTGAACATGAAATACATAATTATCTAATTTACATAATTATTCACACCTCTGAGTCAATACATGTTCGAATCACCTTCAAGCTCTGTCAAGTTGGTTGTTGATCGTTGCTAGACAACCATTTTCAGGTCTTGCCATAGATTCAAAACTGTAACTCGGCCACTCAGGAACATTCACTGTCTTCTTGGTCAGCAACTCCAGTGTAGATTTGGCCTTGTGTTTTAGGTTATTGTCCTGCTGAAAGGTGAATTCATCTCCCAGTGTCTGGTGGAAAACAGACTGAACCAGGTTTTTCTCTAGGATTCTGTCTGTTCTTAGCGCCATTCTGTTTCTCCTTAATCCTGAAAAACTCCCTAGTCCTTCCCGATGACAAGCAGCATACCCATAACATGATGCAGCCACCACTATGCTGGAACATATGGAGAGTGGTACTCAGTGATGTTGTTGTTGAATTTGTATTCAGGACATAAAGTTTATTTCTTTGCTGCATAATGTTTAGCAGTTTTACTTTAGTGTCTTGTTGTAAACAGGAAGCATGTTTTTTTATTCTGTACAGTCTTCCTTCTTGGTGGCAGGTAGCCTAGCGGTTAGAGCATTGGGCCAGTAACCTAAAGGTTGTTGGTTCGAATACCCGAGCCGACAAGGTGAAAAAATCCCGTCGATGTGTCCTTGAGCAAGGCACCTAACCCTAATGTGCTCCAGGGGCTGACCCTGTAGGTAGGCTGTTATTGTAATTAAGAATTTGTTCTTAACTGACTTGCCTAGTTAAATATAGGTTAAATTAAAAAATATATAATAATAATTGTGGAGTAACTACCATGTTGTTGATCCATCCTCAGTTAGGTTAGTATTGTGGAGTAACTACCATGTTGTTGATCCATCCTCAGTTAGGTTAGTATTGTGGAGTTACTACCATGTTGTTGATCCATCCTCAGTTAGGTTAGTATTGTGGAGTTACTACCATGTTGTTGATCCATCCTCAGTTAGGTTAGTATTGTGGAGTAACTACCATGTTGTTGATCCATCCTCAGTTCTCATATCACAGCCATTAAACTCTGTAACTGTTTTAAAGTCACCATTGGCTTCATGGTGAAATCCCTGAAAGGTTTCCTTCCTCTCTGGCAAAAATGCCTGTATCTTTGTAGTGACTGGGTGTATTGATAGCCCATCTAAAGTGTTATTAATAACTTCACCATGCTCAAAGGGATATTCAATGTCTGTTTATTTTGTATATTTACCATTCTACCAATAGGTGCCCTTCTTTGTGAGACATTGGAAAACCTCCCTGGTCTTTGTGGTTGAATCTGTGTTTAAAATTCACTGCTAGACTGAGGAACCTTACAGATAATGAGGTAGTCATTTAAAACATGTTAAACACTATTATTACACACAGAGTCCATACAACATATTATGTGACTTGTTAAACACAGTTTTACTCCTGGACTGATTTAGGCTTGACCTAACAAAGGGGTGGAATAATTTCAGCTTTTTATTTTTATACATTTGTAAAAATGTCTAAAAACATAATTCCACTTGACATTATGGGGTATTGTGGGTAGGCCAGTGACAATAATCTAAATGTAATCCATGTTGAATTCAGGCTGTAACACCAGAATGTGGAACAAGTCCAGGGCTGTGAATCCTTTCTGAAGGCTCCATATACTCTTACATCCTTTACATGGTAACATTGTTTCTACTGGAACTGCAGGTTAAAGACCTTCAGGACACCTCAGGGCCAAGGAGGGCCCAGTGTTTAACCAGAAGTTTACTAGGGGGGCCAAGGAGGGCCCAGTGTTTAACCAGAAGTTTACTAGGGGGGCCAAGGAGGGCCCAGTGTTTAACCAGAAGTTTACTAGGGGGGCCAAGGAGGGGCCAGTGTTTAACCAGAAGTTTACTAGGGGGGCCAAGGAGGGCCCAGTGTTTAACCAGAAGTTTACTAGGGGGCCAAGGAGGGGCCAGTGTTTAACCAGAGGGACACATTAAAACATGGCAACAAATGATATTTAAAGATAAACTTTATTTTACTTTAAAATCATACAAACATTTATTTTGTACAAGAGTGAGTGCAGGTGCGAAAGAGGTAGGGCCATAAAAAACACAGTACAGTACAGGGTACAAATACAGTACAGGGTACAAATACAGTACAGGGTACAAATACAGGCTGTCAATTCAATGTGAACAAAACTGCAGGGTACAACAAAGTGCCATTTCCTATGTATGGAAGGCCCACTACTGTGGACAGTTGAGTCCACAATAAAATATTTGAATTGGCACAACAATGCTGGATCAATTGAATTGTAATAAATACAGATACACTACACTACAGCAACAGGATACGGCGGTTGTGCTGTCTGGAAAAACGGTCCACAAATACATCGAGATCCAGAGCCTTGGCCCTTCTGGACTCTATGCTCAGGACACCAAGATCACTGAGTCTCTCATCAGTAGTGGTGGACCGCAGGAAGGTTTTTATCAGTTTCAGTGTGGAGAAACTGCGTTCGCAAGAGGCTGAGCTTACAGGAAGGGTTACTGCAATCTTGCACAGTCTAAAGAGCTCAAAGAAAACTTCCCTGTATGGCTCAATAAAACAAACCAGCTCAACTGAACTGCATGGCTTTTTAACTTCACCACTCTGTATGTTTCTGTCCAAAACTCTTAAATTGATGGAGCTCATGCCCTAAATCATCAATGTCTGCATTATACAAACGGCCAAATGAAAAAACATTGCTCTCCTTTAAAAAAGCATCACTCTGGGGGCTGAGAGACTGTATGCTTCTCATGAGCTCACAGTTGGTTTTGGAGAAACGTCTGTTCAACTCATTGAGCATGCGGTCAATTACAGGATAGAAAAATGACGTGCGAAACATATCTTTGTCACGTTCTACCTCCCTCTGACCAACAGTGCTTAGTGTGCAGTAGCCACGGAGTCTAGAACTCAGCATTTTCTGACGTTGCAGAATCACACTGCTCACAAATATTCAATGCTTCATCCCACAACTTATCAAAGAAAGACTCCTGTCTGTGGTCATTCAATGTCTGGACTAAAGCATTTACTAAGTCAACAGCTCTTGACAGATCAACAGTTTGTGACTGTAACATGTCAGAAAGTAGCTTTGTCTCCCCAAACAACTTACGCAGAGTAACAAGATGCACAACAAATTCTAGGTCAATTTGAGCCAGAAGACCTCGGGCCTCAACAGTTTTTTCACCATGACGTTCTTGAGCAATCTCTTGCAGTAGTCGTTTAAGGGCAGGTAGAGTGTCCATAATATTACGTAGGGCTAGAAATCGGCATGCCCAACGTGTGTCGCTTAAAAGTTGCAGCTCTCTTGTTCTGCCATACATTTCTCTTTGGAGAGACAGCCATTTTGGTGCACATATGAGGCAGAGGTAAAAATATAAAGACTGTAACAAAGAAAAAATATCCTGTTTCTGGGACACTTTTGACTACATCAACCAACACTGAATTGAGACAATGTGCACTACAATGGATGTAGAAGGCAAATGTAGCCTGTTTGATCCTTGCCTGAACCCCTGAACCCTTACCGCTCATAACGGCAGCGCCATCGTACGCTTGGCCTACGAGGTTATTTTTGTAGTTCAGGCCATAACGTTCCAGTAAGTGCACTATTTTTCCAGTAAGCCCTGCTGCATCTCACCTCTGCAGATTCAATATGGAGGAAACTCTCCTTAATGGCCCCATTGTAATAGTACCTGAGTGTGAAAGAAATCTGTTCCCTTTTTGAAATATCCTTTGTTTCATCTGATGCTAAAAACCTTACTGTTCTTCACTTCTTCTATGATTTCAGACCGAACCATCTCTGCCAAACAACACAAAACCTCATTCTGGATGATCTTGCTTGTGTACTTTGCATTGTGAATGGAAGTTAATCTTCTCTTAACGAGTGGGTCGTGGTTAGCAACTGTTTTAAGAATTTCCCTAAAGTTTCCTTTGTTATTGGACTCTTCAGATTCATCATGTCCTCTGTGCTCTGTTTTGTGTGGCTGTAAGTAACAGCACTTCCCCAACTGTTTTAATGTACGCCTGATTGTCTTGTACTGGTTCAGTGTGTTCTTTGTCAAGAAGATCTGCTAGTGTTGCATCAGTTTTAACAGCTCTTTGATAATCCCTCCATGCTATCTTTGCACACTTGTGTCGTTCAGACTTTGCATGTACTGAAAACCCTGCATCTCTCATAGTTGCTTTTTTCCAGTTTCTAAAACCAGGTGTTGAAACAAAAACAGTCTGGAGCATTTGGTGTGTTGAAATGTCTACATGCATAGCAACATGTAGAGTCCATCATGACAGAATACTCAAGCCATGGATGAAGATTATACCAGTTTGGCCTGAAGCTCCGTCTTCTGTCCCCCATCAAAGTGGTTGGGAATATATTCAAGTTGGGCTGCTGTACTGGTACATCATTCTTGGACTTGCTGATATCTGTAGAAAGATGTACAGTAAACATAGGGCACAACTACAACATTTATTTACTTATACATGTATATCTGCATGTATTTCAAAATGTAGGCCAAGTATTTATAATATTTATAATTGCACTGCAATCCCTTCCTCGTTTCATGATAACTATTAGAAGACAAAATGTAGGGGCATGCATTACCTTTGGTTTTCTAACCATCCCTCCCTACAAATGTATTTGTTATCGCAATGCAACAGCCAAGACGATGAAGTTACGTGGTTAACATCACAACATTGTGTAGACCTAGCAAGGATACGGACATTTGGATATTCGCTTCTGCTTTGATGAGTTTGCTTAGATATGATTTTCTGATTTTCTATGAAGTTTTTAAACATCTCGAGACCAGCCATTTACAAACTTGATTTCATTATCAGTGTGATGAACAAAATTAACACGGTTATGTGCAAGAACAACAAGTCACTTACGAGATGAAACCGTGTTGCTTACCTTGGACTCTTGCAACAGGAGACATGAATGGTATCTCCTCTCTCCAAGAGTAGCTGCTGCTGAGCTGTCACTCACCGAATAGTTGTTGCTGAGCTGTCACTCACCGAGTAGTTGTTGCTGAGCTGTCACTCACCGAGTAGTTGTTGCTGAGCTGTCACTCACCGAATAGTTGTTGCTGAGCTGTCACTCACCGAATAGTTGTTGCTGAGCTGTCACTCACCGAATAGTTGTTGCTGAGCTGTCACTCACCGAATAGTTGTTGCTGAGCTGTCACTCACCGAATAGTTGTTGCTGAGCTGTCACTCACCGAATAGTTGTTGCTGAGCTGTCACTCACCGAATAGTTGTTGCTGAGCTGTCACTCACCGAATAGTTGTTGCTGAGCTGTCACTCACCGAATAGTTGTTGCTGAGCTGTCACTCACCGAGCAGCACCGCAGGATACAGGGTTTGGGTGCGCCGCTCTAATTTACCCGTGTGGAACGTTGCGTCACATTAGTTCCGCTTTTGGCGCTCGCGTGTAAAATCAGAATAAATTCAGAATTGTTTTATTTGGTCAGCCCGCGGGGGGGCCACAGGGGGGGCAGGGACATGTCTACAGAGACACGGGCCACCCTAGGCCTCCGTGTAGAACCACCACCATCTAACTACAACTTAACTTTATTTGGGCTTTTCTGACATTATTTATTCTATGAGTGTTGAATAAATAGTGATCAAAGGTATTGTAGTGAACGACGGGGATGAGAACCTGGGTCGCTGGCGTGAAAGGAAAACATTCTACGCATTGCGCCAATAAGACTAACCCAGTTGCTGTAAAGTCCCCTAATTCTTAAGGTCATTTTGTTCTCTTGGGATTGTATTACGGTCTGTGTAAATAACAGATATGACTGATGACATTACCTGGACTTGAGTGTGATTGTATCAGACCAATTTATTGATCCCACATTTTATATACCTAATTGTATTATTTGTGATGAAGAGGAGGAATATTTGATGAACACAATACTGTCTGTGTCTGTCTGTCTGTCTGTCTGTCTGTCTTGAAGACGGCTGCACAGTACTGTCTTTTATCGATGGCGGTTATGATATCGTTCAGTACCTTGAGCGTAGCTGAGGTGCACCCATGACCAGCTCGGAAACCAGATTGCATAGCAGAGAAGGTACGGTGGGATTCGAAGTGGTCAGTGATCTGTTTGTTAACTTGGCTTTCGAAGACTTTAGATGTTGCTGCGGGGGGCACAGAGCTGGGGTAGGGGTAGCCAGGTGGAAAGCATGGCCAGCCGTAGGAAAATGCTTATTGAAATTCTCGATTATCATAGATTTAATCGGTGGTGACAGTGTTTCCTAGCCTCAATGCAGTGGACAACTGGGAGGAGATGCTCTTATTCTCCATGGACTTTACAGTGTCCCAAAACCTTTTGGAGTTAGTGCTACAGGATGCGCATTTCTGTTTGAAAAAGCTAGCCTTTGCTTTCCTAACTCACTGTGTATATCAGTTCCTGACTTCCCTGAAAAGTTAGAAATCGCGGGGGCTATTTGATGGAGCGGTTCGATAGATGTGGGTAACCCTGTAAATCTCTGAGTCAGGCCACTTGCCTGTTAATGATTGCCTTACTGGGACCAAAGCTGTCTGTTTTCTGGAAAAACTGGTGACAGAGGCAAGTCAAAGTGAGGATTTCATCAGCTGCCTGCATGCAGTTGGTCAATAGACCCTGGCTGAGTCCCAGATGGTTGAGTCCCAGATGGTTGAGTCCCAGATGGCTGAGTCCCAGATGGTTGAGTCCCAGATGGCTGAGTCCCAGATGGTTGAGTCCCAGATGGCTGAGTCCCAGATGGTTGAGTCCCAGATGGCTGTTCCCGTCCAGTGCACTATGGGACCTGGTCAAATGTGAACTAAATAAGGGGCCATTTGGGAAGGAAACTTTAGCTGAGGCAGCAGGATAACACTAACGAAACAAGAAACCCAGCTTTGAGTAATAGGACCTGTTCCATTTAATTTCATCCCCACTTGGTCACAGATCACTCAGGAAATGACCCTTTACAACCTTCAATCCAAATTGAAACTTCAAGCGTACAACCTTAAATTTAGAGGAAAATACCTGGAAAGGATTCTTACTTCTAAAGAATGACTACCTAGCAACACAACCACCAGCAGGTTAGGGCTTGTTAGTAAGCATTTCATTGTAAGGTCTACACCTGTTGTATTGTTGGTTAAGGTCTTGTTAGTAAGCATTTCACTGTAAGGTCTACACCTGTTGTATTGTTGGTTAAGGGCTTGTTAGTAAGCATTTGGACGTACTGACCAATTCTCTAAAACAACGTTGGAGGCAGCTTATAGTATAGAAATTATCATTCAATTCTCTAGCAACAGCTCTGGTGGACATTCCTGCAGTCAGCATGCCAATTGCATGCTCCCTCAAAACTTGAGACATCTGTGGCGTTGTGTTGTGTGACAAAACTGCACATTTTAGAGTGGCCTTTTATTGTCCCCAGCACAAGGTGCACCTGTGTAATGATCATGCTGTTTAATCAGCTTCTTGATATGTCACACCTGTCAGGTGGATGGATTATCTTGTAAAGGAGAAATGCTCACTAACAGGGATGTAAACACATTTGTGCACAACATTTGAGACAAATAAGCTTTTTGGGCAATGGAACATTGATGGGATTTTTTAACTTTACATGTTGCGTTTATATTTTTGTTCAGTGTAGAAAGAGAAGCTCCTCAAAGAAAATCCAGAAACACTATTTGCTGACTGTTACAAGAATGGCAACGTAAACACCCACAAAGACACCTGGTATATTATAGTATACAGAGCTATATTAACCCAGGGTGGAAACTCAGAATACTGGACATCGAGGACACCGAGACAGCACTGCTCCTAGCTGGAGATGGAGCTGGTAGAGCTCAAACAGTGATTTAACACATTTCCCTCTGGGATCAATAAAGTATCTATCTGAGTATGGGCGCATATTTGCCGCTATAAACATACAGTGGGGAGAACAAGTATTTGATACACTGCCGATTTTGCAGGTCTTCCTACTTACAAAGCATGTAGAGGTCTGTCATTTTTATCATAGGTACACTTCAACTGTGAGAGACGGAATCTAAAACAAAAATCCAGAAAATCACATTGTATGATTTTTAAATAATTCATTTGCATTTTATTGCATGACATAAGTATTTGATCACCTACCAACCAGTAAGAATTCCGGCTCTCACAGACCTGTTAGTTTTTCTTTAAGAAGCCCTCCTGTTCTCCACTCATTACCTGTATTAACTGCACCTGTTTGAACTCGTTACCTGTATAAAAGACACCTGTCCACACACTCAATCAAACAGACTCCAACCTCTCCACAATGGCCAAGACCAGAGAGCTGTGTAAGGACATCAGGGATAAAATTGTAGACCTGCACAAGGCTGGGATGGGCTACAGGACAATAGGCAAGCAGCTTGGTGAGAAGGCAACAACTGTTGGCGCAATTATTAGAAAATGGAAGAAGTTCAAGATGACGGGTCAATCTCCCTCGGTCTTGGGCACCATGCAAGATCTCACCTTGTGGGGCATCAATGATCATGAGGAAGGTGAGGGATCAGCCCAGAACTACACGGCAGGACCTGGTCAATGACCTGAAGAGAGCTGGGACCACAGTCTCAAAGAAAACCATTAGTAACACACTACGCCGTCATGGATTAAAATCCTGCAGCGCACGCAAGGTCCCCCTGCTCAAGACAGGGCATGTCCAGGCCCGTCTGAAGTTTGCCAATGACCATCTGGATGATCCAGAGGAGGAATGGGAGAAGGTCATGTGGTCTGATGAGACAAAAATAGAGCTTTTTGGTCTAAACTCCACTCGCCGCGTTTGGAGGAAGAAGAAGGATGAGTACAACCCCAAGAACACCATCCCAACCGTGAAGCATGGAGGTGGAAACATCCTTCTTTGGGGATGCTTTTCTGCAAAGGGGACAGGACGACTGCACCGTATTGAGGGGAGGATGGATGGGGCCATGTATCGCGAGATCTTGGCCAACAACCTCCTTCCCTCAGTAAGAGCATTGAAGATGGGTCGTGGCTGGGTCTTCCAGCATGACAACGACCCGAAACACACAGCCAGGGCAACTAAGGAGTGGCTCCGTAAGAAGCATCTCAAGGTCCTGGAGTGGCCTAGCCAGTCTTCAGACCTGAACCCAATAGAAAATCTTTGGAGGGAGCTGAAAGTCCGTATTGCCCAGCAACAGCCCCGAAACCTGAAGGATCTGTATGGAGGAGTGGGCCAAAATCCCTGCTGCAGTGTGTGCAAACCTGGTCAAGAACTACAGGAAACGTATGATCTCTGTAATTGCAAACAAAGGTTTCTGTACCAAATATTAAGTTCTGCTTTTCTGATGTATCAAATACTTATGTCATGCAATAAAATGCTAATTAATTACTTAAAAATCATACAATGTGATTTTCTGGATTTTTGTTTTAGATTCCGTCACTCACAGTTGAAGAGTACCTATGATAAAAATTACAGACCTCTACATGCTTTGTAAGTAGGAAAACCTGTAAAATCGGCAGTGTATCAAATACTTGTTCTCCCCACTGTACATATCGCTCTTTGTTTTTTGGCCGGTCAGAATCAGCTGCGAGGGTTTAGTTGTGTAATTATTTTGCGTTTCCGTCTTGCTCCAGTGGTAGGAATACTGGGATGATGTCGGTATAAATGTGTCAACATGTTCGAGGTGTTGGTAGCTACATAGGCTATTCTCATTGAGTGTGGCAACATACTCTCTCTGTACATCACCATTGTAATCTACTGGGAACCCAAAATGTTCCCAAACTGGTTTATCGACCCCACCACTCTCCATCGTACAGAACTAGTTCCCGGCTGCGTTTTACTGAAGGACAGTTTGAAATGCGCCAATTAAGATGTGAACTTTTATTTCATGTGCATAAGCTATATATTCTTTTCAGCTGAGATTTACTCAAGAGGCATAGAACACACCGTAGGCTTAGCCTATAGGCCTAGTGGTTAGAAGTGTTCATGTATTCTTTCTTTCAGGTTCACAGGTTCAGTATGAATATGTATACTGTTAAACCCCTAACAGAGAAGACAAAAATAAACAGACAAGTCGTTTAATCTCAGAATACATCTCACAGGAGAGAGATAGATAGAGAGTCCATAACAGAGGACACATGTTGGTGATGATCTGGGCTAGGACACCCATCATGCATCAGTCCTGTATGTCTGTGTCTTGTGTCCCAGTGTGCCAATATATAGATGCCCCAGCCAGTGTAGGGGGCTCTGGTCCCAGTGTACCATTAGATGGCTGCATTTGGCCCCTGCTGTGAGGCTCTGGGTTCTGAAAGCGTGTGTTCCACAATAAGCTTGCCGCTGCTCTATGGCTGGTCTGGGCTCCAGTGGTCAGAGAGGAAGTGACAGAGCGGTGACAGAGCTGGGGCAGGTGTCTACAGTAGGTGAGGGGGCCAGGGATGTCACCTCTGTACTGAGGTCCTACTGGATCCCCCCAGGCCCTGCTTTCCTCTGCTGTTCCCCCTGCTGTAGTCTCCACCTGCTTGGCCCCCCGGGGCCCCCCTACCCTGCCTCCACCTCTGACCTTTAGCCTCTGGCTCAGAGTCACTGAGCTCCAGGTCAGGGCAGTATCCGTCCATCTCCAAGGGTGGTGGTCTGGTACCACTGGCTCCTTGGGGGCCTGGTTTGGCCCACGGCCGGTCCTTGTCTTTGGCTGATCTGGAGCATTTACCCCCCTGGGACAGCTTGTCCCCCCGCATGTCCTCCGTGGTCCGCACCAAGCTGACCGTCGCCTCCTTGAACGACCGGCTGAAGTGTTCCATGGTTGACCTCCTGAAGCTGGCTGATTGGTTGCCATTGCCCCTTGACCCCTCACCGGCTTCCTGTTCGCTGGGGGTCTGACAGGCGCTGTCCTTCTGAGTAACGCCCACCATCTTCTCCATCACACTGTTGGATTTGGGGACGCGCCTCACCCGCTCTGAGTCCAATTTTACGTTTCCATTGGAGGAGTTGCCGTGGAGTGCCAGGGGTTTACCCGTTAAGGTTTTGCCAGTCAGGGGCTTGCCAGTCGGTTTGATAGTCAAGGCTGAGCCTCTGGCCGTACTGTTGGTCAGTGCTGGTCCAGTGTCGGTACTCCCCTCCCTACGTGACTGACCTGAGGTAGAGGTAGACAGCAGACTGCCATTGGAGTGCTCCTCTCTCCTGCCTCGCCCATGGAGCTGAGGCTTCCCCCCTCCTTTACCTAACCCCCCCCCCTTCCCCATCCCTCCCCCACTGCGTTCGTGAACGTTCCCGCTGTTATCCGGACAGAGGGGGCCGTTGCCTGACTTGGAGCCGGTCTTCCCGTTACCCAGGGACACTTTGGCCATCTTCAGCTTTAGTGTGATTCTGGGAGGAGGCCGGAACAACATACTCTCCACCGGGAGCAGACCTGGAGAGAGACAAACACCATGAGTCCCAATCTCCACCCACACTAACATGTTCCTATTCTAGAGAGATGACAGACACACAACCAGTATCTTACCAGTGGAGACCTCCTGGTTGTGCAGTTTGACATGGAGGTTGAAGATCTGCTCCTGGGCTTTGCTCTGAGACAGTTTCAGCTTCTCCCTCCGACTCACCATGTAACACAGGTTCCTCACCTGCAGGGGACACAACATGGCCGTCAAGAGAGCAGACATTGACACAACATGGCAGAGAAGGGTATGTCCTAGATCAGGGGTGGGCAAACTTTTGGGTTTAGGGGCCAGATAGGGATTTTGAAAATTCAACAGATGTAGTTTGCCCCTGTTCTAGATTTAAATACCTGGAAGGTTCCTCTGTGACCAGAATATAATAGAATGATCCTATAACTGGCACAGAAAATGTGTACCTGGAGCTTACCTAGAACAAATATGGACAAGCTTGATTAAAATGATATCAGGGCTTTTCAACCCTGTTCCTTGAGACTAACCTGTTGTGACTAACCTGTTGAGACTAACCTGTTGAGACTAACCTGTTGAGACTAACCTGTTGAGACTAACCTGTTGAGACTAACCTGTTGAGACTAACCTGGTTCAGATTATCAACCAGATAATTATTAGGATCAATAAACTATCCATCTATCCATCTATCCATCTATCCATCTGAACAGGGTTGGAGAGCCCTGATATAATATTATTAACCCTGTCTGAAGTGCATGAACATCCTCATTCTACAGTGTCTTGTGAAACACCTGGGTATTTGTCCTATTTTGTTGCCTTACAACCTGGAATTAACATTTATTTTGGGGGGTTTGTATCATTTGATTTACACAACATGCCGACCACTTTGAAGAAGCTAAATATGTTTAATTGTGAAACAAACAAGAAATAAGACAGAAAAACGGAATGCTTGAGTGTGCATAACTATTCACCCCCCCAAAGTCAAAACTTTTTAGAGCCACCTTTTGCAGCAATTACAGCTGCAAGTCTCTTGGGGTATGTCTCTATCAGCTTGGCACATCTAGCCACTGGGATTTTGGCCCATTCTTCAAGTCAAAACTGCTCCAGCTCCTTCAAGTTGGATGGGTTCTGCTGGTGTACAGCGATCTTCAAGTCATACCACAGATTCTCAATTGGATTGAGGTCTGGGCTTTGACTAGGCCATTCCAAGACATTTAAATGTTTCCCCTTAAACCACTCAAGTGTTGCGTTAGCAGTATGCTTAGGGTCATTGTCCTGCTGGAAGGTGAACCTCCGTCCCAGTCTCAAATCTCTGGAAGACAAACAGGTTTCCCTCAAGAATTTGCCTGTATTTAGCGCCATCCATCATTCCTTCAATTCTGACCAGTTTCCCAGTCCCTGCCGATGAAAAACATCCCCACAGCATGATGCTGCCACCACCATGCTTCACTGTGGGGATGGTGTTCTCGGGGTGATGAGAGGTGTTGGGTTTGCGCCAAAAAGCTAAATTGTAGTCTCATCTGACCAGAGTACCTTCCTCCATATGTTTGGGGAGTCTAGTCTCCCACATGCCTTTTGGCGAACACCAAACGTGTTTGCTTCTTTTTTCTTTAAACAATGGCTTTTTTCTGGCCACTCTTCCGTAAAGCCCAGCTCTGTGGAGTGTACGGCTTAAAGTGGTCCTATGGACAGATACTCCAATCTCCGCTGTGGAGCTTTGCAGCTCCTTCAGGGTTATCTTTGGTCTCTTTGTTGCCTCTCTGATTAATGCCCTCCTTGCCTGGTCCGTGGGTTTTGGTGGGCGGCCCTCTCTTGGCAGGTTTGTTGTGGTGCCATATTCTTTCCATTTTTTAACAATGGATTTAATGGTGCTCCGTGGGATGTTTAAAGTTTCTGATATTTTTTTTATAACCAACACCGATCTGTACTTCTCCACAACTTTGTCCCTGACCTGTTTGGAGAGCTCCTTGGTCTTCATGGTGCTCCTTGCTTAGTGGTGTTGCAAACTCGGGGGCCTTTCAGAACAGGTGTATATATACTGAGGTCATGTGACAGATCATGTGACACTTAGATTGCAGTTATTTTTAGAATTTCACTTCACCAGTTTGGACTATTTAGTGTTTGTCCATTACATGAAATACAAATACAAACCCATTTAAGTTACAGGTTGTAATGCAACAAAACAGGAAAAACACCAAGGCACTGTCTTCTAATATATATAGATATATATATTACATATCTAACTAATATAATCAAACTAATAAGTAATACTAACCCTCTCCAAGTCCTGTCGGAGGTGCATGAACATCCTCATTCGTGTGTGGATGCTGTCTTCATGAGGCAGAAGCAGCAGGTTATCCTCCTCCTCACTAGGGGGCAGCAGAGCACGGTTGAAGTTGCTCTTCCTCTTCAGTTTCCAGTACTGGTAGATGAAGTCCAGCAGGGTGGGAGGAAGGCCCAGGTTCAGGGCCAGCTCCTCAGGGTGGATCAGAGTATAAAACTCTTCCTCCAGTTCTAGTAACCTCTGGGCCCTCAGGCCTCCCTTCTCTGGGTCTATGGGGGGTTTGGGTCGGGCCGGGCTGAGACCGGAGCCTGGCTCCCCTGCCTTGGGTTGCTTGCTGTGGGCTGGCTGACAGGGGCTGAGGCCAGGGGCTGGTGTGTCGGAGGAGGTCTGGTTCTTGGGCTGCTTGCTGTGCTTCAAGCAGTAGGACTTGAACTTCACCTCGTCTCCTTCATCCAGGACGGTCTTCATCTCCAGGCTGTGCTCGAAGGCACACGTCACATGGAACGGGATGGTGCAGTTCTTCACTGAGCACTGAGTGATAAGACCCAACCCAACAGAATATACACATCATTAACTAATCAGAAAAATACAAACATATTACAACTACAAGGCACACGTCACATGGAATGGTGCAGTTCTTCACTGAGCACTCTGGGGGATGGAGGAGGATAGAACTCTGGGGGATGGAGGAGGATAAGGAGAGTTGAACTCTGGGGGATGGAGGAGGATAAGGAGGGTTGAACTCTGGGGGATGGAGGAGGATAAGGAGGGTTGAACTCTGGGGGATGGAGGAGGATAAGGAGAGTTGAACTCTGGGGGATGGAGGAGGATAAGGAGGGTTGAACTCTGGGGGATGGAGGAGGATAATAATACCTCCATCTAGACAGCAGCCCCACCTCTATCTAGACAGTATGACTCACCTGTATACAGGCACCAGTCTTCAGTTTACAAAGGCTGCAGATGAGAGACCAGCGGGAGGGGGGGATGTGAGACACCTTGGTGATGGGCTCCATCCTCTCTGGACACGCTATGCTCACCTACAGATACATGAAGAACACACTGTCAGCACACTATTAGTCAGCTTTACTGTTGTGATTGACCATCATTACCACATTGTGACAGGTGTTTTATTGGAGCTGAAGTATAAACGACAGGTGTTTTATTGGAGCTGAAGTATAAACGACAGGTGTTTTATTGGAGCTGAAGTATAAACGACAGGTGTTTTATTGGAGCTGAAGTATAAACGACAGGTGTTTTATTGGAGCTGAAGTATAAACGACAGGTGTTTTATTGGAGCTGAAGTATAAACGACAGGTGTTTTATTGGAGCTGAAGTATAAACGACAGGTGTTTTATTGGAGCTGAAGTATAAACGACAGGTGTTTTATTGGAGCTGAAGTATAAACGACAGGTGTTTTATTGGAGCTGAAGTATAAACGACAGGTGTTTTATTGGAGCTGAAGTATAAATGCAATGTACATTTTGGTGGTTTAGGGTTTTACCTCAAGGACCCTTCATTTGGGCTAACCCTATGGGAGCTGGTCAGAAGTAGCGCTCTATAAAGTAGTGTGTAAACGGTTCACCAAACCAACTGTTCAGTACGTATTGCAGGTTTGGATCACCATCCACAATGTTCACCATCCACAATGTTCACCATCCACAATGTTCACCATCCACAATGTTCACCATCCACAATGTTCACCATCCACAATGTTCAACATCCAAAGAGTTCAACATCCAAAGAGTTCACTGTGTCTGTGTATACGTCAATGTTATTCTCAGAGGCAACGCGGAACAGTCCGAGTGATCAAAACAATCTTGAAGCATGGATTCCAATTGGTCAGACCAGTGTTGAATAGAGCTTAGCACAGGAACTTCCTGTTTGAGTTTCTGCCTATAGGAAGGGCGGAGCAGGATGGAATCGTGATCTGATTTGCCGAAGGGAGGGCTTTGTAGCCCTCTTGGAAGGGGGAGTAACAACAGTCGAGAGTTTTTGATGCGCAAGTACTACAGGCAATGTGTTGATAGAACTTCGGTAGCATTTTCCTCAAATTTGCTTTCTTAAAGTCCCCAGCTACAATAAATGCTGCCTCAGGATATGTGGTTTCCAGTTTGCACAAAGTCCAGTGTAGTTCCTTGAGGGCCGTCGTGGTATCGGCTTGAGGGGGAATAAACACGGCTGTGACTATAACCAAAGAGAATTCCTCTTGGGAGGTAATACGGTCGGCATTTGATTGTGATGTATTCTAGGTCGGGTGAACAAAAGGATTTGACTTCCTGTATGTTATCACAATCACACCATGAGTCATTAACCATGAAACATACACCACCAGCCTTCTTCTTCCCGGGTAGATCTTTATTCCTGTCTGTATGGACTCGGGACAGTACCATGGTTACCATGGTTAGTTACCGCCACTCTTTATTTCCGGTTTTATGTAATAACACAAAAAAACGTTCTGGGCTAATAATGTAAGAATTAACACACAAAAAAACGAAATACTGCCGCCATGTCTGTCGGCGACATCTTGACACTCCGGGGTCATGTGATGGCTGTCATTGTTATTTGCAACACAGGGTGCATTGACCAATCCATTGAAAACTTTGGCTTGCTTATATAGAGCAGGTAATACACCGGTTTGCTGAAATGGGTGCAAGAGGGAAGTTTATAACATCATTTCACAAGGTGCTGAAACCCCCTATTCTCAACCACTGAGAATTGGCGCATATCTGCGGCTATAAACCAAAAGACTAAAACATATAAACATAGCCTAAGTATCGCTTCTGTCAGCTGCCAAGGCCTGCTTGAATGCTGAGGGGAGATGATGTTGTGTTGTTCCTTTGCGTTTCGTTGAGCGTGGTGACATACTGTTAACGTTTTATCCACAACTCTGTTCATCACCGTTATAATCTACTGGGAACTCAAAATGTTCTCAGATTTAAATGATGACGCTGAATCCTCCTGGTTTATCGACCCCACCATCTGTACGGACCTCAACTCTGTACGTCTCCATCGTACAGAACTAGTTCCCAGCTGCGTTTTACTGAAGGACAGTTTGAAATGCGCCAATAAAATTTTTTTTTTCGCAAGAGGCATAAAACAGATCGTAGACTTAGCTTATAGGCCTAGTGTTTTAATGTATTCATTTGGGTTCACATTTCAAATTGCCATCATGTATCGTTCCATAAAGGGAATAGGGCATCCTTTACCTCAGGGATCCACAGGGCACAGCTGACGTGTGCCCACTTGGTGCCCGCCCTCGTAGCCTTCATCGCCCCTCCCTTGGTGGGGCACAGCTGACACTGGGGGTCGATGCCCAGAACACATGTCCTGCACAGCCAGTTACCATCCGGCACCTTCACTATACCATAGCACGCCTGGGCAGGAGGAGAGAGAGAGTTAAGACATGGTACCTTCACTAGCCATAACATACCTAGGCAGGAGACAGTTAGACCCCATATGGCATCTTCAACAGCCATAGTACACATGAGGAGGTAGTCAGATTCCAACCTGGTGAACACAGATGTTGCCTTGTCACAGAAGACCATGACTTTGCCCTCCTCACTAGTAAATAGATAGATAGATAGGTACTTTATTGATCCCCCGGGGGGGGAAATTTCATAAATATACTCAGTAGCCAGTTTATTAGATACACTCATCTACACTGAACAAAAACCCAACATGTAAAGTGTTGGTCCCATGTTCCATGAGCTGAAATAAAATATCCCAGAAATGTTCCGCACAAAAATCTTATTTCTCTAAAATGTTGTGCACAAATGTATTTCCATCCCTGTTAGTGAGCAGGTGTTGCATATCAAGAAGCTGATTAAACAGCATGATCATTACACAGGTGCACCTTGTGCTGGGGACAATAAAAGGCCACTAAAATATGCAGTTTTGACACAAAAAGAGAGTGTGTGCAATTGGCTTGCTGACTGCAGGAATGTCCACCAGAGCTGTTGCCAGAGAATTATAATGTTAATTTCTTTACCATAAACTGCCTCCAACGTCGTTTTAGAGAAATTAGCACTACGTCCAACCGGCTTCACAACCGCAGACCACTTGTAACCAAGCCAGCCCAGGACCTCCACATCCGGCTTCTTCACCTGCGGGATCGTCAGACCAACCACATGGACAACTGTTGAAATTGTGGGTTTGCACAACCAAAGCATTTCTGCATACAGTCAGAAACCGTTTCAGGGAAGTTCATCTGCATGCTCGTTGTCCTCACCAGGGTCTTGACCGGACTTCAGTGGGCAAATACTAACCTTCGATGGCTACTGGCACGCTGAAGAAGTGTGCTCTTCACGGATGAATCCTCATTTCAACTGTACAAGGCAGATAGCAGACAGTGTGTATGGCATCGTGTGGGCTAGAGGGTTGCTGATGTCAACGTTGTGAACAGAGTACCCCATGGTAGAGGTGGGGTTATGGTATGGGCAGTCATAAGCTACGGACAACGAACACAATTGCATTTTATCGATGGCAATTTGAATGAACAGAGATACCATGATGAGATCCCGAGGTCCATTGTGGTGCCATTCATCCACCACCATCACCTCATGTTTCAGCATGATAATGCACAGCCCCATGTCGCAAGGATCTGTACACAATTCCTGGACACTGAAAATGTCCCAGTTCTTCCATGGCCTACACTCACCATACATGTCACCCGTTCAGCATGTTTGGGATGCTCTGGATCAATGTGTACGACAGCATGTTCCAGTTCCCGCAAATATTCAGCAACTTCGCACAGCCATTGAAGATGAGTGGGACAACATTCCACAGGCCACAATCAACAGCCTGATCAACTCTATGTGAAGGAGATGTGTCGCTGCATGAGGCAAATGGTGTCACACCAGATACTGACTGGTTTTCTGATCCACGCCCTTACTGTTTTTTTAAATGTGTCTGTGACCAACAGATGCATCTGTATTCCCAGTCATGTGAAATCCATAGATTAGGGCCTAATGAATTTATTTCAATTGACTGATTTCCTTATACGAACTCAGTAAAATCTCAGAAATTGTTGCATGTTGAGTTTATATTTTGTTCAGTGTCGGTCGGTGCCATTTTAGATGAGGGAGGACGATAATTTTCTTCATAAGCATGGCCTTATTTCTATTACAGCATATTGATGACTGTCATTCATATTCCATTCAACCAGTTCAATGTAACATCCATAGGTTCAGGCTGCTACATGATACTCTAATTTCCATCATACCCATCATGAGGTAGCTACAACCTAGCCTATGAATGAACGTTTACAACGTACAGTTTAAGTCGGAAGTTAACATACATTTAGGTTGAAGTCATTAAAACTCATTTTTCAACCACTCCACAGATTTCATGTTCCTGATAGGCTAACTGACATAATTTGAGTCAATTGGAGGTGTACCTGTGGATGTATTTCAAGGCCTACCTTCAAACTCAGTGCCTCTTTGCTCGACATCATGGGAAAATCTAAAGAAATCAGCAAAGACCTCAGAAATACAATTGTAGACCTCCACAAGTCTGGTTCATCCTTGGGAGCAATTTCCAAACGCCTGAAGGTACCACGTTCATCTGTACAAACAATAGTATGCAAGTATAAACACCATGGGACCACGCAACAGTCATACCGCTCAGGGAGGAGACGCGTTCTGTCTCCTAGAGATGAACGTACTTTGGTGCGAAAAGTACAAATCAATCCCAGAACAACAGCAAAGGACCTTGTGAAGATGCTGGAGGAAACCGGTACAAAAGTATCTATATCCACAGTAAAACGAGTCCTATATCGACATAACCTGAAAGGCCGCTCAGCAAGGAAGAAGCCACTGCTCCAAAACCGCCATAAAAAAAGCCAGACGACGGTTTGTAATTGCACATGGGGACAAAGATCATACTTTTTGGAGAAATGTCATCTGGTCTGATGAAACAAAAATAGAACTGTTTGGCCATAATGACCATCGTTATGTTTGGAGGAAAAAGGGGGAGGCTTGCAAGCCGAAGAACACCATCCCAACCGTGAAGCACGGGGGTGGCAGCATCATGTTGTGGGGGTGCTTTGCTGCAGGAGGGACTGGTGCACTTCACAAAATAGATGGCATCATGAGGAAGGAAAATTATGTGGATATATTGAAGCAACATCTCAAGACATCAGTCAGGAAGTTAAAGCTTGGTCGCAAATGGGTCTTCCAAATGGACAATGACCCCAAGCATACTTCCAAAGTTGAGGCAAAATGGCTTAAGGACAACAAAGTCAAGGTATTGGAGTGGCCATCACAAAGCCCTGACCTCAATCCTATAGAACATTTGTGGGCAGAACTGAAAAGGCGTGTGTGAGCAAGGAGGCCTGCAAACCTGACTCAGTTACACCAGTTCTGTCAGGAGGAATGGGCCACAATTCACCCAACTTATTGTGGGAAGCTTGTGGAAGGCTACCCGAAACGTTTGACCCAAGTTAAACAATTTAAAGGCAGTGCTACCAAATACTAATTGAGTGTATGTAAACTTCTGACCCACTGGGAATGTGATGAAAGAAATAAAAGCTGAAAGAAATAATTCTCTCTACTATTATTCTGACATTTCACATTCTTAAAATAAAGTGGTGATCCTAACTGACCTAAGACAGGGAATTTTTACTAGGATTAAATGTCAGGTATTGTGAAAAACTGAGTTTAAATGTATTTGGCTAAGGTGTATGTAAACTTCCGACTTCAACTGTAGGTACACACAGGTCGAGAGAATAATTTGAGGTGACAGACAGTGACACATTCCATACCCTCTTCCAACAGTTAGGCCAAATTCAGGTATGTTTATTCCTGTTTCGTTTGCTTCTGTTTAAGAAACTTTTTTTTCAACGGAATAGGCGGAATGAATACACCACTGATCACACGTAAACACAGTTCACTTTCATAGCAGCCACATTGTATTCCTTCTCGCATCTACGCAGCTCTCCTCCTCTCACCTTGTCCCTTTGCTTGTGGACTTCAGCTGTCTGTGACCAGGCTAAAAAACCTTTCCAAACCAAACGTTCATATCATAACTGCTACACACAGCCTGCATCGTCACCATATTAGCTAAATTAACATCATAGTCAACATGGGTAATAGAACTAACGTGTTAGTAAACCCGATAAAATCATGCAGTACAGTTTACAGTACAGTAAGCAGTTTAGCAGTTACACCGGCGCCCCCCGGTGGCAATATATTAATAAAACCAAAAGCTTACCTTGACTTGGAAGAGTTCCAGTGTTGGAAGCCATAGCCAGCTAGCTAACAAAGCATCCATCTCTGTTTGAGCCCTGTGTTTGAGTAGGCTAAACTAGCTAACATAGCATCCCTCTCTGTTTGAGCCCTGTATTTGAGTAGGCTAAACTAGCTAACATAGCATCCCTCTCTGTTTGAGCCCTGTGTTTGAGTAGGCTAAACTAGCTAACATAGCATCCCTCTCTGTTTGAGCCCTGTGTTTGAGTAGGCTAAACTAGCTAACATAGCATCCCTCTCTGTTTGAGCCCTGTGTTTGAGTAGGATAAACTAGCTATCTGCATTTACTAGCTAAGTAAGTGATAAAAACATGTTTCTGCAAAATATAGCTCTCTCGCTTCTCCTTCATGTTCAAAACAGTTCAACTATTGTCTTTTTCTCTCTGAGTCAACTACTCACCACATTTTATGCACTGCAGTGCTAGCTAGCTGTAGCTTATGCTTTCAGTGCTAGATTCATTCTCTGATCCTTTGATTTGGTGGACAACATGTCAGTTTATGCTGCAAGAGCTCTGATAGGTTGAAGGACGTCGTCCTCTGGTAGTTGTCATAATTACTGTGTAAGTCTATGGAAGGTGGTGAGAACCAAGAGCCTCTTAGGTTTTGTATTGAAGTCAATGTACCCAGAGGAGGACGGAAGCTAGCTGTCCACCGGCTACACCATGGTGCTACCCTACAGAGTGCTGTTGAGGCTACTGTAGACCGTCATTGGAAAACAGTGTGTTTTAATAAATTATTTGGTGACGTGAAAATATTTAGTATAGTTGTATCTAAAAAGGATAACATTTGAAATGTTTCACTATTTTTATGAAATTCACTAAAGAGGATGGTCCTCCCCATCCCCACTGAGGAGCCTCTACTGCTCAGTGTATATTTAGGCAATAAGGCCTGAGGTGTTGTGGTATATGGCCAATATACCACGGCTAAGGGCAGTTGTTAGGCATAATGCAAGTGCCTGGACACAGCCCTTAGCCGTGGTATATTGGCCATATATCACAAACCCTGAGGTGCATTATTGCTATTATAAACTGGTAACCAACGTAACTAGAGCAGTAAAAATACATGTCTTGTCATACCCGTGGTATACGGTTTGATATAACATGGCTGTCAGACAATAAGCATTCAGGGCTCGACCCACCCAGTTTATAATTAGTATTATATTTCTATAGTTAGTACGTAGTCAGGTTCCTACCTGATGAACACAGATGTTACATTTGTCACAGAAGACCATGTCGTTGCCCTCCTCGCTGTCAGGCGAGCGACACACGTCACAGATGACGTCCTCGTCATACTCTATGCCCAGCCCTTCTACCGTGTCGATGGCGTGGTTCATGTTGTCATGGCAATGACGCTCCAAAGCCTCCATGGTGCGCTCCATTGTCAGCTCGTCTACAGAACCCTCCCCTGGGAGTGACATAACGCAGTTAGACACAGAGACAAACAGTTAGACAGAATAACAGTAGGTTCATCTCCAGGACTCCCCTGAGACAGAATAACAGTAGGTTCATCTCCAGGACTCCCCTGAGACAGAATAACAGTAGGTTCATCTCCAGGACTCCCCTGAGACAGAATAACAGTAGGTTCATCTCCAGGACTCCCCTGAGACAGAATAACAGTAGGTTCATCTCCAGGACTCCCCTGAGACAGAATAACAGTAGGTTCATCTCCAGGACTCCCCTGAGACAGAATAACAGTAGGTTCATCTCCAGGACTCCCCTGAGACAGAATAACAGTAGGTTCATCTCCAGGACTCCCCTGAGACAGAATAACAGTAGGTTCATCTCCAGGACTCCCCTGAGACAGAATAACAGTAGGTTCATCTCCAGGACTCCCCTGAGACAGAATAACAGTAGGTTCATCTCCAGGACTCCCCTGAGACAGAATAACAGTAGGTTCATCTCCAGGACTCCCCTGAGACAGAATAACAGTAGGTTCAGCTCCAGGACTCCCCTGAGACAGAATAACACAACGACAGTGAGGACAATGTTGCTAGAGCTCCAACTGCCCATAGCCACATTCCTCTGTTTTCCCCAAAGCCTCATGATACTGAGAGAAGAGCAGAATCGGCCTGAGCAAGGCTCTTAATCATTGATGTACAAATCACCTTGCACTCTGGTGGTGTGAAGCATGTTGCATGCTTCCCAGTCGAAACAGTTCAAGCATATATTATGATGAAATGTTCTGCATTTTTTTCTGATGTTCAAGCACAAGAAATGTTCTTGAGGGAAGTCTAAGTTCGGTAGCTGAAGTCTACGCCCCTTTGTCTGTGATTGGTCAACAGTACTACTCCTAGTAGGAGTGGTAACTATGGATGGGATTCTTCAATTAAGTGTTTGTTGTTATTCAACAACCAACTACTAGTTTTCATGCAAATCTTTTCACTTGAGAAATACTGCACCAAATATCTTAGATGTAAAATTGCATGACTAAGACCTCCTCGGCAAAACCATAAAATTCATTACAGATATTTATCTTAGATTAATTTTTACTATTTTGAGGAAGTAGTATACTGGCTATGTTAATACTACAGCAGGACAAGGAGGGACAAACAGTAATATTGACACTTTTTTTATTGGTCTTTTAAGGGAGTATGGAGCAGACATTCACTTCACCTAGCTGAGTATGTGGATGCCTTTAATGCCATTTGGAACGCAGCCACTGCCTATGAGAAGGTTTGTGTTCCTTACCCATGTCTCCTAGCTCAGCGTTGAGTGCCTGCAGCCAGTACAGGTCCATGTCATCCAGATCATAAGAACACATGGCCTCAGCCAGCTCCTTGATGTTAACATAACCCGTCTCTGTAGAGGCCTGACTCCAGCACTGGATGTACCTCCTCTGTAGGGTGAACAACACCTCCTTAGGCTTCTCCACTATGTTCCTACAGACAAAAATGCAAACAATTGTAAGGAATCACTCAGAATTTGGGAAAACTGAGAGAACCAGTATCCCTATACATTCATACCCATATACGGGTTGAAAATGGCAGATTTGGACACTGATAAGAGCCTAAATTGGAACGTAGTGGTTCTACAGTAACATGCTATACATGACGTCAGAGCTCTGTGGTTCTACAGTAACATGCTATACATGACGTCAGAGCTCTGTGGTTCTACAGTAACATGCTATACATGACGTCAGAGCTCTGTGGTTCTACAGTAACATGCTATACATGACGTCAGAGCTCAGGCTCTGTGCTTCACAGCGCTGTATGGGTTTTGACTGACAGCCGTTCTGCCCCGATCCCTCACACTAACTGGGCAACAGACACTGTTGTCTGAGTGGGAACTGCTGTAAATAAAGACGACTCAATGTAGTTTGAAAAGATGAGACGTTGAGGATTATAATAAATACCACTTGATGTCATACAAGACAAACACCTGTTAGTCCAAATGTACACTTCACATCTCCATGTTATAAACCTCATGTAATACAGTGACAACGTTTATCATCATGTTGTTAGATGTACAGTTACTAGATGACATGGTGTCGTACCCTGGGTTGTCCTGAACACAATCATCACTATGTTAGATGTACAGTTACTAGATGACATGGTGTCGTACCCTGGGTTGTCCTGAACACAATGAGCCCATTCTATGGGCACCAAAATTACGACTTGCTTCTCTCAATTGCGTTGTGAAAGCCTAACACTAAGATCGTACTTTAGAAATTAGCTAGTCATGATTGGTAGGTAGGTAGGTCGGTCGGTCGGTCGGTAGGTACTTTATTGATCCCCAGGGGGGAAATTTCTTTTTCAAGCAGCTACAACAAAACACAGGGCAGGTGCAAAATGCCAGAACGAAAATACACAAAAGACAGATCACGGTACATGATACATATAGCGGCAGTATGAAAAAGTATAGAAATACAAGATATCTGGAGTGCAAAAAAGCTATAAAAAGACATTGCATAGTATGGGTGGTTGGCTGAATATGTACACTATACATTGGTGGATGTTGGATGGTTAACTATACTATACAGGTCGATGGCAGAGAAATACTTCAGTAGCTAAAAATACATATGATATGAGCGAGGCTAATAATAGTTTACTTAATAGACAGACTGGCTAAATGAACAGGTAAGTGAATATTTTGCATGGTTAAATTAGCTATACAGTTAGGTATACAGTTATATTTACAGATAAGTGAATACTTGCATGGTTACACAAACTGTACAGGTAAATGACAGGAAGAGATACTTAAATAGCTAAATGTGTGTATGATATCATTTGGGGTAATAATAGTAATACCCTTAAAATACAGTCCTTAGTGCGCAGGGTTTAATTACAGACAACTGCACTTATTGCACATTCGATATACTAAAAGCAATGAGAAAAGGTGCAACTGACAGGATACTAATATGCATTCCTGAGTGAATGCCTACGTAAGTTAGGTCCAAGAATTACTAGCAATATTGCACGTTGTTGGCAATAGAACAAGCTTGCCCACATGACCCAGATTGCCCACATGACCCAGATTGCGATTTATAAATGGACCATTCCTGGATTGTGTAATGACGGGGATGCAGGGCTGAGTTCCAAACAAAACCACTACTAGTCTGCTTGCTCTAGTTCCTCAACGACACACCAACAAAAAAAGTACCTTATAGTTGAAGACTTCTTTGAATCATAAAAGCGCATTGACATTACTTAGGAACTGTGCACCCTTTGGAGTGGGGGGGCCACTTGGAGACACCAGTTAGACCTCTCACTCAAACCCTTTGGAGAGGGGGGGCCACTTGGAGACACTAGTTAGACCTCTCACTCAAACCCTTAGGAGAGGGGGGGCCACTTGGTGACACCAGTTAGACCTCTCACTCAAACCCTTTGGAGAGGGGGGGCCACTTGGAGACACTAGTTAGACCACTCACTCAAACCCTTTGGAGAGGGGGGGCCACTTGGAGACACTAGTTAGACCTCTCACTCAAACCCTTAGGAGAGGGGGGGCCACTTGGTGACACCAGTTAGACCTCTCACTCAAACCCTTGTCATTTCTTATCTTATGTTGCACCTGCCCCACATGTTCATGTTACTGAATGTATCCAGAGTATTTTCAGATGTTGTTATCAATAAATGCTGTAAAAAGTACAGTAAATGGAAAATGCACATACAATCAAGTGTAATGTTTAGACTCAGTCTTTCCTCCAAACTCTCCAAAATGTTCCCTTTTAATTGCTACTATGATCATGCATTCAATATTTCTTCTGTAAGATACATTTTAATGTAGCCCTATCCATAGAGGCCAATTCCCACAAGCGCTAGGGCTGATCTCCATCACATTGCAGAAGAAAAGAATAACACACAAGACTTTACCTGGTTTACAGACCATTTCATAGTTTTTATCTGGTTTACAGACCATTTCATAGTTTTTACCTGGTTTACAGACCATTTCATAGTTTTTATCTGGTTTACAGACCATTTCATAGTTTTTACCTGGTTTACAGACCATTTCATAGTTTTTACCTGGTTTACAGACCATTTCATAGTTTTTTTATCTGGTTTACAGACCATTTCATAGTTTTTTTATCTGGTTTACAGACCATTTCATAGTTTTTTATCTGGGTTACAGACCATTTCATAGTTTTTACCTGGTTTACAGACCATTTCATAGTTTTTACCTGGTTTACAGACCATTTCATAGTTTTTACCTGGTTTACAGACCATTTCATAGTTTTTATCTGGTTTACAGACCATTTCATAGTTTTTACCTGGTTTACAGACCATTTCATAGTTTTTACCTGGTTTACAGACCATTTCATAGTTTTTTTATCTGGTTTACAGACCATTTCATAGTTTTTACCTGGTTTACAGACCATTTCATAGTTTTTATCTGGTTTACAGACCATTTCATAGTTTTTACCTGGTTTACAGACCATTTCATAGTTTTTTACCTGGTTTACAGACCATTTCATAGTTTTTACCTGGTTTACAGACCATTTCATAGTTTTTATCTGGTTTACAGACCATTTCATAGTTTTTATCTGGTTTACAGACCATTTCATAGTTTTTATCTGGTTTACAGACCATTTCATAGTTTTTTATCTGGTTTACAGACCATTTCATAGTTTTTATCTGGTTTACAGACCATTTCATTGTTTTTATCTGGGTTACAGACCATTTCATTGTTTTTATCTGGTTTACAGACCATTTCTTAGTTTTTATCTGGTTTACAGACCATTTCTTAGTTTATTTCACAATGTAGATTTTGGTGCCTATAGGTATTTTTCTAAGTACATATATTCTGAAATCATTTTAACAGTAAGCTGAATCAGTATGAGCTTAGAGGATCAGTGACCACACCTGTCAAACCAGACTGACTGCTATAATCAATGTACTATGTAATTATCCTCAAGTATGTACTTATATTATTTTTTAAGAAAGTCAAGTTTTGTTTGTCACATGCCCGTGGTTGGCAGACGTTATTGGGTGTGTGTGTGCTTGTGCTTCTAAAAGCAACTGCTGATGCCCAAGGTTAAGGGTCAGAAAGCAGGGGGGACCATAACAGACACTGGAACAACAGAGATAAGAGTGGTGAACTGCCAAAAGGTGTTGACCATTAACATTCTGTAGAGGAGTGATGATGATGTCATGAAGCCTGTATAAAACATATCACCCCCTCTTTAACCCCAGTTATGCTCTGCAGACCACAGCTAGTCTGCTACCTTGTAATAAAGTATATCAAACTCACAAACTCCGGACCATCTCTTTAAGCTTTATTTGTTTTAGATAATTAAGCTAGATTTTCCACGACACTCCCTGCACCACAAAGGGAAACGTATGGTTGTGTGTCTGAGACAGGTGTATTGTATGGTTACCTGATGGAGGCGTGTGGGATGGTTTCAGGGAAGGCTGGTACCTGGACCCCCTTCTCCCACTCCTGTCTCCAGGTGTCCCCCAGCAGGTAATAGTCTTCAGGGGAGACATGGTGAGAGTCAGGCAGCTTCATGGCACTGATCAGGTCTTTCCTGAACACCTAGGGAGGGAGAAGAGGGTATCAACAGGCTAACAGAGACCTTATACCCTAGGGAGGGAGAAGAGGGGTATCAACAGGCTGACAGAGACCTTATACCCTAGGGAGGGAGAAGAGGGTATCAACAGGCTAACAGAGACCTTATACCCTAGGGAGGGAGAAGAGGGTATCAACAGGCTGACAGAGACCTTATACCCTAGGGAGGGAGAAGAGGGTATCAACAGGCTAACAGAGACCTTATACCCTAGGGAGGGAGAAGAGGGTATCAACAGGCTGACAGAGACCTTATACCCTAGGGAGGGAGAAGAGGGTATCAACAGGCTGACAGAGACCTTATACCCTAGGGAGGGAGAAGAGGGTATCAACAGGCTGACAGAGACCTTATACCCTAGGGAGGGAGAAGAGGGTATCAACAGGCTGACAGAGACATTCTACACTGTTGCATGTAAAGAAAACTCAGAAAGCTGCAACTTTCTGACAATGCATCCAAAATAGCACCCTTTTACCTACAGTTGAAGTGGGAAGTTTACATCCACTTAGGTTGAAGTCATGTTTCAATCACTCCACAGATTTCATGTTAACAAACTATAGTTTTGTCAAGTCGGTTAGGACATCCACTTTGTACATGACGCAAGTAATTCTTCCAACAACTGTTTACAGACTGATTATTTCACTTATAATTCACTATATCACAATTCCAGTGGGTCAGAAGTTGACTGTGCCTTTTCAAACAGCTTGGAAAATTTTCAGAAAATGATGTCATGCTTTAGAAGCTTCTGATAGGCTAATTGACATAATTTGAGTCAATTGGAGGTGTACCTGTGGATGTATTTCAAGGCCTACCTTCAAACTCAGTGCCTCTTTGCTCGACATCATGGGAAAATCAAAAGAAATCAGTCAAGACCTCAGAAAAGAAATTGTAGACCTCCACAAGTCTGGTTCATCCTTGGGAGCAATTTCCAAACGCCTGAAGGTATCACGTTCATCTGTACAAACAATAGTATGCTAGTATAAACACCATGGGACCACACAGCCGTCATACCGCTCAGGAAGGAGACGCGTTCTTTCTCCTAGAGATTAACGTACTTTGGTGTGAAAAGTGCAAATCAATCCCAGAACAACAGCAAAGGACCTTGTGAAGATGCTGGAGGAATGTAAACTTCTGACCCACTGAGAATGTGATGAAAGAAATAAAAGCTGAAATAAATAATTCTCTCTACTATTATTCTGACATTTCACATTCTTAAAATAAAAGTGGTGATCCTAACTGACCTAAAACAGGGAATTTTTACTAGGATTAAATGTCAGGAATTACAGAACTGTATTTGGCTAAGGTGTATGTAAGCTTCCGACTTCAACTGTAAATAGTGCACTACTTTTGACTAGAGCCCTATGGGATTGTCATTTGGGACACAACCTGAGACATATGATAAGCAGACAGC
Organism: Thymallus thymallus; assembly: GCA_023634145.1. Classification (NCBI taxonomy): domain Eukaryota; kingdom Metazoa; phylum Chordata; class Actinopteri; order Salmoniformes; family Salmonidae; genus Thymallus; species Thymallus thymallus. Next base: position 627,396 of record CM042393.1, read on the forward strand.
CTATAGACAGGAAACAGTGTTCTTCTCATACTGTACCTCTGCTGGTTTCTTGGGCATGGAAGCGAGGGTTCCAGGTTTGCTTCCATACTTGTTGGAGGAGCAGAAGGAGGTGGAAGGACCTGAAGTAAAGCGGTGTTAGAGAAAAGACCAGGGTGTAAATAAATACATTACATCAAAAGAAATGCATTTTATTTTCAATGGTTTCTCAATCAACTGAAAAGTAGTAGCTATATATTTCAAACTTTTTAACACTTCCCGAATTAACTGCCTTCATTTAAAATTGAGCCAACCCTGGTATATGCATGACCTGTTTTTTTCAAATTTCTTTTTTGTCAAGATGAAAATGGAAAACATGCTCTAAAAAAATGCTTTCTCCACATGTTACTTTAAAGCCTTATTCATCAATCTACACACAATACCCTATAATGACAATACTGAATACATCAGTATTCAGACCCTTTACTCAGTACTTTGTTGAAGCACCTTTGACAGTGATTACAGCCTTGAGTCTTCTTGTGTATGAAGCTACAAGCTTGGCTCATCTGTATTTGGGGAGTTTCTCCCATTCTTCTCCAGAGATGTTCAAATCAGGTTCGAGCTCTGGCTGGGCCACTCAAGGACATTCAGAGATTATCCCGAAGACACTCCTGCGTTGTCTTGGCTGTGTGCTTAGGGTCGATTTGTCCTGTTGTAATCTGAACCTACGCCCCAGTCGGAGGTCCTGAGCACTCTGGAGGAGGTTTTCATCAAGGATCTCTCTGTACTTTGCTCCGTTCATCTTTGCCTCGATCCTGACTAGTCTCCCAGTCCATGCCACTGGCATTCAGGCCAAAGAGTGGTTTCATCAGACCAGAGAATCTTGTTTTCTCATGGTCTGAGAATCTTTAGGTGCCTTTTGGCAAATTCCAAGCAGGCTGTCATGTGCCTTTTACTGAGGAGTGGCTTCTGTCTGGCCATTCTACCATAAAAGCCTGTTGATGGAGTGCTGTAGAGATGGTTGTCCATCTGGAAGGTTGTTTCATATCCACAGAGGAACTTTAAAAAACTCTGTCAAGCGTGACCATCGGGTTCTTGGTCACCTCCCTGACCAAGCCCCTTCTCCCCCGATTGCTCAGTTTGGCTGGGCAGCCAGCTCTAGGAAGAGTCTTGGTGGTTCCAAACTTCTTCCATTTAAGAATGATGGAGGTCACTGTATTCTTGGGGACCTTCAATGCTGCAGAAATGTTTTGGTACCCTTCCCCAGATCTGTGCCTCGACACAATCCTGTCTCGGAGCGCTAAGGACTACTCCTTCGACCTACTGGCTTGGTTTTTGATATGCACTGTCGGCTGTGGGACCTTATATTGACAGGTGTGTGCCTTTCCAAATAATGTCCAATCAATATAATTTACCACAGGTGGACTCCAATCAAGTTGTAGAAACATCTGAAGGATGATCAATGGAAACAGGATGCACCTGAGCTCAATTTCAAGTCTCATAGCAAAGAGTCTGAATAATAAAGTAAAAGCAAACATTTCTAAAAACCTGTTTTTGCTTTGAATTATGGGGTATTGTGTGCAGATTGCTGAGTACATTTAGTAATTTAATGAAAAAAATTATAAGTCTGTAACGTAACAACATGTGGGAAAGGTCAAGAATACTGAATACTTTCCGAAGGGAAAGGTCAAGAATACTGAATACTTTCCGAAGGGAAAGGTCAAGAATACTGAATACTTTCCGAAGGGAAAGGTCAAGAATACTGAATACTTTCCGAAGGGAAAGGTCAAGAATACTGAATACTTTCCGAAGGCGCTGTTTACCAGGTAGAAATAAAAATAACATGTTGTAGGTTCATGACATTTATGCAGAAAGTGAACTCACTCTCATTGTCAGAACTGTCACTGCTGCTTGAAGACCTGAGCCGTTTCATCCTGACGTATCCTACAGGGGGAGAGGAGAGGCACGAGAAGCTGACCAATGAGACGGAGAATAACTATATATGGGAGACTAAAGAACTTCCATCATATCATGCACATTTTAGGGAATATTCAGAGGTGGAAGCTTTCCGTGGGAATATGGAAATTAACGGAAATATATACTAATTAATATTAAATATCATTTAAATGTAGATGTTTTTTTGCATTGGATATATTTACCATATCATATGGAGACAGAAACAAGTATTTTACCATATCATATGGAGACAGAAACAAACCTTATCATACACTACCGTTCAAAAGTTTGGGGTCACTTAGAAATGTCCTTGTCTTTTAAGGAAAAGCACATTTTTTGTCCATTAAAATAACAAATTGATCAGAAATACAGTGTAGACACTGTTAATGTTGTAAATGACTATTGTAGCTGGAAATGGCTGATTTTTAATGGAATATCTACATAGGCGTTCAGAGGCCCATTATCAGCAACCATCACTCACCTTACAGTCGTGGCCAAAAGTTTTGAGAATGACACAAGTATTGGTCTCCACAAAGTTTGCTGCCTCAGTGTTGATGATGGCAATTTGCATATACTCCAGAATGTCACGAAGAGTGATCAGATGAATTGCAATTAATTGCAAAGCCCCTCCTTGCCATGAAAATGAACTTAATCCCCCAAAAACATTTCCACTGCATTTCAGCCCTGCCACAAAAGGACCAGCTGCCATCATGTCAGTGATTGTCTCGTTAACACAGGTGAGAGTGTTGACGAGGACAAGGCTGGAGATCACTCTGTCATGCTGATTGAGTCAGAATAACAGACTGGAAGCTTTAAAAAGGAGGGTGGTGCTTGAAATCATTGTTCTTCCTCTGTCAACCATGGTTACCTGCAAGGAAACACGTGCCGTCATCATTGCTTTGCACAGAAAGAGCTTCACAGGCAAGGATATTGCTGCTAGTAAGATTGCACCTAAATCAACCATTTATCGGATCATCAAGAACTTCAAGGAGAGAGGTTCAATTGTTGTGAAGAAAGCGTCAGGGCGCCCAAGAAAGTCCAGCAAGCGCCAGGACCGTCTCCTAAAGTTGATTCAGCTGCGGGATCGGGGCACCACCAGTGCAGAGCTTGCTCAGGAATGGTAGCAGGCAGGTGTGAGTGCATCAGCACGCACAGTGAGGCGAAGACTTTTGGAGGATGGCCTGGTGTCAAGAAGGGCAGCAAAGAAGCCACTTCTCTCAGGGACAGACTGACATTCTGCAAAAGGTAAAGGGATTGGACTGCTGAGGACTGGGGTAGAGTCATTTTCTCTGATGAATCCCCTTTCTGATTGTTTGGGCCATCCGGAAAACACCTTGTCCGGAGAAGACAAGGTGAGCACTACCATCAGTCCTGTGTCATGCCAACAGTAAAGCATCCTCAGACCATTCATGTGTGGGGTTGTTCTCAGCAAAGGGAGTGGGCTCACTCACAATTTTGCCTAAGAACACAGCCATGAATAAAGAATGGTACCAACACATCCTCTGAGAGAAACTTCTCCCAACCATCAGTTTGGTGACGACCAATGCCTTTTCCAGCATGATGGAGCACCTTGCCATAAGGCAAAAGTGATAACTAAGTGGCTCGGGGAACAAAACATCGACATTTTGGGTCCATGGCCAGGAAACTCCCCAGACCTTAATCCCATTGAGAACTTGTGGTCGATCCTCAAGAGTCGGGTGGACAAACAAAAACCCACAACTTCTGACAAACTCCAAGCATTGATTATGCAATAATGGCCTGCCATCAGTCAGGATGTGGCCCAGAAGTTAACTGACAGCATGCCAGGGTGGATTGCAGAGGTCTTGAAAAAGAAGGGTCAACACTGCAAATATTGACTCTTTGCATAAACTGAATGTCATTGTCAATGAAAGCCTTTGACACATGGAATACTTGTAATTATACTTCAGTGTACCATAGTAACTACTGACATAAAGATCTAAGAACACTGAAGCAGCAAACTTTGTGGAGACCAATACTTTTGACCACGTATTGCACATTCGATATACTAAAAGCAATGAAAAAAGATACAACTGACAGGATACTAATACGCATTCCTGAGTGAATGACTATATAAGTTAAGTCCAATAATTACTTACAATATTGCACGTGATATGATATAACAACTGTACATGAATATGTACAGTGGGGAGAACAAGTATTTGATACACTGCCGATTTTGCAGGTTTTCCTATGTAGAAGTTTATCATAGGTACACTTCAACTGTGAGAGACGGAATCTAAAACAAAAATCCAGAAAATCACATTGTATGATTTTTAAATAATTAATTTGCATTTTATTGCATGACATAAGTATTTGATCACCTACCAACCAGTAAGAATTCCGGCTCTCACAGACCTGTTAGTTTTTCTTTAAGAAGCCCTCCTGTTCTCCACTCATTACCTGTATTAACTGCACATGTTTGAACTCGTTACCTGTATGAAAGACACCTGTCCACACACTCAATCAAACAGACTCCAACCTCTCCACAATGGCCAAGACCAGAGAGCTGTGTAAGGACATCAGGGATAAAATTGTAGACCTGCACAAGGCTGGGATGGGCTACAGGACAATAGGCAAGCAGCTTGGTGAGAAGGCAACAACTGTTGACGCAATTATTAGAAAATGGAAGAAGTTCAAGATGACGGTCAATCTCCCTCGGTCTGGGGCACCATGCAAGATCTCACCTCGTGGGGCATCAATGATCATGAGGAAGGTGAGGGATCAGCCCAGAACTACACGGCGAAACCTGAAGGATCTGTATTTTTTTTTTTATTTTTTTTTTATTTCACCTTTATTTAACCAGGTAGGTCAGTTGAGAACAAGTTCTCATTTGCAACTGCGACCTGGCCAAGACAAAGCAAAGCAGTGCGACAAAAACAACAACACAGAGTTACACAGTAAACAAACGTACAGTCAATAACACAATAGAAAATCTATATACAGAGTGCAAAAATGTAGTGCAAAATGCAATAAGGTTAAGAGGTAGGACAATAAATAGACCATAGTGGTGAAATAAATTACAGAATTATCATCATTAACACAGGAATGATGGATGTGCAAATTATTATGTGCAAATAGAGGTACTGGAGTGCAAGTAGTGTGGGCTATTTACAGAAGGGCTATATACAGTGATCGATAAGCAGCTTTGACAGCTGATGCTTAAAGTTAGTGAGGGAGATAGGAACCTCCAGCTTCAATGATTTTTGAATTCGTTCCAGTCATTGGCAGCAGAGAACTGGAAGGAATGGCGGCCAAAGGAGGTGTTGGTTTTGGGGGTGACCAGTGAGATATACCTGCTGGAGCGCATGCTCCGGGTGGGTGTTGTTATGGTGACCAATGAGCTGAGATAGGGCGGAGATTTACCTAATAAAGACTTATAGATGACCTGGAGCCAGTGGGTTTGGCGACGAATATGTAATGAGGGCCAGCCAACAAGAGCATACAGGTTGCAGTGGTGGGTAGTATATGGGGCTTTGGTAACAAAACGGATGGCACTTTGATAGACTACATCCAATTTGCTGAGCAGAGTGTTGGAGGCTAATTTGTAAATGACATCACCAAAATTAAGGATCGGTAGGATAGTCAGTTTTACAAGGGCAAGTTTGGCAGCATGAGTGAAGGAGGCTTTGTTGCGAAATAGGAAGCCGATTTTGGATTTAATTTTGGATTGGAGATGGTTGATGTGAGACTGGAAGTTGAGTTTACAGTCTAACCAGACGCCTAGGTATTTGTAGGTGTCCACGTATTCTAAGTCGGATCCGTCAAGAGTAGTGATGATAGTCCGGTGGGCAGGTGCGGGCAGCGTTCGATAGAAAAGCATGCATTTGGTTTTACTAGCATTTAAGAGCAGTTGGAGGCCACGGAAGGAGTGTTGCATGCCGTTGAAGCTTGTTTGAAGGTTAGTAAACACAGTGTCCAAAGAGGGGCCAGATGTATACAGAATGGTGTCGTCTGCGTAGAGATGGATCAGAGAGTCACCAGCAGCGAGAGTGACATCATTGATGTATATAGAGAAAAGGGTTGGCCCAAGAATTGAACCCTGTGGCACCCCCATAGAGACTGCCAGAGGATCGGACAACAGGCCCTCCGATTTGACACACTGAACTCTGTCTGCGAAGTAGTTGGAGAACCAGGCAAGGCAGTCACTTGAGAAACCAAGGCTGTTGAGTCTGCCAATAAGAATGCGGTGATTGACAGAGTCGAAAGCCTTGGCCAGGTCGATGAAGACGGCTGCACAGTACTGTCTTTTATCGATGGCGATTATGATATCGTTCAGTACCTTGAGCGTAGCTGAGGTGCACCCATGACCAGCTCGGAAACCAGATTGCATAGCAGAGAAGGTACGGTGGGATTCGAAGTGGTCAGTTATCTGTTTGTTAACTTGGCTTTCGAAGACTTTAGAAAGGCAGGGGAGGATGGATATAAGTCTATAACAGTTTGGGTCTAGAGGGGGATGACCGCGGCAGCTTTCCAATCTCTAGGGATCTCAGACGATACGAAAGAGAGGTTGAACAGGCTAGTGATCGGTGTTGCAACAATTTTGGCTGATAATTTCAGAAAGAGAGGGTCCAGATTGTCTAGTCCAGCAGATTTGTAGGGGTCCAGATTTAGCAGCTCTTTCAGAACATCATCCGTCTGGATTGGGGTGAAGGAGAAGCGGGGGGGGCTTGGGCAAGTGGCTGCCAGGGGCACAGAGCTGTTGGCCGGGGTAGGGGTAGCCAGGTGGAAAGCATGGCCAGCCGTAGCAAAATGCTTATTGAAGTTTTCGATAATTGTGGATTTATCGGTGGTGACAGTGTTTCCGAGCCTCAATGCAGTGGGCAACTGGGAGGAGGTGCTCTTATTCTCCATGGACTTTACAGTGTCCCAGAACTTTTTGGAATTAGTACTACAGGAAGCAAATTTCAGTTTGAAAAAGCTGGCCTTTGCTTTTCTAACTGACTGTGTGTACTTGTTCCTGACTTCCCTGAATAGTTGCATATCGTGGGGGCTATTCGATGCTAATGCAGTGCGCCACAGGATGTTTTTGTGTTGGTCTAGTGCAGTCAAGTCTGGGGTGAACCAAGGGCTATATCTGTTCTTAGTTCTACGTTTTTTGAAAGGGGCATGCTTATTTAGGATGGTGAGGAAAGCACTTTTAAAGAACAACCAGGCATCATCTACTGACGGGATGAGGTCAATATCCTTCCAGGATACCCGGGCCAGATGGATTAGAAAGGCCTGCTCGCAAAAGTGTTTTAGGGAGCGTTTGACAGTGATAAGGGGTGGTCGTTTGACCGCTGACCCATTGCGAACGCAGGCGATGAGGCAGTGATCGCTGAGATCCTGGTTGAAAACAGAGGAGGTGTATTTGGAGGGCAAGTTAGTCAGGATGATATCAATAATGGTACCCATGTTTACGGATTTTGGGTTGTACCTGGTGGGTTCCATGATAATTTGTGTGAGATTGAGGGCATCTATCTTAGATTGAAGGACAGCCGGGGTGTTAAGCATATCCCAGTTTAAGTCACCTAACAGTACAAACTCTGAAGATAGATGGGGGGCAATCAATTCACATATGGAGTCCAGGGCACAGCTGGGGGCTGAGGGGGGTCTGTAACAGGCAGCAACAGTGAGAGACTTATTTCTGGATAGGTGGATTTTTAAAAGTAGAAGCTCAAACTGTTTGGGCACAGACCTGGACAGTATGACAGAACTCTGCAGGTTATCTCTGCAGTAGATTGCAACTCCGCCTCCTTTGGCAGTTCTATCTTGACGGGAAATATTGTAGTTGGGGATGGAAATTTCCGAATTATTGGTGGCCTTCCTGAGCCAGGATTCAGACACAGCTAGGACATCCGGGTTGGCGAGTGTGCTAAAGCAGTGAATAAATCAAACTTAGGGAGGAGGCTTCTAATGTTGACATGCATGAAACCAAGGCTTTTACGGTTACAGAAGTCAACAAATGAGAGCGCCTGGGGAATAGGTGTAATGCTGGGAGCTACAGGACCTGGGTTTACCTCTACATCACCAGAGGAACAGAGGAGGAGTAGGATTAGGGCACGGCTGAAGGCTTTAAGAACTGGTCGTCTAGTGCGTTGGGTACAGAGAGTAAAAGGAGCAGATTTCTGGGCGTGTTGGAATAGATTGAGGGCATAATGTACAGACAAGGGTATAGTAGGATGTGAGTTCAGTGGAGGTAAACCTAGGCGTTGGGTAACGATGAGAGAGGTTGCATCTCTGGAGACACCAGTTAAGCCAGGTGAGGTCTCCGCATGTGTGGGGGGAGGGACAAAAAATCAGCGGCCAGTTGAGCAGGACTGGGGGCTCTACAGTGAAATAAAACAATAATAGCTAACCTAAACAACAAAAGACAAGACATATTGAAATAAAGGGGCATAAAAACAAACAGTTAATGAGGGGCAAAAAAAAAAAAAAAAAAAGTTAATTAAGAGGGCTAAGGCACAGACGGGTAATGGCAATGGATGGACAAAGAGGGTCAGTTAGAGAAAAATGTAATATGCTACACACAGGACCTGAGGCCTGGTAGTTAAACAGAAAGAAATACCATATAACCAAACAGTCCTGCAGGCATCAGCTGTGAAGCTGAGCAATCATAGGATCCAATGAGCAGCAAAGAGGCGAGCCAGGGAGCAGTTCAATGGGCGAGGAGGCACAGCGTTCAGAGTGCTAGCAGGCCGGAGCTAGCAGATGGATCTTCGGCGACGTCGCAGAGGAGAATCCTGTTGAGACCACGTCGGACAATTACGTCGGCAGACCAGTCGCGGTGGCTCGGTGGGGCTCCGTGTCGACAGTAGAAGGTCCAGGCAGGTAGACAGAGGTACTGTAGCCCGGGAGAGTAGCTAGTACACGTCGGCTGTCCGGGAGATGAGCCTAGATCACGCTAGCATAGGTAGGATGTAAACAAACAATGGAGGTTAGCCAAAAACGTCGGTCACTCGATTGCAGCTAGCTAACTGTGATGATCCGGTGTGAAGGTCCTGTGATTTCAGTGGAAATCCGGTGAAGTGGAAGGGAATGCAGTCCGATATGCGCTGGGTTGGTAGCGCGCTGTGCAGACTGGCCGATAATGTCCGAACTAAAAGCTGTCTGAGCAGGCAGAGCGGTGGTGAGGACCGCTAGCAGTGGTTAGCGATGGCTAGAAGCTAGTTAGCAAGCAGGCTAGCAGGCTAGCTTCTGACTGTGATTCAGTTAAAAAAAATGAAAAGTAAGGATAATAGATCCGTTTCACGTTGGGTAAGGTGGGTTGCAGGAGAGGTAAATCGGGGACAAAATAAATAAATAAAAATGTATGGAAAGACAAATTACAAACTATTACAAACTATTTACACGAGACAGGACGAACAAAAACACGTCTGCACTGTTACGCCATCTTGGAATCTGATGGAGGAGTGGGCCAAAATCCCTGCTGCAGTGTGTGCAAACCTGGTCAAGAACTACAGGAAACGTATGATCTCTGTAATTGCAAACAAAGGTTTCTGTACCAAATATTAAGTTCTGCTTTTCTGATGTATCAAATACTTATGTCATGCAATAAAATGCAAATTAATTACTTAAAAATCATACAATGTGATTTTCTGGATTTTGGTTTTAGATTCCGTCACTCACAGTTGAAGAGTACCTATGATAAAAATTACAGACTTCTACATGCTTTGTAAGTGGGAAAACCTGCAAAATCGGCAGTGTATCAAATACTTGTTCTCCCCACTGTATATACAGACCTGAATGAATAAATAAATCCTGAGTGAATGAGTGATTACGGACCAGAGTTACTTACGGATGGATGCATAATTGTTAAACTAGGTCCTAACACCCCAATAGTTCCAGGTCTGTGTTGCCGACGGCACAGCACCCAGGTAAGGCATTAAATAGTCTAATAGCCGCCGACAGGAAGGACCAACTGTAGCACTCTGGCACACCGTGGTGGGATCAGTCTGTGACTGAAGGTGCTCCTCTGCGTCATAACCATAGCGTGCAGAGGGTGGGTGACGTTGTCCATGATGGCCAGCAGTTTGGCCAGGATCCGTCTCTCCGCCACCTCCTCTAGAGTGTCAAGGCTAATCCCCAGAACAGAGCTAGCCTTCCTGATCAGCTTATTTACCCGAGAAGCATCACCGGCTTTTATGTTGGCGCCCCAGCTCGCCACCAGACTGGTAGAAGGTATGCAGTAGTTTACTGCACACGTTTGTAGGCCTCCTTGCTCGCACACACTTTTTCAGTTCTGCCCACAAATGTTCTATAGGATTGAGGTCAGGACTTTGTGATGGCCACTCCAATACCTTGACTTTGTTGCCCTTAAGCCATTTTGCCACAACTTTGGAAGTGTGCTTGGGGTCATTGTCCATTTGGAAGACCCATTTGCGACCAAGCTTTAACTTCCTGACTGATGTCTTGAGATGTTGCTTCAATATACCCACATCATTTTCCTTCCTCATGATGCCATCTATTTTGTGAAGTGCACCAGTCTCTCCTGCAGCAAAGCACCCCCACAACATGATGCTGCCACCCCTGTGCTTTGCGGTTGGGATGGTGTTCTTCGGCTTGCAAGCCTCCCCCTTTTTCCTCCAAACATAACGATGGTCATTATGGCCAAACAGTTCTATTTTTGTTTCATCAGACCAGATGACATTTCTCCAAAAAGTACGATCTTTGTCCCCATGTGCAGCTGCAAACTGTAGTCTGGCTTTTTTATGGCGGTTTTGGAGCAGTGGCTTCATACTTGCCGAGTGGCCTTTCAGGTTATGTCGATATAGGACTCGTTTTACTGTGGATATAGATACTTTTGTACCTGTTTCCTCAAACTTCTTCACAAGGTCCTTTGCTGTTGTTCTGGGATTGATTTGTACTTTTCACACCAAAGTACGTCTCTAGGAGACAGAACGAGTCTCCTTCCTGAGCGGTATGACGGCTGCGTGGTCCCATGGTGTTTATACTTGCATACTATTGTTTGTACAAATGAACGTGATACCTTCAGGCGTTTGGAAATTGCTCCCAAGGATGAATCAGACTTGTGGAGGTCTACAATTATAAGTGAAATAATCTGTCTGTAAACAATTGTTGGAAGAATTACTTGGGTAATGCACAGTAGATGTCCTAACCAACTTGCCAAAACTATAGTTTGTTAACATGAAATCTGTGGAGTGGTTTAAAAATTAGATTTAATGACTTCAACCTAAGTGGATCTAAACTTCCCACTTCAACTGTAGATTTTCTATTGTGTATTACGTTTGTTTTATTCTCATGTGTAACTCTGTGTTGTTGTTTTTGTCGCACTGCTTTGCTTTGTCTTGGCCAGGTCACAGTTGTAAATGAGAACTAGTTCTCAACTGACCTACCTGGTTAAATAAAATCTACAAATTCTATCTTTTGGGAGTGGCCAGAGAAAAAGGTTTTCAACCAGCGAGTGAGTTGTGAGACTGCTGTATAGCTCACCACTCCCCCTAACTGGGAGGGGGCCAGAGACAATTACTCCATGCCGACACATCAGCAAGTATACATTAACACACCAGCAAGCAGCACAGAAGCATGGAGACAACTCACCATAAATGTCAAGTCACAAAGTCTTCCTCTGGTGCACTCCAACCAACCTCTTTGTATCCCTGTAGACAGATTATAACAGGTCATCTCACGAGTACATAGATAGAATAGCTGTGGATGGGAGAACACTGTCAATAGCTATGGGTAGGGGGGGGCTGGGACCACTAGACAATATGATAAATGTGGTAGGGGGGGCTGGGACCACTAGACAATATGATACATGTGGTAGGGGGGGCTGGGACCACTAGACAATATGATACATGTGGTAGGGGGGGCTGGGACCACTAGACAATATGATACATGTGGTAGGGGGGGCTGGGACCACTAGACAATATGATACATGTGGTAGGGGGGGCTGGGACCACTGGACAATATGATACATGTGGTAGGGGGGGGCTGGGACCACTAGACAATATGATACATGTGGTAGGGGGGGCTGGGACCACTAGACAATATGATACATGTGGTAGGGGGGGCTGGGACCACTAGACAATATGATACATGTGGTAGGGGGGGCTGGGACCACTAGACAATATGATACATGTGGTAGGGGGGGCTGGGACCACTAGACAATATGATACATGAGGTAGGGGGGGCTGGGACCACTAGACAATATGATACATGTGGTAGGGGGGGCTGGGACCACTAGACAATATGATACATGTGGTAGGGGGGGCTGGGACCACTAGACAATATGATACATGTGGTAGGGGGGGCTGGGACCACTAGACAATATGATACATGTGGTAGGGGGGGCTGGGACCACTAGACAATATGATACATGTGGTAGGGGGGGCTGGGACCACTAGACAATATGATACATGTGGTAGGGGGGGCTGGGACCACTAGACAATATGATACATGTGGTAGGGGGGGCTGGGACCACTAGACAATATGATACATGTGGTAGGGGGGGCTGGGACCACTAGACAATATGATACATGTGGTAGGGGGGGCTGGGACCACTAGACAATATGATACATGTGGTAGGGGGGGCTGGGACCACTAGACAATATGATACATGTGGTAGGGGGGGCTGGGACCACTAGACAATATGATACATGTGGTAGGGGGGGCTGGGACCACTAGACAATATGATACATGTGGTAGGGGGGCTGGGACCACTAGACAATATGATACATGTGGTAGGGGGGGCTGGGACCACTAGACAATATGATACATGTGGTAGGGGGGGCTGGGACCACTAGACAATATGATACATGTGGTAGGGGGGGCTGGGACCACTAGACAATTATTATTATTGTACAACACCATCTATTGTACAGCAACACCATCTATTGTACAGCAACACCATCTATTGTACAGCAACACCATCTATTGTACAGCAACACCATCTATTGTACAGCAACACCATCTATTGTACAGCAACACCATCTATTGTACAGTAACACCATCTATTGTACAGTAACACCATCTATTGTACAGCAACACCATCTATTGTACAGTAACACCATCTATTGTACAGTAACACCATCTATTGTACAGTAACACCACCTATTGTACAGTAACACCACCTATTGTACAGTAACACCACCTATTGTACAGTAACACCATATATTGTACAGTAACACCATCTATTGTACAGTAACACCATCTATTGTACAGTAACACCATCTATTGTACAGTAACACCATCTATTGTACAGTAACACCACCTATTGTACAGTAACACCATCTATTGTACAGTAACACCATATATTGTACAGTAACACCATCTATTGTACAGTAACACCATCTATTGTACAGTAACACCATCTATTGTACAGTAACACCATGATAAAGAAATGTGTTTAATGTTAATGACTGAGATGTTTCACCCTGAAACGTTGTAATGTGTGAGATGTATTAGAATTACAAGATTATGATTCTAAGAATGTGGAAACATAGACAATGTTCAGACCAGGTTAGAATGTTACCATTTGGTAGATGAGTCAGGATGTGGTTAAGATAATGAAGGAGAAGACAGACCATTTGTGAAGGCTGTTAGGCCGGCCATAAAAGTTCACAACCCCCATCTATCAGAGTGGGGGTCTCTTCTCTTTGAGATGTGGGTAAAACATTAGCAACTGAAGGATGTCTTTGAAGGGAGTGACATGAGATAACAGAACAGTGTGTTTTTGCAGGCAGACCCAGAAAACTTACAGGCCATAAAACAGGGTGGGGGCTTTTCTGACTGGGAAGTATAAAAAGCCATGTGTATTGTTTTTTCGCCAGAACATTCTCATGAATAAAGACTGACCATTGTAAAAGCTGGAACTCTCTCTGTATTATTTAAACAAACTGAAGAAATTACAACCATCAGGATACAGATAGAGTTATCAAGAGTTCATTTAGAACATTGGGATAGAAATAATCGTGACACACCATTGTACAGTAACACGATCTGTTGTACAGTAACACGATCTGTTGTACAGTAGCACCATCTGTTGTACAGTAGCACCATCTGTTGTACAGTAGCACCATCTGTTGTACAGTAGCACCATCTGTTGTACAGTAGCACCATCTGTTGTACAGTAGCACCATCTGTTGTACAGTAACTATATAAATGTAAAAGACATTGGACAACTTGACCTTAAAGTTGAGTCTTCATACCGTAGTTATTTCATGTACTGGAATAACAGGACTCACCATTGGTGAAAGCGCTACTTGCAGTCACTGAATGTATCTAAACCCTGTAATAGGGTATTCTGTAACACCATGTAGTGCCACTGACTGACACAGGAAAAGAGAGCTGTACTGTGTGAAGTCAACAGCTCTAATAACTACGTACGAGAGGTCGACCTGTTACGTGAGTGCAACATCAAAAGGACCTTGTGGCTACAAGGAGCCAAGGTAAGTTGCAAGATAACATTAAACTTCTTATAAAAATCCATCAATCTTCACATAATCACTAGTTAACTACACATGGTTGATGATATTACTAGGTTAACTAGCTTGTCCTGCGTTGCGTATAATCAATGCAGTGACTGTTCATTTATCATCGAATCAAAAGCCTACTTCAACTTCGCCAAACGGGTGATGATTTAACAAAAGTGCATTCGCAAAAAAAGCACTCTCGTTGCACAAATCTACCTAACCATAAACACCAATGCCTTTCTTAAAATCAATACAGGGAGTACCAAGGCTCAATCCTAGGCCCCACGCTCTTCTCAATTTACATCAACAACATAGCTCAGGCAGCAGGAAGCTCTCTCAGCCATTTATATGCAGATGAAACAAATCAAAGTTTATTTGTCATGTGCACCTTACTTACAAGCCTTAACCAACAATACAACAGGTGTAGACCTTACAGTGAAATGCTTACTGACAAGCCCTTAACCAACAATACAACAGGTGTAGACCTTACAGTGAAATGCTTACTGACAAGCCCTTAACCAACAATACAACAGGTGTACCGGTACAGAGTCAATGACCGGTTAGTCGGGCTAATTGAGGTAATATGTACATGTAGGTATAGTTAAAGTGACTATGCATAGATGATAAACAGAGAGTAGCAGCAGTGTAAAAGAGGGGTCTGATGGGGGGGGGACACACACATAATGCAAATAGTCCAGGGAGGCATTTGATTAGCTGTTCAGGAGTCTTATGGCTTGGGGGTAGAAGCTGTTGAGAAGCCTTTTGGACCTAGACTTGGCGCTCCAGTAACGCTTGCCATGCGGTAGCAGAGAGAACAGTCTATGACTGTGGTGGCTGGAGTCTTTGACAATTTTTAGGGCCTTCCTCTGACACTGCCTGGTATAGAGGTCCTGGATGGCAGAAAGCTTGCGGTTGGAGGCCGAGCAGTTGCCGTTCCAGGCAGTGATGCAGCCAGTCAGGATGCTCTCGATGTTGCAGCTGTAGAACCTTATGAGGATCTGAGGACCCATGACAAATCTTTTCAGTCTCCTGAGGGAGTATAGGCTTTGTCGTGCCCTCTTCACGACTGTCTTGGTGTGTTTGGACCATTCTAGTTTGTTGGCGATGTTGACACCAAGGAACTTGAAGCTCTCAACCTGCTCCACTACAGCCCCGTCGATGAGAATGGGGGTGTGCTCGGTCCTCCTCCTTTTCCTGTAGTCCACAATCATCTCCTTTGTCTTGATCATGTTGAGGGAGAGGTAGTTGTCCCGGCACCACACGGCCAGGTCTCTGACCTCCTCCCTATAGGCTGTCTCATCGTTGACTGTGATCAGGCCTACCACTGTTGTGTCATCTGCAAACTTAATGATGGTGTTCGGAGTCGTGCCTGGCCGTGCAGTCATGGGTGAACAGGGAGTACAGGAGGGAACTGAGAACGCACCCCTGAGGGGCTCCAGTGTTGAGGATCAGCGTGGCAGATGTGTTGTGACCTACCCTTACCACGTGGGGGCGGCCCGTCAGGAAGTCCAGGATCCAGTTGCAGAGGGAGGTGTTTAGTCCCAGGATCCTTAGCTTAGTGATGAGCTTTGAGGGCACTATTGTGTTGAACGCTGAGCTGTAGTCAATGAATAGCATTCTCACATAGGTGTTCCTTTTGTCCAGGTGGGAAAGGGCAGTGTGGAGTGCAATAGAGATTGCATCATCTGTGGATCTGTTTGAGCGGTATGCAAATTGTAGTGGGTCTATGGTTTCTGGGATAATGGTGTTAATGTGAGCCATGACCAACCTTTCAAAACACTTCATGGCTACAGACGTGAGTGCTACGGGTCTGTAGTCATTTAGGCAGGTTACCTTAGTGTTCTTAGGAACAGGGACTATGGTGGTCTGCTTGAAACATGTTGGTATTAGACTCAATCAGGGGAAAAAAGCTGTCAGTGAAGACACTTGCCAGTTGGTCAGCGCATGCTCGGAGTACACATCCTGGTAATCAGTCTGGCCCAGCGGCCTTGTGAATGTTGACCTGTTTAAAGCCCTTACTCACATCGGCTACGGAGAGTGTGATCACACAGTCGTGCAGAACAGCTGATGCTCTCATGCATGCCTCAGTGTTGCTTGCCTCGAAGCAAGCATTGAAGTAGTTTGCTTCCCTTTATAGTCTGTAATGGTTTGCAGGCCCTGCCACATCCGACGAGCATCAGAGCCGGTGTAGAACGATTCAATCTTAGTCCTGTATTGATACTTTGCCTGTTTGATGGTTCGTCGGAGGGCATAGCGGGATTTCTTATAAGCTTCCGGGTAGAGTCCCGCTCCTTGAAAGCGGCAGCTCTAGCCTTTAGCTCAGTGCGGATGTTGCCTGTAATCCATGACTTCTGGTTGGGGTATGTACGTACAGTCACTGTGGGGACAACATCATCGATGAACTTATTGATGAAGCCAGTGACTGATGTGGTATACTCCTCAATGCCATGGGAAGAATCCCAGAACATATTCCAGTCTGTGCTAGCAAAACATTCCTGTAGCTTAGCATCTGCTTCATCTGACCACTTCTTTATTGATCGAGTCACTGGTACTTCCTGCTTTAGTTTTTACTCATAAGCAGGAATCGGGAGGATAGAATTATGGTCAGATTTGCCAAATGGAGGGAGATGGAGAGCTTTGTATGTGTCTCTGTGTGTGGAGTAAAGGTGGTCTAGAGTTTTTTTTCACCTCTGGTTGCACATTTAACATGCTGGTAGAAATGAGGTAAAACGGATTTAAGTTTCCCTGCATTAAAGTCCCCGGCCACTAGGAGCGGCGCCTATGGATGAGCGTTTTCCTGTTGGCGGAATACAGCTCATTGAGTGCGGTCTTAGTGCCAGCATCGGTCTGTGGTGGTACGTAGACAGCTACGGAAAATACAAATAAACTCTCAGCGTAGATAGCGTGGTCTACAGCTTATCATGAGATACTCTACCTCAAGCGAGCAAAACTTGAGACTTCCTTAGATATTGTGCACCAGCTGTTGTTTACAAAAATGCATAGCCGGCACCCCTTGTCTCACCAGACGCCACTGTTCTATCCTGCCGATACATTGTTTAACCAGCCAGCTGTATGTTGATTGTGTCGTCGTTTAGCCACGACTCTGTGAAGAATAGAACGTTACAGTTTAAAGTCCTGTTGGTAGTTTAATCTTCCTCGTAGGTCATCGATTTTATTTTCCAATGATGTTTATTCCATCGCCTATGAATCCTCAGAAGGCAGCCCGACCTGCGGCCCCCTTTTACGGTGTCTTCTCTTCACGCAAATGACGGGGATCTGGGCCTGTTCCTGGGAAAGCAATATATCCTTTATGTCGGGCTCGTCAGACTCGTTGAATGAAAAACAAGCTTCCAGCTCGTGGTGGTGAGTAATCAGTGTTCTGATGTCCAGAAGATGTTTTCGGTCATAAGAAACGGTAGCAGCAACATTATGTACATAATAAGTAATACAGTCTTGTACTCAGTCTTCTACTCAGCTGGCCCCTCTCCGGATTTTGTGTTAAATGCTTTACAACAAAGTTTTCTTAGTGTCCAACAAGCTTTCTCTAATTTTAACCTTGTTCTGAACACCTCCAAAACAAAGGTCATTTGGTTTGGTAAGAAGAATGCCCCTCTCCCCACAGGTGTGATTACTACCTCTGAGGGTTTAGAGCTTGAGGTAGTCACCTCATACAAGGTCTTGGGAGTATGGCTAGACGAAAGTGCAATACGTGCATTTATCTGTAATTAAACCCTGCGCACTAAGGACTGTATTTTAAGGGAATTACTATTATTACCCTAAATTATATCATACACACATTTAGCTATTTAAATGATAGTGTCATTAATGATGAGGTGGTGCTCTATGTGGTGTCATTAATGATGAGGTGGTGCTCTATGTGGTGTCATTAATGATGAGGTGGTGCTCTATGTGGTGTCATTAATGATGAGGTGGTGCTCTATATGGTGTCATTAATGATGATGTGGTGCTCTATGTGGTGTCATTAATGATGAGGTGGTGCTCTATGTGGTGTCATTAATGATGAGGTGGTGCTCTATGTGGTGTCATTAATGATGAGGTGGTGCTCTATGTGGTGTCATTAATGATGAGGTGGTGCTCTATGTGGTGTCATTAATGATGAGGTGGTGCTCTATGTGGTGTCATTAATGATGATGTGGTGCTCTATGTGGTGTCATTAATGATGAGGTGGTGCTCTATGTGGTGTCATTAATGATGAGGTGGTGCTCTATGTGGTGTCATTAATGATGAGGTGGTGCTCTATATGGTGTCATTAATGATGATGTGGTGCTCTATGTGGTGTCATTAATGATGAGGTGGTGCTCTATGTGGTGTCATTAATGATGAGGTGGTGCTCTATGTGGTGTCATTAATGATGAGGTGGTGCTCTATGTGGTGTCATTAATGATGAGGTGGTGCTCTATGTGGTGTCATTAATGATGAGGTGGTGCTCTATGTGGTGTCATTAATGATGATGTGGTGCTCTATGTGGTGTCATTAATGATGAGGTGGTGCTCTATGTGGTGTCATTAATGATGAGGTGGTGCTCTATATGGTGTCATTAATGATGAGGTGGTGCTCTATATGGTGTCATTAATGATGAGGTGGTGCTCTATGTGGTGTCATTAATGATGATGTGGTGCTCTATGTGGTGTCATTAATGATGAGGTGGTGCTCTATGTGGTGTCATTAATGATGAGGTGGTGCTCTATGTGGTGTCATTAATGATGAGGTGGTGCTCTATATGGTGTCATTAATGATGAGGTGGTGCTCTATATGGTGTCATTAATGATGAGGTGGTGCTCTATGTGGTGTCATTAATGATGAGGTGGTGCTCTATATGGTGTCATTAATGATGAGGTGGTGCTCTATGTGGTGTCATTAATGATGAGGTGGTGCTCTATATGGTGTCATTAATGATGGTCCTATGTAGAAACCCTCCCATAAAGGCCCCATGTTATAACTGATGTTTGTCTGTTGGTTAGAAATTAGTTTTATCTTAAAATGATCAGTAATCTACAGCAGCATTCTAGAATTCTTAACCTAATTCTCCTAATCTGTTTGTAGCTGTATATACCATTAGTAATATCGCAATACTCCTTGGTCCTTTTAAAACCTGCTGTATGTAACAAGATAGATAGATAGATAGCTAGATTATTGATATTGTGTTCTATAGCTTGGAAAATAAATAAATGTACCTCTGGATGAAACATAATGATGTTTGTTTACAACATTAGTGAGGTTGTCTTAAATAAATTCAATCCACTTAATGTTTTGTTTCCTCCAGAATTCCTCTGAAACTACTTCCACAGATGGAACAATGAGCTAAATATTTCACTGGATGAAAGAAAAAAAATTCCACTCACTACTAAATACGGTGATGAGAGGAAGCCCAGTCATTCTACACATTTCCTTATATATTAAACATTTGATCCACATATGTATTCAAGATTTGGAAACAGAAAACTGTAACAAACAGCGTGGATTGTGTTATGTAGACTTCACCCTATGCCAAAATTGAAAAAAATGGCATTGTTTAGGAGTGCCAGGGAGAACCAAATTATTGCACGCGCGCACTTCAAAGTAGGCGTTCCTTATCAGAAAAATGATAATAAATGATTTAAACACACACCCAGACTGTCCCAAAACACACATCCAGACTGTCCCAAAACACACACCCAGACTGTCCCAAAACACACACCCAGACTGTCCCAAAACACACATCCAGACTGTCCCAAAACACACATCCAGACTGTCCCAAAACACACATCCAGACTGTCCCAAAACACACATCCAGACTGGCCCAAAACACACATCCAGACTGGCCCAAAACACACATCCAGACTGTCCCAAAACACACATCCAGACTGTCCCAAAACACACATCCAGACTGGCCCAAAACACACACCCAGACTGGCCCAAAACACACATCCAGACTGGCCCAAAACACACATCCAGACTGTCCCAAAACACACACCCAGACTGTCCCAAAACACACATCCAGACTGTCCCAAAACACACACCCAGACTGTCCCAAAACACACACCCAGACTGGCCCAAAACACACACCCAGACTGGCCCAAAACACACATCCAGACTGGGAATAACTCGGGCCTGGCTGCATGACGTGGAATACAGCGCCGTGGTGGCTGAAATCAAACAGCTACTCGCGATGCAGAAATATCACTTCATTTTAACTCCCAGCGCCATTTCTCAACGTCTAAATGAATTCAGACGTGAATCCATTAGAGTATCGATGTGACTGAACAGCACATGAATCATTTTAGTTCCAGACGGGGGTTAAATCTCTGAATGAGGAGGAGGAGGAGGAGGAGGACGCCAGACAGCAGGCCACGCAGCCTGGCTGAAACTAGTCTCCGCACACTAAATCCACACCAGAAGATTGTTCAGCGACCTTACCTTGGATCCGCGGTCAATTCTACAGCTTATTGAGACTCGTGATTTCTTTCCCCAATTCCTCACATATAAACGCCGCAAACTGTTAGTAAAGATGTCTTGTTGGTGAGAGTTGGACCTAACCGCTCCTCAACACCGCGGTACTGTAGCACGGTGTCCGCTGGGTCCTACACTCCGCCCGTCAACGCTCTACTCAGCTTTCAAATGTTCATTCTATAATATCATTTAGATAGAAAGTCTGCTTGAAGCATTGGTCTGCAATACTGTACTCAACTAAATTGGTGATATTCTGTAAAATATATTGAATTGCATATCTGACACAACTACCATATATATATATATATATATATGTTTACTAAACCTGATTTATTTTTTATTTTTTTATTTAACCTTTATTTAACTAGGCCAGTCAGTCAAGAACAAATTCTTATTTACAATGACTGCCTACACCGGCCAAACCTGGACAATGCTGGGCCAATTGTGTGCCACCCTATGGGACTCCCAATCACGGCCGGATACAGCCTGGATTCGAACCGGTAGTGACGCCTCTTGCACTGAGATGCAGTGCCCTAGACCGCTGCGAACTCGGGACCCCATTGCCAGCCAACTACCATATATATCTGTTTACTATACCTGATTATGGCCATTGCCACTCAACTACCATATATATATATATAGATATATACAGCGGGTGAAATAAGTATTGAACACGTCACCCTTTTTCTCAGTAAATATATTTCCAAAGGTGCTATTGACATGAAAGTTTCACCAGATGTTGGTAACAACCCAAGTAATCCATACATACAAAGAAACCAAAACAAATAAGTTCAGAAATTAAGTTATGTGTAATAATGTGAAATGACACAGGGAAAAAGTATTGAACACATGAAGAAAGGGAGGTTCAAAAAGGCATGGAAAGCCAAGACAACAGCTGAAAACTATCAGTAATTAAAAAGCAATCCAGCCCCCTGTCAGTGCAAATTACTATCAGCTGGTTCAGTCCCAACTGATGGCCTACAAAAGGTCTCATTGCCAAGGAGTCACACAAGACACATCTCATGATGGGTAAAAGCAAAGAGCTGTCTCAAGACATTCGAAACCCAATTGTTGCAAAACATAATGATGGCATTGGTTATAGGCACATTTCTAAGCTTCTGAATGTTCCAGTGAGCACTGTTGGGGCCATAATACGGAAGTGGAAAGACAATCATTTCACCATAAATTTGCCTCGACCAGGTGCTCCTCGTAAATTTGCCCATTCATCCTTCCTTCAATTATGTGAAGTTTGCCAGTACCATTTGCTGAAAAGCAGCCCCACACCATGATGTTCCCACCTCCAAACTTCACTGTTGGTATGGTGTTTTTAGGGTGATGTGCAGTGCCATTTCTCCTCCAAACATGGTGTGTATTATGACATCCAAACAGTTCAATTTTGCTCTCATCTGACCACACTATATTCTCCCAGTATTTCACTGGCTTTTCCAAATGTTGTGCAGCAAACTTTAAACGAGTTAACATGCTTTTTTTTCAGCAATGGAGTCTTGCGTGGTGAGCGTGCATACAGGCCATGGCGGTGGAGTGCATTACTTAATGTTTTCTTTGAGACAACAGTACCTGCTAATTGCAGGCCTTTTTGAAGCTCTCCACAAGTGGTCCTTGGCTCTAGTACAACTCTTCTGATTATTCTTTTCACTCCTCTGTCAGAAATCTTGCGAGGAGCACCTTGTGTCTTGTGTAACACCTTGGCAATGAGACCTTTTTATAGGCCATCAGTTGGGACTGAACCAGCTGATATTAATTTGCACTGACAGGGGGCTGGATTGCTTTTTAATTACTGATAGTTTTCAGCTGTTGTCTTGGCTTTCCATGTCTTTTTGAACCTCCCTTTCTTCATGTGTTCAATACTTGTTCCCTGTGTCATTTCACATTATTACACATAACTTAATTTCTGAACTTATTTGTTTTGGTTTCTTTGTATGTATGGATTACTTGGGTTGTTACCAACATCTGGTGAAACTTTCATGTCAATAGCACCTTTGGAAATATATTTACTGAGAAAAAGGGTGACGTGTTCAATACTTATTTCACCCGCTGTATATACATATGTTTACTCTGTACTGGTACCCCTGTATATAGCCTCCTCACATTGACTCTGTACTGGTACTTCCTGTATATAGCCTCCTCACATTGACTCTGTACTGGTACCCCTGTATATAGCCTCCTCACATTGACTCTGTACTGGTACCCCTGTATATAGCCTCCTCACATTGACTCTGTACCGGTACCCCTGTATATAGCCTCCTCACATTGACTCTGTACTGGTACTTCCTGTATATAACCTCCTCACATTGACTCTGTACTGGTACCCCTGTATATAGCCTCCTCACATTGACTCTGTACTGGTACCCCTGTATATAGCCTCCTCACATTGACTCTGTACTGGTACCCCTGTATATAGCCTCCTCACATTGACTCTGTACTGGTACTTCCTGTATATAGCCTCCTCACATTGACTCTGTACTGGTACTTCCTGTATATAGCCTCCTCACATTGACTCTGTACTGGTACTTCCTGTATATAGCCTCCTCACATTGACTCTGTACTGGTACTTCCTGTATATAGCCTCCTCACATTGACTCTGTACTGGTACCCCTGTATATAGCCTCCTCACATTGACTCTGTACCGGTACCCCTGTATATAGCCTCCTCACATTGACTCTGTACTGGTAGTTCCTGTATATAGCCTCCTCACATTGACTCTGTACTGGTACCCCTGTATATAGCCTCCTCACATTGACTCTGTACTGGTACCCCTGTATATAGCCTCCTCACATTGACTCTGTACTGGTACTTCCTGTATATAGCCTCCTCACATTGACTCTGTACCGGTACCCCTGTATATAGCCTCCTCACATTGACTCTGTACTGGTACTTCCTGTATATAGCCTCCTCAAATCGTTAGTAAGCATTTCACTGTAAGGTCTACACCTGTTGTATTGTTGGTTAAGGGCTTGTTAGTTAAGGGCTTGTTGTATTGTTGGTTAAGGGCTTGTTAGTAAGTATTTCACTGTAAGGTCTACACCTGTTGTATTGTTGGTTAAGGGCTTGTTAGTCAGCATTTCACTGTAAGGTCTACACCTGTTGTATTGTTGGTTAAGGGCTTGTTAGTAAGTATTTCACTGTAAGGTCTACACCTGTTGTATTGTTGGTTAAGGGCTTGTTAGTAAGTATTTCACTGTATTGTTGGTTAAGGGCTTGTTAGTTAAGGGCTTGTTGTATTGTTGGTTAAGGGCTTGTTAGTAAGTATTTCACTGTAAGGTCTACACCTGTTGTATTCGGTGCATGTGACATCTCTCCAAACGTCTGCTGCAAGCCCAAGGAATGCCCCTCCTACTCGTTGCTACAGTGAAGGTTGATACGGGCTGTGCTCCTACATTGTCATCACACTTCACTGACATAATTTAGTGGTCAGCAACTCTTCATCTTACAATTGTAAGACAGAGAGAATTCACATCAAAGAAAGAACAAAGTAATGAAGGTAAGTAATGTAGTCCACATTATCATTGTAATGAAGGTATGTAATGTAGTCCACATTATCATTGTAATGAAGGTAAGTAATGTAGTCCACATTATCATTGTAATGAAGGTAAGTAATGTAGTCCACATTATCATTGTAATGAAGGTAAGTAATGTAGTCCACATTATCATTGTAATGAAGGTAAGTAATGTAGTCCACATTATCATTGTAATGAAGGTAAGTAATGTAGACCACATTATCATTGTAATGAAGGTAAGTAATGTAGTCCACATTATCATTGTAATGAAGGTAAGTAATGTAGTCCACATTATCATTGTAATGAAGGTAAGTAATGTAGTCCACATTATCATTGTAATGAAGGTATGTAATGTAGACCACATTATCATTGTAATGAAGGTAAGTAATGTAGTCCACATTATCATTGTAATGAAGGTAAGTAATGTAGTCCACATTATCATTGTAATGAAGGTATGTAATGTAGTCCACATTATCATTGTAATGAAGGTAAGTAATGTAGTCCACATTATCATTGTAATGAAGGTAAGTAATGTAGTCCACATTATCATTGTAATGAAGGTAAGTAATGTAGTCCACATTATCATTGTAATGAAGGTAAGTAATGTAGTCCACATTATCATTGTAATGAAGGTAAGTAATGTAGTCCACATTATCATTGTAATGAAGGTATGTAATGTAGTCCACATTATCATTGTAATGAAGGTAAGTAATGTAGACCACATTATCATTGACAGAAATTACAATGTTGGGCAGGATGTTGGGTTTATGTTGGCTAGCAAGAAAGCTAGCTAAAATTTATTTTATTTATGAAAATGTTAGGTTGATTAGCTTAGCTACATGCTAGTTAGCTAGCCTACTAGTGCTGGCTTGCCAAAGAGTCTCAGGTTCACCCTTTGTTTACTTTGGATATTGTGGAACACAGTCAGTCATCTCTTTCTCTCTTTTTAGAAATGATGGGTTGATTAATTGCATCAGCTAGCTTTTGATTTTTAGAGATTTTTCTACTAAACTTAATTTATTTTTACTATTTTCTACATTGTAGAATAATAGTGAAGACATCAAAACTATGAAATAACACATAAGTTAGTAGTTACCAAAAAAAGTGTTAAACAAATCAAAATATATTTTAGATTTTAGATTCTTCAAAGTAGCCACCCTTTGCCTTGATGACAGCTTTGCACACTTGACAAAGCATGCCATTCAATGAGTGCATAATTTATTTATTTATTTCAACTGGAATCAATGAACCCAGTCAGTCCTCCATGACAACATCATAAACACCAGAGTAGGGCTGGATAATAAGTCCTTAGTTTTGGGGTCATGCTCAGGTAAAACTATTTTAAAACATTGATTTATCCTGTAATAGATGTTGTTCAATCAGTAACATCCATGTTAGTCTTCTTCTAATGGCTCTTAAGGGGAAAGTCATCTAACAGTAACTGTCAGGCTCTGGCCATAGAGAAGCCTATTTGCTTCTCTATGTAGTTATGGTCAGAGTCTGACAGTGTCGTTCTTTTCTGTTTCTGTGTGGGTTTGGGTTGGATCCCTAATTAGAGGCAGTCTGTCCTTCACTCTGGTGTGGGTCGTTGTCGTTATATGTCGCATGTCACGGTGAAGTAAGTGTGCTTTTTGTTACGTTTAAAATATCGTGTTTTTGTTTTAACGTAACGTGTGAAATTCGTGTTTTGGTTTCGTTTAGTAGTTCGTAATTTTTGTGTTTGTTATACATAGTATTACTTTCTGAGCCATACATAGTATAAAATAAAGGACTACTGTAATCCCTGTGCTGCGCCTTGGTCATTCCCACACCCACATCGTGACAGTAACAATGTAATCAGATTACGTTACTGAGTTTGGGTAATACAAAGGTTACGTTACCTATTAAAACTTGACAGGTAACTTGTAACTGTAACGGATTACATGTAGAAAGTAACCAACCCAACCCTGTTGACGGGACACTGTATCATCTGATGTGTCTTAAGTATAATTCTGTATACTGAATGGACTGATGGAACGTCCACTACCAATTTTTTTTAACATGTTTATCAAAGATTCCTAAGACAAGTGCCTTGGGAGAGCAGTTAAATGTACCCGGAACCAGCTGTTAAGGGAGCTCCCAAATCAATTTTTTTTATTTAACCTTTATTTTACTAGGCAAGTCAGTTAAGAACAAATTCTTATTTACAATGATGGCCTAGGAACAGTGGGTTTACTGCCTTGTTCAGGGGCAGAACGACAGATTTTTACCTTGGGGATTCGATCCTGCAACCTTCCAGTTACGGGCCTAACACTCTAACCACTAGGCTACTTGCCGCCCCAATCAAGTAAGGCCTGTCAATGTAGTTTGTTTTTACCCTACGTTTTACCACACATGCCAGCACCCACACACAACCCACCTGTTAATGAATATTTGTTAGTGGTTAAAACTCTGTTTGATTTATTGTGTGTTTATTTTAGTGGGTTAGGATGCTGTAGGGGGCGCTAGTGAGCAGCAACATGTGAAGACACGTTTTCTCGGTGCTCCAGGGCGAACAATTTACTATTAATACTTGACTAACACCTCCCCTGCCGTGTTCATTTTGCAACATTTAATTTGGAAGTTTATTTATTCTGAAGTCTATTTATTCTGAAGTCTATTTATTCTGAAGTTTATTTAATCTGAAGTTTATTTATTCTGAAGTCTATTTATTCTGAAGTCTATTTATTCTGAAGTCTATTTATTCTGAAGTTTATTTATTCTGAAGTTTATTTATTCTGAAGTCTATTTATTCTGAAGTTTATTTATTCTGAAGTCTATTTATTCTGAAGTCTATTTATTCTGAAGTTTATTTATTCTGAAGTCTATTTATTCTGAAGTTTATTTATTCTGAAGTCTATTTATTCTGAAGTTTATTTATTCTGAAGTCTATTTATTCTGAAGTCTATTTATTCTGAAGTTTATTTATTCTGAAGTCTATTTATTCTGAAGTTTATTTATTCTGAAGTCTATTTATTCTGAAGTCTATTTATTCTGAAGTTTTTGGCCTTTTAATTGTAAAATGTCGAGACAGCGGCCACGTGTCACAAAGGAGCAGGCCTCTGCTGAAGCCTTGGGCTCCCTGACACGGACTCTGATTCCCCCGACCTAGCCAAGGTAATGGTGGATATCAATGAGACAGGACCCGAGGCACAGAGCTGTGGTGCAAAGACATTCCTTTTATTATAGAAAACAAAAAAAGGCGAGACCATGAACAGCACCATAGAAACACACACAAAAACCCACAACACAGGTGGGAAATAACTGAACTTAAATAGGCCAATCAGAGACAATGCAGCGCAGCTGATCTAACTGGGGACCAATCACAAACTAAACATAGAGTAATCCAGAGAGGTCTCTGGACACTAAACCTGAAAACCATAAAGGTTTCCAGAGACCTCTCTGAACATAGATCCTTACACATTAAGTCTGAACAGACTGTGCTGCCTAAGGTGGAGTCATTATCCACTGACCTATCAGACTGTACTGGCTAAGGTGGAGTCATTATCCACTGACCTATCAGACTGTACTGGCTAAGGTGGAGTCATTATCCACTGACCTATCAGACTGTACTGGCTAAGGTGGAGTCACTATCCACTGACCTATCAGACTGTACTGGCTAAGGTGGAGTCATTATCCACTGACCTATCAGCACAAATAACTGTTCTCTCCACCGAGGTTAACACTAAGATCGACTCCGTTAACATAGACTTGGTGAAACATGATACAGCCAGAAGATTCGAATTTACCCAGACTACACGGCAGCAGTCATGAAGAAGATGTCAGCCTACAACGAGGTGATTAACTTGATTATGTTACCCTGGAAAGCCCTACTGAAGTTCCGTTTAACATGATAGCAGTTTGCTCTAGTCTAGGAGAGGTATCATGGTCACATGGTGTCAGTTTGCTCTAGTCTAGGAGAGGTAACATGGTGACATGGTGTCAGTTTGCTCTAGTCTAGGAGAGATATCATGGCAGCAGTTTGCTCTAGTCTAGGAGAGGTATCATGGTAGCAGTTTGCTCTAGTCTAGGAGAGATAACATGGTAACATGGTAGCAGTTTGCTCTAGTCTAGGAGAGATATCATGGTAACATGGTAACATGGTAGCAGTTTGCTCTAATCTAGGAGAGATATCACGGTAACATGGTAACATGGTAGCAGTTTGCTCTAGTCTAGGAGAGATATCACGGTAACATGGTAACATGGTAGCAGTTTGCTCTAGTCTAGAAGAGATATCACGGTAACATGGTAACATGGTAGAAGTTTGCTCTAGTCTAGGAGAGATATCAAGGTAACATGGTAACATGGTAGCAGTTTGCTCTAGTCTAGGAGAGGTAGCATGGTAACATGGTAGCAGTTTGCTCTAGTCTAGGAGAGGTAACATGGTAACATGGTAGCAGTTTGCTCTAGTCTAGGAGAGATATCATGGTAACATGGTAACATGGTAGCAGTTTGCTCTAGTCTAGGAGAGGTATCACGGTATCATGGTAACATGGTAGGAGTTTAGATAGATAGATAGATAGATAGATAGATAGATAGATAGATAGATAGATAGATAGATAGATAGATAGGTACTTTATTGATACCCGGGGGGGAAATTTCTTTGTCAAACAGCTACAACAAAACACAGGGCAGGTGCAAAATGCCACAACGAAAATACACAAAAGACAGATACATGGTACATGATACATAGAGCAGCAGTATGAAAAAGTATAGAAATACAAGATATCTGGAGTGCAAAAAAAAGCTATAAAAAGACATAGCATAGTATGGGTGGTTGGCTGAATATGTACACTATACCTTGGTGGATGTTGGATGGTTAACTATACTATACAGGTCGATGGCAGAGAAATACTTCAGTAGCTAAAAATGCGTATGATATGAGCGAGGGTAATAATAGTTTACTTAATAGACAGACCGGGTAAATGAACAGGTAAGTGAATATTTTACATGGTTAAATTAGCTGTACAGTTAGGTATACAGTTATATTTACTGTGATGGCTTGGTTGTGGTAAGGCCTCTTACTCCCACCTAGGGGAGGAGAGAGGCACACAACCAAGTCATCACACCCTAACTAGGGAGATTATCATCCCCAATCAGAGACAGCTGTCTAGCGTTGTCTCTGATTGGGGATAGTATATAAGCTCCACACATTTCCACCTGTGTGTGGATCATTGTCTGTTGTGTTTGTCTGCACTGCCTGCAACACAAAGTAAGTCACCGTGTTTTTGTTTTCACTCTCCTTTTTGATTGTAAATGCTTCGTGAGGACATCTCATTTTCAATAAAAAGGATGACACTGCACCAGCGCTCCGTATACCGTCCCATTAATACGACGCACCGTGACAGAATGATCCACCACCCTGGGACGCAACGGGGGATAACTTTGGGAGACATCCTCCTCGGTATGGGGAAAATTACCGAGGAGGAACACTCCCATTATCGTGCGGTGGAGGAGGGCTGGT
Source organism: Thymallus thymallus (assembly GCA_023634145.1). Lineage (NCBI taxonomy): Eukaryota > Metazoa > Chordata > Actinopteri > Salmoniformes > Salmonidae > Thymallus > Thymallus thymallus. The sequence goes on from CM042393.1 coordinate 657,212, forward strand.
GTCCGGAGCAGAGGCGCCGAAGACGGGGGAAACGTTACCGGGCTAAAGCGAAGGACCAGCTTGGAGCCCAGAAAAACCCCCAAACTGATTTTGGGGGGGGGCTATGGGGGTGGTCGGGGATCGAGGGAGAAGAGCCCCGACCACTGCACTCGTGGGGGTTCCAGGAGGAGCCCCTACAGCCGTGGGAGCAGGAGTACAGAGAGGAGTCGGAGGAAGACGACAGCGATGTGCTTCTGTTCCCTCACTCGTGGGGGTTCCCGGAGGAACCCTCACAGGATGGGGATTGGCGTTGGAGTAGGGACGACAGGCACAGTCGTGCTCCGGCGTCAGTTCCCAGTCCGGTGCCTCCAGCGCCGGTCCAGAGTCGGAGGAGGAGGAGACCGACTCAGCGCACCAAACCATCGGTGCGCAACAATAGCCCGGTACGGCCCGCGCCTGCTCCGCGCACCAGCTCTATGGTGCGTTTGCCCAGCCCGGCGCGACCCGTGCCAGCTCAACGCACCGACCCAACGGTGCGTTTCCCCAGCCAGGTACAGCCCGTTCCAGCTACTCGTACCAGACCAGTGGTGCGTTCCCCCAGCCCGGTACGGTCTGTGCCTGCTCCTCGCACCCAACCTATGGTGCGTTTCCCCAGCCCGGCGCGACCCGAGCCAGCTCAACGCACCAACCCAACGGTGCGTTTCCCCAGCCAGGTACAGCCCGTTCCAGCTACTCGCACCAGACCAGTGGTGCGTTCCCCCAGCCCGGTACGGTCTGTGCCTGCTCCTCGCACCCAACCTATGGTGCGTTTCCCCAGCCCGGCGCGACCCGAGCCAGCTCAACGCACCGACCCAACGGTGCGTTTCCCCAGCCAGGTACAGCCCGTTCCAGCTACTCGCACCAGACCAGTGGTGCGTTCCCCCAGCCCGGTACGGTCTGTGCCTACTCCTCGCACCCAACCTATGGTGCGTATCTCCAGCCCAGTACGCCCCGTGCCTACCCCTCGCACGGAGGCTACCGCGACGGTCGCCACCACAGGGCTGGAAACCCTCTCTGCGTCGGTGCCCAGGGTGGGCACGACGTTCAGCCCCGCTGTGGAGCAGGAGCTCCATAGCGCGTCGGTGCCCAGTCTGGGGCCGACAGCCAGCCCAGCCACAGGGCTGGAAACCATCTCCGCGTCGGTGCCCAGGGTGGGCACGACGTTCAGTCCCGCTGTGGAGCAGGAGCTCCATAGCGTGTCGGTGCCCAGTCTGGGGCCGACAGCCAGCCCAACCACAGGGCTGGAAACCATCTCTGCGTCGGTGTCCAGGGTGGGCACGACGTTCAGCCCCGCTGTGGAGCAGGAGCTCCATAGCGCGTCGGTGCCCAGTCTGGGGCCGACAGCCAGCCCAACCACAGGGCTGGAAACCATCTCTGCGTCGGTGCCCAGGGTGGGCACGACGTTCAGCCCCGCTGTGGAGCAGGAGCTCCATAGCGCGTCGGTGCCCAGTCTGGGGCCGACAGCCAGCCCAACCACAGGGCTGGAAACCATCTCTGCGTCGGTGCCCAGGGTGGGCACGACGTTCAGTCCCGCTGTGGAGCAGGAGCTCCATAGCGTGTCGGCGCCCAGTCTGGGGTCGACAGCCAGACCTGCGACAGGGCTGAAAACCACCTCTACGTCGGTGCCCAGGGTGGGCACGGCGTCCAGCCCGAGGCCTCCGGAGAAGGTCAGCTGCCCGAGGCCTTTGGTGAAGGTCAGCTGCCCGAGGCCTTTGGTGAAGGTCAGCTGCCCGAGGCCTTTGGTGAAGGTCAGCAGCCCGAGGTCCCCGGTGGCGGTCAGCAGCCCGAGGTCCCCGGTGGCGGTCAGCAGCCCGAGGTCCCCGGTGACGGTCAGCAGCCCGAGGTCCCCGGTGACGGTCAGCAGCCCGAGGTCCCCGGTGACGGTCAGCAGCCGTCACCGGGGCTGCTGACCGTCACCGGAGGCCTCGGGTAGCAGTTTGGTAGCAGTTTGCTCTAGTCTAGGAGAGATATCATGGTAACATCGTAACATGGTAGCAGTTTGCTCTAGTCTAGGAGAGATATCATGGTAACATGGTAACATGGTAGCAGTTTGCTCTAGTCTAGGAGAGATATCATGGTAACATGGTAACATGGTAGCAGTTTGCTGTAGTCTAGGAGAGGTAACATGGTAGCAGTTTGCTCTAGTCTAGTAGAGGTAACATGGTAACATGGTTACATGGTAGCAGTTTGCTCTAGTCTAGGAGAGGTAACATGGTAACATGGTAGCAGTTTGCTCTAGTCTAGGAGAGGTAACATGGTTACATGGTAGCAGTTTGCTCTAGTCTAGGAGAGGTAACATGGTGACATGGTAGCAGTTTGCTCTAGTCTAGTAGAGGTAACATGGTAACATGGTGACATGGTAGCATTTAGCTCAAGTCTAGGAGCGGTAGATGCAGCCTTCCAACAGGAGGAAGGCCAGAGTAGGGTCCAAGGTTTTCTGGGTATTTTGTTGTGTTTATCTGTTTTTTCTTTTCTTTATATTTGATTAATCTGGCCTTTCAGCTCACTGACCATGTGATCGTACTGACATGGATTTAAACTTAAAATACATTGTGGGCTTGGGCTCCCAAGTGTTGCAGTGGTCTAAGACACTGCATCTCAGCGCTAGAGGCATGGTTCGAATCCAGACTGTATCACAACAGGCTGTGATTGGGAGTCCCATAGGGCGCCGCACAATTGGCCCAGCGTCGTCCGGGTTTGGCCTTTGGTAAATATGCTAATTCAGTCCCATGGGCCTTTGGTAAATATGCTAATTCTATCCCCTGGGCCTTTGGTAAATATGCTAATTCTATCCCCTGGGCCTTTGGTAAATATGCTAATTCTATCCCCTGGGCCTTTGGTAAATATGCTAATTCTGTCCCCTGGGCCTTTGGTAAATATGCTAATTCTATCCCCTGGGCCTTTGGTAAATATGCTAATTCTGTCCCCTGGGCCTTTGGTAAATATGCTAATTCTGTCCCCTGGGCATTTGGTAAATATGCTAATTCTGTCCCCTGGGCCTTTGGTAAATATGCTAATTCTATCCCCTGGGCCTTTGGTAAATATGCTAATTCTGTCCCCTGGGCCTTTGGTAAATATGCTAATTCTGTCCCCTGGGCCTTTGGTAAATATGCTAATTCTGTCCCCTGGGCCTTTGGTAAATATGCTAATTCTATCCCCTGGGCCTTTGGTAAATATGCTAATAGATTTTCTTCACATGCCTGCCAGTAAAAGGAAAAATATGTTGGTAATGGTTGACAGTTCTCCAAATGGATTTAAGTTTTCCCCACCTTAAGTGATATATTAGTATTGCTATTGTTGTTTTCTTTGTGGGGGCCGTGATGAGAAAAGTGAATGCTAGAAAAACAAGATGAATATACAGTCTGTCAATGTAAATGTACATTCTGCCAGTATCGGTGTGCTAAGTTGAGGGTCTTAAACCAACGTGAAGCACTAAGGACTGTCATTCTAAATCTGGGTTGGATAACTTATCAATAGTTCTGATTTGGAAAGGCGAGGCTTCTAGAGACAGAGCTATTCCCCTAAGATGTGATGAGAGCCACTAGCCCTTGTCAGGTCAAGGGGGCACTTGTGCAATCATTGGCGATGAATGTTGTACTTTTGTCCCAGATCACTCTTCTAATATAATTGATCTCACCGAATACATTGCCACTGTTGCTAAGAATAATTCCCCACAACCAGAGTGGACGCCTGCAGCTTGGAATCCCTGTTTGGAAGATGGGGATCAAATGAACTGCAGTCTATTTTCTTAGTTTATCTAAATAGTGTTATTTAACATGCTGTGTATGTGTGTGTCTTTGTGATGAATTCACTCCCATTGATATAAGTATAACCTTTATTATCATGATAGTATTACCATACTGTCAGGCTCTGGCCATAGAGAAGCCTATTTGCATCTCTATGTAGCTATGGTCAGAGTCTGACAGTGTCGTTCTTTTCTGTTTCTGTGTGGGGTTTGGGTTGGATCCCTAATTAGAGGCAGCTGCACCGCATTGTCTCTAATTAGGGATCCTATATATGTTGAGTCTGTCCTTCACTCTGGTGTGGGTCGTTGTCGTTATATGTTGCATGTCACGTTGAAGTAAGTGTACGTGATTCACGTCTGTTCATTCGTATTTTGTGTGCGTGACGTTTTATCAATTCGTGTTTTTTGTGTTTTCAGTAGTTCGTCTTTTGTCTTGTTATACATAGTAAAATACATTCTTACATAGTATAATAAATATGTCGAACTACTATCCCTGTGCTGCGCCTTGGTCATTCCCACACCCACATCGGACACATACTAATTAGATTGTATAACCCAGAATGAAGGGTTTCAAATGATGAAGTGTCTGGTTTTTTCCTGTGTTGATTTCCCTTTCTTTAATAGTAAAGAATATTTTGATATAGAAGCTAAAATCTAAATGCTTACATTAAAATGTAATGATTATTACACACGTGATAAGAGGATGGAATGTGATGGAAATGTTTATGTTTGTGCTTTTTTAATAACCCGTGTTTGTGTTCATGGAAGTTACTGATTGAACACCAGGGAGAAATCCTCCCTGTCTGCTGTATTTGGCAGTACGCCCAGACCCTTGTTTTGAGAACGATATCTCAGTTTCAAGATCTCAGTTGGAGAGAAATCTTTGTAAGGTATTGGTCGGTCACATGCATGACCCAGTATTGGTCTGTCACATGCATGACCCAGTATTGGTCGATCACATGCATGACCCAGTATTGGTCTGTCACATGCATGACCCAGTATTGGTCTGTCACATGCATGACCCAGTATTGGTCTGTCACATGCATGACCCAGTATTGGTCTGTCACATGCATGACCCAGTATTGGTCTGTCACATGCATGACCCAGTATTGGTCTGTCACATGCATGACCCAGTATTGGTCTGTCACATGCATGACCCAGTATTGGTCTGTCACATGCATGACCCAGAATTGGTCTGTCACATGCATGACCCAGTATTGGTCTGTCACATGCATGACCCAGTATTGGTCTGTCACATGCATGACCCAGTATTGGTCTGTCACATGCATGACCCAGTATTGGTCTGTCACATGCATGACCCAGTATTGGTCTGTCACATGCATGACCCAGTATTGGTCTGTCACATGAATGACCCAGTATTGGTCTGTCACATGCATGACCCAGTATTGGTCTGTCACATGCATGACCCAGTATTGGTCTGTCACATGCATGACCCAGTATTGGTCTGTCACATGCATGACCCAGTATTGGTCTGTCACATGCATGACCCAGTATTGGTCTGTCACATGCATGACCCAGTATTGGTCTGTCACATGCATGACCCAGTATTGGTCTGTCACATGCATGACCCAGTATTGGTCTGTCACATGCATGACCCAGTATTGGTCTGTCACATGCATGACCCAGTATTGGTCTGTCACATGCATGACCCAGTATTGGTCTGTCACATGCATGACCCAGTATTGGTCTGTCACATGCATGACCCAGTATTGGTCTGTCACATGCATGACCCAGTATTGGTCTGTCACATGAATGAAGCGTTAATAATTAATTAATTATGAGTGAATAAGCTAAATCATGCAGACGTGTCTGTATATGAGATGTAATGGGTTATGTAATGAATATCTCGCCCCAAGAGAGCTCCTGACTGGCCTTCAATATCCTCTCTAGCTCACTGATAATAAACAATCATTCATTTAAGATTGACTTCGGGTGTCCCTGTGTAAGGATTTCCAAGACAAATGTAAAGTGTATGAATAATGTATAAGGAAAAGAATATCTGTAAAAAACGTAAATATAAAAATGTCATGCTTTTGTCCTCCAAAGAGGGGTTGGATGGGCCAATGAAATACATACAAATAAAGAGTATGTAAGTGGGGTTAGATGGTGAGTTTCCCCTGTATAGAGTGGTGTTAGGGTGGTGAGTTCCCCCTGTATAGAGTGGGGTTAGATGGTGCGTTTCCCCTGTATAGATTGGGGTTAGTGTGGTGAGTTTCCCCTGTATAGAGTGGGGTTAGATGGTGAGTTTCCCCTGTATAGAGTGGGGTTAGATGGTGAGTTTCTCCTGTATAGAGTGGGGTTAGGGTGGTGAGTTCTCCTGTATAGAGTGGGGTTAGATGGTGAGTTTCTCCTGTATAGAGTGGGGTTAGGGTGGTGAGTTCTCCTGTATAGAGTGGGGTTAGGGTGGTGAGTTCCCCCTGTATAGAGTGGGGTTAGATGGTGAGTTTCTCCTGTATAGAGTGGGGTTAGATGGTGAGTTTCCCCTGTATAGAGTGGGGTTAGATGGTGAGTTTCCCCTGTATAGAGTGGGGTTAGGGTGGTGAGTTCTCCTGTATAGAGTAGGGTTAGGGTGGTGAGTTCCCCCTGTATAGAGTGGGGTTAGATGGTGAGTTTCTCCTGTATAGAGTGGGGTTAGATGGTGAGTTTCCCCTGTATAGAGTGGGGTTAGGGTGGTGAGTTTGCAACATACCAAAAAGTTGAAGACAATGACTTTATACAGAGACGGAAACTGGTACAAAATACCAAAAAGGTGGACTGCAAGGCTATGTTAAGTTAAATAAATAAATTACTATAGTAAGTGCCTGGGTGCCAAATAAAGTAACGGGTTGAAGTTTTTATATTAAATCAGACAAAATCTGCCAATTTCAAACATTTACGTGAAGATTTCTGTGAAACTGTGTACATTTAACTTGTGGATTACACTTGGATGTGGGTTTAGAAAATATATATATACACTATCAAGATGTGTCAATCTGTTTGTGTACATGCCATTTTAAAAACAATGCAGACTTTGGAGTGAACCTCTTTTGTGATAAGACAAGTAACTATGAGTAAGGGCTAACATCATGATAAGACCATTTAGCATTTATTAAGGATGGTTTTAATATATATAATAACCAAATCATTGATGGGTCAATGGATAAAATACATGTATCTCGTCTGCCCTGCAAACCGGTCGGCCTACGCGTCGTCACGCCCCCTCATCTGATTGGTCGAGTAGGCGGGCCTTCTGACTTTGTGGCTGTGGTAACTAGTGACGCCCCTCCCTGTAGCGTAGCGCCCCACACCGTCCCTGGTGGAGAACTTCCGCACCGCAGTGGAGGAGCTTCCTGTTCAGTCTCCTGGTTCAGCGGGACAGGAACTCCCTGACGCCGTAGCGCCGGACAGGGAAGAAGATTACCCCCGACTGAAAACTGGGCTATCTATGCTTTTTCACCGCCATTGCTTTCCAGTGGCGTCCATATTGTTAATATTAGTGTTAAATGGATTTCTAACTCGTTAAAGGGGACAGAATAACCAGGAAAACAACTCCGGGTGAGTATCTAATCAGATAGGGAAGTTTTAGCTGTGTAACCAACGCCTACGAAAACTTTCTGTGATGTTTCTCTTGCTGGGTGTTGTCTTTTGTGGCTTCGCGTTGTTTTACTCGTTATTGGTTTTGTATACAAGATAAGTACAGTTTTTATAGAATTTAGACGACAAAATAAATAGTTATGCGTTTATTTGTTTGATTAATGAATGAAAAGTAAACTATAAACTGCATATTTTCCTTCAACGCCCTAGGCCCGATAGTGATAATAATCAGACTAACTTTAGCTCGGATCTTGACGCGCAACAGTCTGCTCAGGAATCTGACATAGATCCACCCTTAGAGAGTAAGTCTTTAACAGGCGAGTCAGACAGGTTTCAGGAATCTGACATAGATCCACCCTTAGAGAGTAAGTCTTTAACAGGCGAGTCAGACAGGTTTCAGGAATCTGACATAGATCCACCCTTAGAGAGTAAGTCTTTAACAGGCGAGTCAGACAGGTTTCAGGAATCTGACATAGATCCACCCTTAGAGAGTAAGTCTTTAACAGGCGAGTCAGACAGGTTTCAGGAATCTGACATAGATCCACCCTTAGAGAGTAAGTCTTTAACAGGCGAGTCAGACAGGTTTCAGGAATCTGACATAGATCCACCCTTAGAGAGTAAGTCTTTAACAGGCGAGTCAGACAGGTTTCAGGAATCTGACATAGATCCACCCTTAGAGAGTAAGTCTTTAACAGGCGAGTCAGACAGGTTTCAGGAATCTGACGTAGATCCACCCTTAGAGAGTAAGTCTTTAACAGGCGAGTCAGACAGGTTTCAGGAATCTGACATAGATCCACCCTTAGAGAGTAAGTCTTTAACAGGCGAGTCAGACAGGTTTCAGGAATCTGACATAGATCCACCCTTAGAGAGTAAGTCTTTAACAGGCGAGTCAGACAGGTTTCAGGAATCTGACATAGATCCACCCTTAGAGAGTAAGTCTTTAACAGGCGAGTCAGACAGGTTTCAGGAATCTGACATAGATCCACCCTTAGAGAGTAAGTCTTTAACAGGCGAGTCAGACAGGTTTCAGGAATCTGACATAGATCCACCCTTAGAGAGTAAGTCTTTAACAGGCGAGTCAGACAGGTTTCAGGAATCTGACATAGATCCACCCTTAGAGAGTAAGTCTTTAACAGGCGAGTCAGACAGGTTTCAGGAATCTGACATAGATCCACCCTTAGAGAGTAAGTCTTTAACAGGCGAGTCAGACAGGTTTCAGGAATCTGACGTAGATCCACCCTTAGAGAGTAAGTCTTTAACAGGCGAGTCAGACAGGTTTCAGGAATCTGACATAGATCCACCCTTAGAGAGTAAGTCTTTAACAGGCGAGTCAGACAGGTTTCAGGAATCTGACATAGATCCACCCTTAGAGAGAGTAAGTCTTTAACAGGCGAGTCAGACAGGTTTCAGGAATCATTTTCAAACCAATCATGTTGATTGTTGACTGACAACTCAATGAGAATACTACAATTTCTCCAAATAATTGATTGTTGGGGAAACTACTCTGAAATCTAGCCCTTGATTTCAATTACACATACATTGCATTTGGAAAGTATTCAGACCCCTTCACCTTTTCCACACTTTTGTTACGTTACAGCCTTATTCTAAAATGTATTATATTAAATGTTACTCAATCTACACACAATGACAGTGAAAACAGGTTTTTACAAATGTTTGCAAATTCATTACAAAAAAAAAAAAAGATACCTTATTTACGTAGGTATTCAGGCCCTTTGCTATGAGACTCGAAATTGAGCTCAGGTACATCCTGGTTGCATGGATCATCCTTGATGTTTCTACAACTTGATTGGAGTCCACCTGTGGTACATTCAATTGATTGGACATGATTTGGAAAGACACACACCTGACTATATAAGGTCCCACAGTTGACAGTGCATATCAGAGCAAAAACCAAGCCATGAGGTCGAAGGAATTGCCTGTAGAGCTCAGAGACAGGATTGTGTCGAGGCACAGATCAGGGGAAGGGTATCAAAAATTGTCTCCAGCATTGAAGGTCCCCAAGAACACAGTGGCCTCCATCATTCTTAAATGGAAGAAATTTGGAATCACCAAGACTCTTCCTAGAGCTGGCTGCCCGGCCAAACTGATCCATCAGGGGAGAAGGCCGTTGGTCAGGAATGTGACCAAGAACCCGATGGTAACTCTGACAGAGCTCCAGAGTTCCTCTGTGGAGATGGGAGAACCTTCCAGAAGGACAACCATCTCTGTAGCACTCCACCAATCAGGCCTTTATGGTAGTGTGGCCAGGCGGAAGCCGCTCCTCAGTAAAAGGCACATGACAGCCCGTTTGGAGTTTGCCAAAAGGTACCTAAAGACTGTCAGACCATGAGAAACAAGATTGTCTGGTCTGATGAAACCAAGATTGAACTCTTTGGCCTGAATGCCAAGTGTCATATCTGGAGGAAACCTGGCACAATACCTACGGTGAAGCATGGTGGTGGCAGTATCATGCTGTGGGATGTTTTTCAACTGCAGGGACTGGGAGACTAGTCAGGATTGAGGGAAAACTTAACAGAGCAAAATACAGTGAGATCCTGCTCCAGAGCGAAGGTTCACCTTCCAACAGGACAACGACCCTAAGCACACAGACAAGACAACGCAGGAGTGGCTTCGGGACAAGTCTCTGAATGTCCTTGAGTGACCCATCTTGTAGCGTCATGCCCAAGAAGGCTCAAGGCTCTAATCGCTGTCAAAGGTGCTTCAACAAACTACTGAGTAAAGGGTCTGAATACTTACACTACCGTTAAAAAGTTTGGGGTCACTTAGAAATGTCCTTGTTTTTCGAAAGAAAAGCACATTTTTTTGTCCATTAAAATAACATCAAATTGATCAGAAATACAGTGTAGACATTGTTAATGTTGTAAATGACTATTGCAGCTGGAAACGGCTGATTTGTTATGGAATATCTACATAGGTGTACAGAGGCCCATTATCAGCAACCATCACTCCTGTGTTCCAATGGCACGTTGTGTTAGCTAATCCAAGTTTATCATTTTAAAAGGCTAATTGATCATTAGAAAACCCTTTTGCAATTATGTTAGCACAGCTAAAAACTGTTGTGCTGATTAAAGAAGCAATAAAACTGGCCTACTTTAGACTAGTTGAGTATCTGGAGCATCAGCATTTGGGTTTGATTACAGGCTCAAAATGGCCAGAAACAAATAACTTTCTACTGAAACTCATCAGTCTATTCTTGTTCTGTGACATTTTTATTTTTATTTTTTTATTGAACCTTAATTTAACTAGGCAAGTCAGTTAAGAACAAAGTATTATTTACAATGACTGCCTAGGAACAGTGGGTTAACTGCCTTGTTCAGGGGCAGAACGACAGATTCTTACCTTGTCAGCTCAGGGATTAGATCCAGCAACCTTTCTGTTACGGGCCCTTTCTGTTACATTTCTCCTTGTCCCTCTCCTTGAAGGCCCTCTTCTTCTCATTCACCAGGGCCTTCAGGTCGCTAGTGACCCAGGGTTTATTTGGAAAACAGCGTACCTTCCTGGTGGGTACAGTGTTGTCTACACAAAAATGTATATAGTCCGTTATGCAGTCAGTAAGTCCATCGATGTTACTAGTTGAACAACATGTAGGCCACTAGTCCCCACTTCTGTTGGGTTGTTAGTCGACATTTAAACATTATTTCTGAACTGAAGTCATATCCATTGCGCTGCAAAAATCCAGTTTTAAATTGTATTTGGTGCGAGAGCATATGAACCAGATCTCTGTAGTGACTTGTATTGATGTTTTGTGTTGATTAGAAATTTGGTCAGCTAGATTGGTTTCTATGGACTCATATCATATCTGTTGGGTGTAGGCTGGATGGCATGGCCCAGGTTTCTGCCGAGTGGTGCAGTGGTCTAAGGCACTGCATCGCAGTGCAAGCTGCATTACTACAGATGCGGGTTCGAGCCCCGTCTGTGTCGCAGCCGGCCGCGACTGGGAGACCCATGAGGCGACGCACAATTGGCCCAGCGTCGTCCGGGTTAGGGAGGGTTTGGCCGGCCGGGTTGTCCTTGTCCCATCGTGCTCTAGCATCTCCTGTGGCGGGCCGGGCGCATGCACGTTGACTCAGTCGCCAGGTGGACGGTGGTTCCTCCGACACATTGGTGCGGCTGGCTTCCGGGTTAAGCGTTCATTGTGGTGGGTTGTGTTTCGGAGGACGCACGGCTCTCAACCTTCGCCTCTCCCGAGTCCGTACGGGCGTTGTAGCGATTGGACAAGACTGGAACTATTAATTGTATATGATGAAATTGGGAAGAAAATGGTGTTAAAAAAACACAATGTAACCATTCACCGGTTGGTTGTATCCTTTCAAGGTACTACACCCACTATGCTGGATCCATTTTGCCACCACTAACCAACTCTGCAGTTAGATCAAGAGAAGTTTATCTTAAACATCACCACTTCTTAAGTGGTTTCCTTGGAAGCTGAAGTTTAATGTGATTTCACACCTCTTGTATATTTCCGACGTCGGGGTTTCCTCTTCTGGCAACCTGTTGCAACTGCACAATACTTGTTGGAGGTGTGACTGTTGTTCAGAGATGTGATTGGCTGTATCTTTTGCAGCTGGTCTAGACATATCTACAGTGCCACAAAACAACACTTGACAATAAAAAAGTGCGTGGATCAGAAACCCAGTCAGTATCTGGTGTGACACCATTTGCCTCATGCAGCGACACATCTCCTTCACATAGAGTTGATCAGGCTGTTGATTGTGGCCTGTGGAATGTTGTCCCACTCCTATTCAATGGCTGTGCGAAGTTACTGGATATTGTCGAGAACTGAAACACGATGCCGTACACGTCGATCCAGAGCATCCTAAACATGCCCAATGGGTGACATGTCTGAGTATGCAGGCCATGCATGGGGCTTTTTGGTTTTGGGAGGTCCGTGGGTTGGGCTTGGTTTGGGTGGTCCGTGGGTTGGGCTTGGTTTGGGTGGTCCGTGGGTTGGGCTTGGTTTGGGTGGTCCGTGGGTTGGGCTTGGTTTGGGTGGTCCGTGGGTGGCGCTTGACCATTTTATTTGGATTCCTCATTTAATCATTATATAGAAGTGATTTGGTCAATCATATGTTAGCAGAGTTAGCAGAGTTAGCAGAGTTAGCAGAGTTAGCAGAGTTAGCAGAGTTAGCAGAGTTAGCAGAGTTCAGATTGTCTTTCAACAAAATAATGTTGCAGGAATGCATATCTTATGCTTCTAACTACATAAAACATTTCGGAACAATCTGAGATGGTATTCCATCTGCAGTACAGAACACCTGTACCCCAGGGGCTGATGTACTGAGTTACTGTACATAACATTGGTCACCTGGTGAGAAGGGTAGGTAGGGTTTAAAGCCTTACAGTCTAGCCAATACTAAACACACTACAGAGAGAGATCCTGAGTCCTCCCATATTTCCTCTGAGCCTGTCTGTGTGTTAGCTGTGGTTAGGCCTACTTGTCTCTATACCCTGCTGCTGCCTCTTATCCATCTATCCATCCATCCATCCCTAATCCTGGGACATCTATCTATCCCTAATCCTGGGACATCTGTCTATCCCTAATCCTGGGACATCTGTCTATCCCTAATCCTGGGACATCTATCTATCCCTAATCCTGGGACATCTATCTATCCCTAATCCTGGGACATCTATCTATCCCTAATCCTGGGACATCTATCTATCCCTAATCCTGGGACATCTATCTATCCCTAATCCTGGGACATCTATCTATCCCTAATCCTGGGACATCTATCTATCCCTAATCCTGGGACATCTATCTATCCCTAATCCTGGGACATCTATCTATCCCTAATCCTGGGACATCTATCTATCCCTAATCCTGGGACATCTATCTATCCCTAATCCTGGGACATCTATCTATCCCTAATCCTGGGACATCTATCTATCCCTAATCCTGGGACATCTATCTATCCCTAATCCTGGGACATCTATCTATCCCTAATCCTGGGACAAGGCATTTAACCCCCTTTATAAGGGAAGGAGAAGACATCTGGAGGAAATGTAAACTGAACTGAAAGTCACTGAGACTTCCTGCTTTTCTATAATGAAAGTATACCTATCCTATTTAGAGACTGGCTTTGCTGCTGCTCTTTACAGACAATGCATTCTGTGATGTTATGGCTTTCTGTGATGTTATGGCTTTCTGTGATGTTATGGCTTTCTGTGATGTTATGGCTTTCTGTGATGTTATGGCTTTCTGTGATGTTATGGCTTTCTGTGATGTTATGGCTTTCTGTGCTTGGTCAGAGGCAGCACCAAAATACAGGGGCGACCAGAGAAGTGTGTGATTTAATGGGGCATATTCTTCAACCTCCGCTCTCCTCCCTCTCCAAGTCATATGATTCCAACTTGCAGCAGATGCAAGATGTGTGCCTAGTTCCCTAGCTAACTACTTGACGGGAGAGGAAGTGCAGTTGTTAAATCAACCTGTCACATTTCTATAAAATATGAAGTACTTACAATAAGAGTGCAATTGTTAAAAATCAGATTTTCTGTGTTGGAATGGTGTGGGGGGGTACTGAACATAAAAAATATTAAAGAAGTAGACTGCTGATTGGCCAGTTCATCTTCCTGAGGGAGATGACATCATGATCTATGAGGAAATAGCAAACATATTTTTAGACGGGTCTGTTTGAGATACAAGGTTGAGGTGTTTAAAGAAAAAAAACCTCCCTAATTTCGTGTTCTCCAATTGGTAGTTAGTCTTGTCCCATCTCTGCAACTCCCGTACGGACTCTGCTTGACACAATGCTTGCTTATCTTTTCTTTTTTTGAATGTTTTCTTTTCTCTCCAATTGATGCTTTGGTCACATGAGTATAGAAGAGTCAACCATATTATTTGGATATGGAGTTACCAGAATATTAACTGGTAGTTACTAACTATGGCTAAATAAAGAAGTTACCTTAAAGCTGCATTATGTAACCGTTTGGGCGACCTGACCAAATTCACATAGAAATGTTTGTTATAGATCTGTCATTCTCATTGAAAGCAAGTCTGTGGTGCTGGGTGTTTTGCAGTGGTGTCAGGAAGGCTAGCTCTGTCCTGGGGATGAGCCTTGACACTCTAGAGGAGGTGGCGGAGAGACGGATCCTGGCCAAACTGCTGGCCATCATGGACAACGTCACCCACCCTCTGCACGCTATGGTTATGACGCAGATGAGCACCTTCAGTCACAGACTGATCCCACCACGGTGTGCCAGAGAGCGCTACAGGAGGTCCTTCCTGCCGGCGGCTATGAGACTATATAATGCCTCACCGGGGTGCCGTGCCGTCGGCAACATAGATCTGGAACTGTTGGGGTGCTAGGACCTAGTTTAACAATTATGCATCCATCCGTGAGTAACTCTGGTCTGTAATCACTCATTCACTCAGGACTTATTTATTCATTCAGGTCTGTATATACATACTCATGTACAGTTGTTATATCATATCACGTGCAATATTGCAAGTAATTCTTGGACTGAACTTACTTAGTCATTCACTCAGGAATGCATATTAGTATCCTGTCAGTTGCACCTTTTCTCATTGCTTTTAGTATATCGAATGTGCAATACGTGCAGTTGTCTGTAATTCAACCCTGCACTAAATACTGTATTTTACACATAGAACAGATCGACCGATCGCTGTAGATCTGTTCTATGTGTTCCTGTTTTTAAATTTAGATTTAGTCTTTCACTTTCTGTTTTGTAAACCAGCTGAAAATACAATATTTCTGGTTATGGAATATATATTTCATAGCGGTTTAGATGGTAATATGATTCTCTATACTAGTTTATTACAGTGGTTTAGATGGTAATATGATTCTCTATACTAGTTTATTACAGTGGTTTAGATGGTAATATGATTCTCTATACTAGTTTATTACAGTGGTTTAGATGGTAATATGATTCTCTATACTAGTTTATTACAGTGGTTTAGATGGTAATATGATTCTCTATACTAGTTTATTACAGTGGTTTAGATGGTAATATGATTCTCTATACTAATTTATTACAGTGGTTTAGATGGTAATATGATTCTCTATACTAGTTTATTACAGTGGTTTAGATGGTAATATGAGTCTCTATACTAGTTTATTACAGTGGTTTAGATGGTAATATGAGTCTCTATACTAGTTTATTACAGTGGTTTAGATGTTAATATGATTCTCTATACTAGTTTATTACAGTGGTTTAGATGGTAATATGATTCTCTATACTAATTTATTACAGTGGTTTAGATGGTAATATGATTCTCTATACTAGTTTATTACAGTGGTTTAGATGGTAATATGAGTCTCTATACTAGTTTATTACAGTGGTTTAGATGTTAATATGATTCTCTATACTAGTTTATTACAGTGGTTTAGATGGTAATATGATTCTCTATACTAGTTTATTACAGTGGTTTAGATGTTAATATGATTCTCTATACTAGTTTATTACAGTGGTTTAGATGGTAATATGATTCTCTATACTAGTTTATTACAGTGGTTTAGATGGTAATATGATTCTCTATACTAGTTTATTACAGTGGTTTAGATGGTAATATGATTCTCTATACTAGTTTATTACAGTGGTTTAGATGGTAATATGAGTCTCTATACTAGTTTATTACAGTGGTTTAGATGTTAATATGATTCTCTATACTAGTTTATTACAGTGGTTTAGATGGTAATATGATTCTCTATACTAGTTTATTACAGTGGTTTAGATGTTAATATGATTCTCTATACTAGTTTATTACAGTGGTTTAGATGGTAATATGATTCTCTATACTAGTTTATTACAGTGGTTTAGATGGTAATATGATTCTCTATACTAGTTTATTACAGTGGTTTAGATGGTAATATGATTCTCTATACTAGTTTATTACAGTGGTTTAGATGGTAATATGATTCTCTATACTAATTTATTACAGTGGTTTAGATGGTAATATGATTCTCTATACTAGTTTATTACAGTGGTTTAGATGGTAATATGAGTCTCTATACTAGTTTATTACAGTGGTTTAGATGTTAATATGATTCTCTATACTAGTTTATTACAGTGGTTTAGATGGTAATATGATTCTCTATACTAGTTTATTACAGTGGTTTAGATGGTAATATGATTCTCTATACTAGTTTATTACAGTGGTTTAGATGGTAATATGATTCTCTATACTAGTTTATTACAGTGGTTTAGATGGTAATATGATTCTCTATACTAGTTTATTACAGTGGTTTAGATGGTAATATGATTCTCTATACTAGTTTATTACAGTGGTTTAGATGGTAATATGATTCTCTATACTAATTTATTACAGTGGTTTAGATGGTAATATGATTCTCTATACTAGTTTATTACAGTGGTTTAGATGGTAATATGAGTCTCTATACTAGTTTATTACAGTGGTTTAGATGTTAATATGATTCTCTATACTAGTTTATTACAGTGGTTTAGATGGTAATATGATTCTCTATACTAGTTTATTACAGTGGTTTAGATGGTAATATGATTCTCTATACTAGTTTATTACAGTGGTTTAGATGGTAATATGAGTCTCTATACTAGTTTATTACAGTGGTTTAGATGTTAATATGATTCTCTATACTAGTTTATTACAGTGGTTTAGATGGTAATATGATTCTCTATACTAGTTTATTACAGTGGTTTAGATGGTAATATGATTCTCTATACTAATTTATTACAGTGGTTTAGATGGTAATATGATTCTCTATACTAGTTTATTACAGTGGTTTAGATGGTAATATGAGTCTCTATACTAGTTTATTACAGTGGTTTAGATGTTAATGATTCTCTATACTAGTTTATTACAGTGGTTTAGATGGTAATATGATTCTCTATACTAGTTTATTACAGTGGTTTAGATGTTAATATGATTCTCTATACTAGTTTATTACAGTGGTTTAGATGGTAATATGATTCTCTATACTAGTTTATTACAGTGGTTTAGATGGTAATATGAGTCTCTATACTAGTTTATTACAGTGGTTTAGATGGTAATATGATTCTCTATACTAGTTTATTACAGTGGTTTAGATGGTAATATGATTCACTATACTAGTTTATTACAGTGGTTTAGATGGTAATATGATTCTCTATACTAGTTTATTACAGTGGTTTAGACGGTAATATGATTCTCTATACTAGTTTATTACAGTGGTTTAGACGGTAATATGATTCTCTATACTAGTTTATTACAGTGGTTTAGATGGTAATATGATTCTCTATACTAGTTTATTACAGTGGTTTAGATGGTAATATGATTCTCTATACTAGTTTATTACAGTGGTTTAGATGGTAATATGATTCTCTATACTAGTTTATTACAGTGGTTTAGATGGTAATATGATTCTCTATACTAGTTTATTACAGTGGTTTAGATGGTAATATGATTCTCTATACTAGTTTATTACAGTGGTTTAGATGGTAATATGATTCTCTATACTAGTTTATTACAGTGGTTTAGATGGTAATATGATTCTCTATACTAGTTTATTACAGTGGTTTAGATGGTAATATGATTCTCTATACTAGTTTATTACGGTGGTTTAGATGGTAATATGATTCTCTATACTAGTTTATTACAGTGGTTTAGATGGTAATATGATTCACTATACTAGTTTATTACAGTGGTTTAGATGGTAATATGATTCTCTATACTAGTTTATTACAGTGGTTTAGATGGTAATATGATTCTCTATACTAGTTTATTACAGTGGTTTAGATGGTAATATGATTCTCTATACTAGTTTATTACAGTGGTTTAGATGGTAATATGATTCTCTATACTAGTTTATTACAGTGGTTTAGATGGTAATATGATTCTCTATACTAGTTTATTACAGTGGTTTAGATGGTAATATGATTCTCTACACTAGTTTATTACAGTGGTTTAGATGGTAATATGATTCTCTATACTAGTTTATTACAGTGGTTTAGATGGTAATATGATTCTCTATACTAGTTTATTACAGTGGTTTAGATGGTAATATGATTCTCTACACTATACTAGTTTATTACAGTGGTTTAGATGGTAATATGATTCTCTATACTAGTTTATTACAGTGGTTTAGATGGTACAATGATTCTCTATACTAGTTTATTACAGTGGTTTAGATGGTACAATGATTCTCTACACTAGTTTATTACAGTGGTTTAGATGGTAATATGATTCTCTATACTAGTTTATTACAGTGGTTTAGATGGTAATATGATTCTCTATACTAGTTTATTACAGTGGTTTAGATGGTACAATGATTCTCTATACTAGTTTATTACAGTGGTTTAGATGGTACAATGATTCTCTATACTAGTTTATTACAGTGGTTTAGATGGTACAATGATTCTCTACACTATACTAGTTTATTACAGTGGTTTAGATGGTACAATGATTCTCTACACTATACTAGTTTATTACAGTGGTTTAGATGGTACAATGATTCTCTACACTATGCTTGCTTGTTTTGTCACAAACTGAAACTAGGCGACCTATTAGAATTTTAGCAATCAGGATATGCCGGGGCGATTCCTGAATTGTACATCTTTAGGTCAATGTAGAAACGTAAGCATAAAATACCCTGTATAGTTCTCTCCAGTTGCTTCATCTCTGTTCTGTCAGACTGTATTTCACAACTCTGCTGGCCAATCACTGTTGAAGAAGCTCCACAACAAGAAGTACATATTAAAGCCCACTTCCATCTTTTGGGTTGAATGTTTCAACCAGTAAATGTGGTTGTTGTATCCATACCTTTTTTTATTGTAAGACAGTCAGATTTTTTATTTATTTATTTAGTTTTTAACAGTTATGTGTAAGCTCCTACTAGGGGTGTGCCGACATGGCCATACTCGTATTCATAATCGTATCTGTAAATTGACAGTTGATAGTCGGATCGGATGATACTTGTGATCAGAAAAAACAGAAGTGTTTTAATGTCTAAATAGATGTTTGTGAAATTCCTGCACGTTCTCACTGCAGATTAGGAAGAGCACAGTGACTGGTGGGTCTGTGGTCAAGTTGCAGCAGGCTTGACTGTCTGAATCAGTCATGTGCTTGACCACAGACCCACCAGTCACTGTGCTCTTCCTAATCTGCAGGCTGTGGTCAAGTTGCAGCAGGCAGCCTAATTTGCTGTCACTCCGTCAGAATGCACATTAGGGGTTCATATGTTTTCCCTACTCTTGCCCAGCTTGTTAGATATTATTCACATTGATAGCTTGATAGCAAACATCCTCACCATGTGATTAATCATAGTAGCAGGCAGCAGCAATCTAAATGATCAGACTGAAACCATGTGATTAATAGATAGATAGGTAGGTACTTTATTGATCCCCGGGGGGGACAAGGACATCCCGGCCGGTCAAACCCTCCCCTAACCCGGACAACGCTGGGCCAATTGTGCGTCGTGGGTCTCCCGGTCGTGGCCGGCTGCAGCACAGCCCGGTATTGAACCAGGATCTGTAGTAACGCAGCGCCAAATAAGGAAAGAGAAATGACAGTCCATCATTACTTTAAGACTCGGCGGTTGGAACCAAAAATCTGTTATTTGGACTCATCAGATCAAAGGACAGATTTCCACTGGTCTAATGCCCATTGCTTGTGTTTCTTGGCCCAAGCAAGTCTCTTCTTCTTACTGTGAAGCATTTATTTGGGCTGCAATTTCTGAGTCTGGTAACTCTAATGAACTTATCCTCTGCAGCAGAGGTAACTCTGGGTCTTCCTTTCGGTCCTCATGAGAGACAGTTTCACCATAGTGCTTGATGGATTTTCTGCACTTTCAAAGTTTTTGACATTTTCCGGATTGACTGACCTTCATGTCTTAAAGTAATGATGGACTGTCGTTTGCTTATTTCAGCTGTTCTTGCCATAATATGGACTTGGTATTTTACCAAATAGGGCTATCTTCTGTATACCAGCCCTCCCTTGTCACAACACAACTGATTGGCTCAAACGCATTAAGAAGGAAAGAAATTCCACAAATTAACCTTTTAACAAGGCACACCTGTTAATTGAAATGCATTCCAGGTGACTACCTCATGAAGCTGGTTGAGAGAATGCCAAGAGTGTGCAAAGCTGTCATCAAGGCAAAGGGTGGCTACTTTGAAGAATCTCAAATATAAAAATATATTTTTATTTAATATGTTTTTTGGTTACTACATGATTCCATATGTGTTATTTCATAGTGATGTCTTCACTATTATTCTACAATGTAGAAAATTAGTAAAAATAAAGAGTGAGTAGGTGTGTCCAAACCTTTGACTGGTACTGTGTGTATGTGTATATATATATATATATATATATACACACACAGTGGGGAGAACAAGTATTTGATACACTGCCGATTTTGCAGGTTTTCCCACTTACAAAGCATGTAGAAGTCTGTCATTTTTATCATAGGTACTCTTCAACTGTGAGTGACGGAATCTAAAACAAAAATCCAGAAAATCACATTGTATGATTTTTAAGTAATTAATTAGCATTTTATTGCATGACATAAGTATTTGATACATCAGAAAAGCAGAACTTAATATTTGGTACAGAAACCTTTGTTTGCAATTACAGAGATCATACGTTTCCTGTAGTTCTTGACCAGGTTTGCACACACTGCAGCAGGGATTTTGGCCCACTCCTCCATCCAGATCCTTCAGGTTTCGGGGCGGTCGCTGGGCAATACGGACTTTCAGCTCCCTCCAAAGATTTTCTATTGGGTTCAGGTCTGGAGACTGGCTAGGCCACTCCAGGACCTTGAGATGCTTCTTACGGAGCCACTCCTTAGTTGCCCTGGCTGTGTGTTTCGGGTCGTTGTCATGCTGGAAGACCCAGCCATGACCCATCTTCAATACTCTTACTGAGGGAAGGAGGTTGTTGGCCAAGATCTCGCGATACATGGCCCCATCCATCCTCCCCTCAATACGGTGCAGTCGTCCTGTCCCCTTTGCAGAAAAACATCCCCAAAGAATGATGTTTCCACCTCCATGCTTCACGGTTGGGATGGTGTTCTTGGGGTTGTACTCATCCTTCTTCTTCCTCCAAACACGGCGAGTGGAGTTTAGACCAAAAAGCTCTATTTTTGTCTCATCAGACCACATGACCTTCTCCCATTCCTCCTCTGGATCATCCAGATGGTCATTGGCAAACTTCAGACGGGCCTGGACATGCGCTGGCTTGAGCAGGGGGACCTTGCGTGCGCTGCAGGATTTTAATCCATGACGGCGCAGTGTGTTACTAATGGTTTTCTTTGAGACTGTGGTCCCAGCTCTCTTCAGGTCATTGACCAGGTCCTGCCGTGTAGTTCTGGGCTGATCCCTCACCTTCCTCATGATCATTGATGCCCCACGAGGTGAGATCTTGCAAGGTGCCCCAGACCGAGGGAGATTGACCATCATCTTGAACTTCTTCCATTTTCTAATAATTGCGCCAACAGTTGTTGCCTTCTCACCAAGCTGCTTGCCTATTGTCCTGTAGCCCATCCCAGCCTTGTGCAGGTCTACAATTTTATCCCTGATGTCCTTACACAGCTCTCTGGTCTTGGCCATTGTGGAGAGGTTGGAGTCTGTTTGATTGAGTGTGTGGACAGGTGTCTTTTATACAGGTAACGAGTTCAAACAGGTGCAGTTAATGCAGGTAATGAGTGGAGAACAGGAGGGCTTCTTAAAGAAAAACTAACAGGTCTGTGAGAGACGGAATTCTTACTGGTTGGTAGGTGATCAAATACTTATGTCATGCAATAAAATGCAAATTAATTATTTAAAAATCATACAATGTGATTTTCTGGATTTTTGATTCCGTCTCTCACAGTTGAAGTGTACCTATGATAAAAATTACAGACCTCTACATGCTTTGTAAGTAGGAAAACCTGCAAAATCGGCAGTGTATCAAATACTTGTTCTCCCCACTGTATATATAATATAGTACTGTGTATCCAACTCAAATCTGTTCTTTTTCCTCCAGTCTGAACAGCCAAAAAACACATGGAATCTGATATATCAAGCTACATTTCAAACCACCTTTGTTTTGTAGTTTGTAGTTTTTCCCTAGCACTACACAGCTGATTCAAATGATCAACTCATAATCTTTGATGATTTCAATCCGGTGTGGAGTGAAAAACTACAACCCAGGGATGAATAATCACTACTCGTGCGCATTAAACTCACAGAAAAAAAACAGAAGGAATTGGAATTCATATAATTGAACCGATGTCAACATTTCAGTTAATTTCTCATCGCTAGTGTCTGTGTTAGTGGAGCGTCCCCTGAACCTGTCTGTCTTGCTAGTCTGCTGACGTCTGTTTGGCTCGTCTGTCTGGCCAGTCTGCTGTCTGTCTATTGGTTTGGCTGAGGCTTTGTCCCTCTCTGACCCTGTCCATGGGTGTATGTGTGTATCCCCACAGTCCTTTGTATTACCTATCTGACAGTCTGTTTTGATTGCAGTGAGTTTGTTGTTGTTCCATGGCAATGAAGCTCCATCAGCAGTTGTTGAGAGAAAGAGAAGAGAAGCATGTGACTGTATTATCAGGACTGCAATGAAACTAATTAGAATGTATTTAACATACAGCAGGAGGTGTTTAATCAGTATTTTACCTACAGCAGGACGTGTTTAATAATTTTTACTAGGCTGTTGTGTTATATCTGGACCTGTCCTGTACTTTAAAGTACACTATATATATATATATATATATATACACACACAAAAGTATATGGACACCCCTTCAAATTTGTGGATTCAGTCACCCGTTGCTGACAGGTGTATAAAATCGAGCAAAATTTCTGCCCCGGTCAACTGTAAGTGCTGTTATTGTAACAGTGGAAACATCTAGGAGCAACAACGGCTCAGCCACGAAGTGGTAGACCACACAAGCTCACAGAACAGGACCGCCGAGTGCTGAAGCACGTAGCTTGTAAAAATGGTCTGTACTCAGTTGCAACACTCACTACCGAGTTCCAGACTGCCTCTGGAAGCAACGTCAACACAATAACTGTTAGTTGGGAGCTTCGTGAAATGGGTTTCCATGGCCAAGCAGCTGCACACAAGCCTAAGATCACCATGTGCATTGCCAACTGTCGAATGGAGTGGTGTAACGCTCGCCACCATTGGACTCTGGAGCAGTGGAAAAACGCTTCACCATCTGACAGTCCGATGGATTAATCTGGGTTTGGCGGATGCCAGGATAACGCTACCTACCGCAATGCATAGTACCAGCTGTGAAGTTTGGTGGAGGAGGAATAATGGTCTGGGGCTGTTTTCATGGTTCGGTCTAGACCCCTTTGTTCCAGTGAAGGGAAATCTTAAAGCTACAGCATACGATGACGTTCTAGATGATTCTGTGCTTCCAACTTTGTGGCAACAGTTTGGGGAAGGCCCTTTCCTGTTTCAGCATGACAATCCCCCGTTAACAAAGCCAGGTCCATACAGGAAGGGTCTGTTGAGATCGCTGTGGAAGAACATGACTGGAGCAGTTTAATTACTTCAGGACCTTCAGGACCTTCAGGACCATTTAGCATTGAGAGAAACGATCTCAGAACAGGATAACTTTTCCAGCCGAATACGACATCCCGTAATGGAGAATTAAACAACAATATTCCTGAACTCAGAACAGACAGCATCACAACACAACGTTATCTTTGTTTGTATACACTTCCCAATTATGAGGCATGCATCTAATTATTGTATAAAATGTTTGACGGAGCATAAGAATGCTTTTGAAAAGATTACAATGTGATTTTAACTTTTTTAATGAACTTTTTAATGCCGTTTGACCACTAACTAAGCCACACCCCTAATGAGGTCAGAAGAGCGTGTCAGTGTGATGGCACCGCCTCTCTGACCCGAGACTTTAAGAGGACTTGCTAAGAATTAAAATATTGGTTCCAGAAATGCAAGGAATTTGTCCGAATGCATAGAAGGGTGAGGTTCCAATGATGTGAGGACTTGTCCACACGTTAAAATGCCGAATTTCATCTACAACTCTAGAGTTCCAAAGAACGGGGGAGCTTGCTCCCCACGTGAGATGGTATGAACTCTGACCTATTTCACTAAAGAAGAAGTGAATCATAGATTATAGCCTAACGATCTGCAGCTGGAAAGGTGCACAAATCTAGTAAAAACATTGACCGACCTGGAAGATTCTACAAAGGAACGATGGCGACATCGACTGGGCAAACCATGAACTCAACAAGCTATCGAAGCCAACGTCACGTAAATACTGATTACATTCCTTTGTCAGAACGAGCAATTGTTAAAATACATGTAGTCAGATTTATGTGTCATTAGGTTCCCATGTCTGTTTCTTCCTTCCCTTTCCTCTCTGAATCTATCGTGTTATAACCAAACTGTTATTCAGTCCCCTAGGAACAATATCATCCTGTATAATGTTAGTATTGTATTTGTATATTCTGTAATTGTTTAATTAGCTAGTAAATAAATAATTGAGCCAATTTGTGTATGGATGATCCATAAGTAAAACTGGGTTCGTGCAAACTAGGATTTTATGACTTTCAGAATGAGATAGATAGATAGGTACTTTAATGAAATTTCTTCGTCAAGCAGCTACAAAAAACACAGGGCAGGTGCAAAATGCCAGAACGAAATACACAAAAGACAGATACACGATACATGATGCATAGTGCTGCAGTATGAAAAAGTATAAAAATATAAGAAGTCTGGAATGCAAAAAGCTATAAAAAAGCATTGCATAGTATGGGTGAAAATATTACAAGTTGATATAGATAAATAAGGAATATTTGCATGGTTAACTATACTATACAGGTAGATGGCAGAGAAAGATACTTAAATGGCTAAATGTGCGTATGATATAAGTGAGGGTAATAATAGTTTACTTACCTGTACATTTAACCAGAATGTATATTAAGTTAATATTTGCATTGTTAAATTAACTGTACAGTTAAATGTAGAGGTAAGTGAATATTTGCATGGTTACACAAACTGTACAGGTAAATGACAGGAAGAGATACTTAAATAGCTAAATGTGTGTATGATATAATTTAGGGTAATAATAATAATCTTAAAATACAGTCCTTAGTGCGCAGGGTTTAATTACAGATAAATGAACGTATTGCACATTCGATATACTAAAAGCAATGAAAAAATATGAACTGACAGGATACTAATATACATTCCTGAGTGAATGACTGCGTAAGTTAAGTCCAAGAATTACTTGCAATATTGCACGTGATATGATATAACAACTGTACATGAGTATGTATATACAGACCTGAATGAATAAATAAGTCCTGAGTGAATGAGTGATTACAGACCAGAGAGTTACTCACGTATGGATGCCTAATGTTAAACTAGGTCCTAACACCCCAACAGTTCCAGGTCTATGTTACCGACGGCACGGCACCCCGGTGAGGCATTAAATAGTCTAATAGCCGCCGGCAGGAAGGACCTCCTGTAGCGTTCTCTGACACACCGTGGTGGGATCAGTCTGTGACTGAAGGTGCTCCTCTGCATCATAACCATGGCATGCAGAGGGTGGGTGACATTGTCCATGATGGCCAGCAGTTTGGCCAGGATCCGTCTCTCCGCCACCTCCTCTAGTGTGTCAAGGCTAATCCCCAGAACAGAGCTAGCCTTCCTGATCAGCTTATTTACCCGAGAAGCATCACCGGCCTTTATGTTGGCGCCCCAGCACACCACTGCAAAAAAGATGGCACTGGCCACCACAGACTGGTAGAAGGTATGCAGTAGTTTACTGCACACGTTGAAGGACCTAAGCCTCCTCAGAAAGTAGAGTCGGCTCTGGCCCTTTTTGTACAGAGCCCCGGTGTTCCCAGCCCATTCCAGCCTGTTGTCCATATGGACTCCCAGGAACTTGTATGAACCAACCATTTCCAGGGACTGCAGTCGGTTGGGCCTTGGTTCTCCTGAAGTCCACCACCATCTCCATTGTTTTGCTGATGTTGACCTGAAGGTGGTTCTGCTCACAACACAGTCACTGATTGTGCTCCTGTACTACTCCTCCTGCCCACCCCTGATGCACCCTACAATTGGGGAGTCATCCGAGAACTTCTGTAGGTGGCATGTTTCAGAGTTCTGTCTGAGGTGTAGAGGGTGAACAGGAAGGGGAACAGGAACGTTCCCTGGGGGGCCCCTGTGTTGCTCACTGCCCGTTCTGACACAGACTGATCGAGAGAAGGTAAGAATTCATTACTAAGCGACTGTTATGATAAGATATGAAAATATCTGAAGAGTTATTGTCTGGAATTGGTAACTCTGTAAACGACAGATTCCAGTGGTGCTCCGACTTCCTAGTTAATGTTTTCGTGATTTGTTTAATGAGTCAAAGACACAACAAAGTACTTGACTGGCCTGCACAGAGCCCTGACCTCAACCCCATCTTGACTGGCCTGCACAGAGCCCTGACCACAACCCCATCTTGACTGGCCTGCACAGAGCCCTGACCTCAACCCCATCTTGACTGGCCTGCACAGAGTCCTGACCTCAACCCCATCGAACACCTTTGGGATGAATTGGAACACCGACTGCGAGCCATGCCTAATCGCCCAACGTCAGTGCCAGACCTCACTAATGCTCTTGTGGCTGAATGGAAGCAAGTCCCCGCAGCAAGGTTTCAACATCTAGTGGAAAGCCTTCCCAGAAGAGTGGAGGCTGTTATAGCAGCAAAGGGGAGACCAACTCCATATTAATGCCCATGATTTTGAAATTAGATGTTTGACTTTTGGCTATGTAGTGGATCTCTAACTCATACCTGTGTTGTTCCTGCAGCAGCATCATGGCGTCCACGGTGACCCTGGAGGATGCTCTGTCCAATGTGGACCTTCTAGAGGAGCTGCCTCTCCCAGACCAGCAGCCCTGCATCGAGCCCCTGCCCTCCTCCCTCATGTACCAGGTAAGAACTGTTCCCAGACCAGCAGCCCTGCATCGAGCCCCTGCCCTCCTCCCTCATGTACCAGGTAAGAACTGTTCCCAGACCAGCAGCCCTATATCGAGCCCTTGCCGCCCTCCCTCATGTACCAGGTAAGAACTGTTCCCAGACCAGCAGCTCTGCATCGAGCCTCTGCCCTCCTGCCTCATATACCACGTAAACACCTGAATGTAGATGTAATTTGATTATAACATCCTATCTCTCTCCAAAGCCCAACTTCAACACCAACTTTGAGGACCGTAATGCCTTTGTGACGGGGATCGCCAGATACATCGAGCAGGCCACTGTCCACTCTAGCATGGTAAGTACCAGTTTCCAGTTACAATGTGAAAACATAGAAAATGGTGGTCACCAGAGCTATAGCAATAAAAGCACAGTAGCGTACATCAGCCTGGCCTTTAGAAATAATGAAATCATTAACTTCCTCAAGATTAGTCATTCCAGTCTGTTGATATTTCATGTTTGAAGTCCCCCCCGATGTAGGGCTTTATGTGGGTATCAATAGGGCTTTATGTGGGTATGAATAGGGGCTTATATGGGTGAAATAGGGGTTTATATGGGTGAATGCGGTGACTTCCTTACCATTTGAACATAGCCACTGTTTCGGACAAACAGTCCACATTCAAAGTTCCCTAAAGCCAAACGGAAGAAAGATACAGGGATAACCCTAACCCAAATATTATTTATTTTCCTTTAGATCTTACGAAAACTATTCTCTGATCAACTAAAAGCCTATAGAGTATTTGAAATGAAAAGACATGATATGGTCAAAAGACTTTACAGCTCCCACGTCTAGATGGATCTCCTCATACAGAAGGCCCAACGTCCTCCATTTACCTCCACACTTTACAGCTCCCACGTCTAGATGGATCTCCTCATACAGAAGGCCCAACGTCCTCCATTTACCTCCACACTTTACAGCTCCCACGTCTAGATGGATCTCCTCATACAGAAGGCCCAACGTCCTCCATTTACCTCCACTCTTTACAGCTCCCACGTCTAGATGGATCTCCTCATACAGAAGGCCCAACGTCCTCCATTTACCTCCACACTTTACAGCTCCCACGTCTAGATGGATCTCCTCATACAGAAGGCCCAACGTCCTCCATTTACCTCCACACTTTACAGCTCCCACGTCTAGATGGATCTCCTCATACAGAAGGCCCAACGTCCTCCATTTACCTCCACACTTTACAGCTCCCACGTCTAGATGGATCTCCTCATACAGAAGGCCCAACGTCCTCCATTTACCTCCACACTTTACAGCTCCCACGTCTAGATGGATCTCCTCATACAGAAGGCCCAACGTCCTCCATTTACCTCCACACTTTACAGCTCCCACGTCTAGATGGATCTCCTCATACAGAAGGCCCAACGTCCTCCATTTACCTCCACACTTTACAGCTCCCACGTCTAGATGGATCTCCTCATACAGAAGGCCCAACGTCCTCCATTTACCTCCACACTTTACAGCTCCCACGTCTAGATGGATCTCCTCATACAGAAGGCCCAACGTCCTCCATTTACCTCCACACTTTACAGCTCCCACGTCTAGATGGATCTCCTCATACAGAAGGCCCAACGTCCTCCATTTACCTCCACACTTTACAGCTCCCACGTCTAGATGGATCTCCTCATACAGAAGGCCCAACGTCCTCCATTTACCTCCACACTTTACAGCTCCCACGTCTAGATGGATCTCCTCATACAGAAGGCCCAACGTCCTCCATTTACCTCCACACTTTACAGCTCCCACGTCTAGATGGATCTCCTCATACAGAAGGCCCAACGTCCTCCATTTACCTCCACACTTTACAGCTCCCACGTCTAGATGGATCTCCTCATACAGAAGGCCCAACGTCCTCCATTTACCTCCACACTTTACAGCTCCCACGTCTAGATGGATCTCCTCATACAGAAGGCCCAACGTCCTCCATTTACCTCCACACTTTACAGCTCCCACGTCTAGATGGATCTCCTCATACAGAAGGCCCAACGTCCTCCATTTACCTCCACACTTTACAGCTCCCACGTCTAGATGGATCTCCTCATACAGAAGGCCCAACGTCCTCCATTTACCTCCACACTTTACAGCTCCCACGTCTAGATGGATCTCCTCATACAGAAGGCCCAACGTCCTCCATTTACCTCCACACTTTACAGCTCCCACGTCTAGATGGATCTCCTCATACAGAAGGCCCAACGTCCTCCATTTACCTCCACACTTTACAGCTCCCACGTCTAGATGGATCTCCTCATACAGAAGGCCCAACGTCCTCCATTTACCTCCACACTTTACAGCTCCCACGTCTAGATGGATCTCCTCATACAGAAGGCCCAACGTCCTCCATTTACCTCCACACTTTACAGCTCCCACGTCTAGATGGATCTCCTCATACAGAAGGCCCAACGTCCTCCACAGTGCAACACATTTTTTCCTTTTAATCTAACAAAAATAATTATCCTATCAACTTCAAGCATCGCTGGACAGGAAAAGACATAATATGGTCTACTCTGTGTATGGTCTAAAGAGTATACCGCTAGCACTCCCCCCACCGAAGGCTCAACTTCCTGCCTTTATCCTTACACTTCCACCCTTGCCACAATACAATGAATGGCCAGGAGGGGGAGCCATATACTAAAGTACACTAATAACAAAGGAATATATAACATCCGTACGTATTAATATCGTAAGTACATGTTGTGTACATGGTGCTCTGTATGTTTTATCCAATGTCTAACCGACTCTAACAATGAATAAGGGTTTGTAAGGCAGTGTAATGAGCGGCCTGGCTGTTCCCTTAGAGCGTTTAGTATTGTCCCTGGACCAGGAACCAGGACACAGGCCAACCACCATGCCAAGCTCCAGGGTTAAGTCCCAAAGGGCACCCTATTCCCTAAATAGACCCATAGGGCTCTGGTCAAAAGTGGTGCGCTATATAGGGAATGGGGTGTCATTTGGAACAAAGCCCAGGTCTCCCTACTGTGTGCTTCATAGCTTTATTAGGAGAATACTGGTGCTTTGTGCTCAATTAGTATTTGTATTTATTATGGATCCCCATTAGTTCCTGCCAAGGCAGCAGCTACTCTTCCTGGGGTTTATTATGGATCCCCATTAGTTCCTGCCAAGGCAGCAGCTACTCTTACTGGGGTTTATTATGGTACACTGCCGATTTTGCAGGTTTTCCAACTTACAAAGCATGTAGAAGTCTGTAATTTCTATCATAGGTACTCTTCAACTGTGAGTGACGGAATCTAAAACAAAAATCCAGAAAATCACATTGTATGATTTTTAAGTAATTAATTTGCATGAAGAGATGGAGATAAAACTGTCCAGTTTGTTACTGCTCGTTCCAGTCGTTCCTGCTCGTTCCAGTCGTTCCTGCTCGTTCCAGTCGTTCCTGCTCGTTCCAGTCGTTCCTGCTCGTTCCATGTAGTCATGGCTCTATGTAGTACTGTGCGCCTCCCATAGTCTGTCCTGGACGTGGGGACTGTGAAGAGACCTCTGGTGGCATGTCTTGTGGGGTATGGATGGGTGGCCGGCCAGGCAGCCAACCAGCCAGGCAGCCAACCAGCCAGGCACAGAGACCAGGCCTGCACTGAATGCACTGTGAAATAGGCTTGTAGCTGTAGGGAGAGAGAGGGTAGTAGCTGTAGGGAGAGAGAGGGTAGTAGCTGTAGGGAGAGAGAGGGTAGTAGCTGTAGGGAGAGAGAGGGTAGTAGCTGTAGGGAGAGAGAGGGTAGTAGCTGTAGGGAGAGAGAGGGTAGTAGCTGTAGGGAGAGAGAGGGTAGTAGCTGTAGGGAGAGAGAGGGTAGTAGCTGTATTGATAAATTGAGAGCCTTTAAATGTCTTCCTTTAGAATGAGATGCTGGAGGAGGGCCAGGAGTATGCTGTAATGCTGTACACATGGAGGAGCTGCTCTCGCGCTATCCCACAGGTAACCACTGCATGGCTGAGTCTGTACTGTCATACACGCTCCATATAACTCACATTACAAACCATCTATACTGTGGCATTCTAGTTGCAACCTGTTGTTCACAGGACCTCCATGGAAATATATGTGTGATAATCTCCCCTTCTCTCTTCCTCCCTCAGGTGAAGTGTAATGAGCAGCCCAACAGAGTGGAGATATATGAGAAGACAGTGGAGGTGCTGGAGCCTGAGGTCACCAAGCTCATGAACTTCATGTACTTCCAGGTAACAACAACCAGCCTCAAGCTACTCTGTGTCATCGTCTCTGTCGTCTGTGTCTCTGTCGTCTGTGTCTCTGTCGTCTGTGTCTCTGTCGTCTGTGTCTCTGTCGTCTGTGTCTCTGTCGTCTGTGTCTCTGTCGTCTGTGTCTCTGTCGTCTGTGTCTCTGTCGTCTGTGTCTCTGTCGTCTGTCTGTGTCTCTGTCGTCTGTCTGTGTCTGTGTCTCTGTCGTCTGTCTGTGTCTCTGTCGTCTGTCTGTGTCTCTGTCGTCTGTCTGTGTCTCGGTCGTCTGTCTGTGTCTCTGTCGTCTGTCTGTGTCTCGGTCGTCTGTCTCTGTCTGTGTCTCTGTCGTCTGTCTCTGTCTGTGTCTCTGTCGTCTGTCGTCTGTGTCTCTGTCGTCTGTGTGTGTCTCTGTCGTCTGTGTCTCTGTCGTCTGTGTCTCTGTCGTCTGTCTGTGTCTCTGTCGTCTGTCTGTGTCTCGGTCGTCTGTCTGTGTCTCTGTCGTCTGTGTCTCTGTCGTCTGTGTCTCTGTCGTCTGTGTCTCTGTCGTCTGTGTCTCTGTCGTCTGTGTCTCTGTCGTCTGTGTCTCTGTCTCTGTCGTCTGTCTGTGTCTCGGTCGTCTGTCTGTGTCTCTGTCGTCTGTCTCTGTCGTCTGTCTCTGTCTCTGTCTGTGTCTCTGTCGTCTGTGTCTCTGTGTCTCTGTCGTCTGTCTGTGTCTCTGTCGTCTGTCTGTGTCTCGGTCGTCTGTCTGTGTCTCGGTCGTCTGTCTGTGTCTCGGTCGTCTGTCTGTGTCTCTGTCGTCTGTCTCTGTCTGTGTCTGTGTCTCTGTCTGTGTCTGTGTCTCTGTCGTCTGTCTGTGTCTCTGTCGTCTGTCTGTGTCTCTGTCGTCTGTCTGTGTCTCTGTCGTCTGTCTGTGTCTCTGTCGTCTGTCTGTGTCTCTGTCGTCTGTCTGTGTCTCGGTCGTCTGTCTGTGTCTCGGTCGTCTGTCTGTGTCTCGGTCGTCTGTCTGTGTCTCTGTCGTCTGTGTCTCTGTCGTCTGTCTCTGTCGTCTGTGTCTCTGTCGTCTGTCTCTGTCGTCTGTGTCTCTGTCGTCTGTCTCTGTCTGTGTCTCGGTCGTCTGTCTGTGTCTCTGTCGTCTGTGTCTCTGTCGTCTGTCTCTGTCTGTGTCTCTGTCGTCTGTGTCTCTGTCGTCTGTCTCTGTCTGTGTCTCTGTCGTCTGTCTCTGTCTGTGTCTCTGTCTCTGTCGTCTGTGTCTCTGTCGTCTGTCTCTGTCTGTGTCTCTGTCTCTGTCTGTGTCTCTGTCGTCTGTGTGTCTGTCGTCTGTGTGTCTGTCGGTATCTCTGTCTGTGTCTGTCTGTCGTCTGTGTCTCTCTGCCTCTGTGTCTCTCTGTCTGTGTCTCTTTCTCTCTCTCTGGTGTGTTGGGTGTAAATATGATCTGTTGTTCTATGTTTTGGTATAAATCCAGTTTGGCTTTTACTCAGGATGTTGTGCTTATTAAGGAAGTTTAGGACTCTTACATTTATAATACTACAGAAAACCTTCCCCAGGTTACTGTTCACACAAATCCCTCTGTAATTGTTAGGGTCAGATTTGTAACTGTAAAACCTTTTCTCCGTGTTGACACCCTCTCTCTCTCTCTCTCTCCTCGTCAGCGAACGGCTATAGACCGGTTCTGTGGGGAGGTGCGTCGTCTCTGCCATGTTGAGAGGAGGAAGGACTTTGTCTCCGAGGCCTACCTCCTGACCTTGGGGAAGTTCATCAACATGTTTGCTGTGCTGGATGAACTCAAGAACATGAAGTGTAGTGTCAAGAACGACCACTCTGCCTACAAACGGTACTATACACATAGAACAGACCTTATTCCCTTTGTAGAGCACTACTTTATAGAGCACTACTTTGTAGAGCACTACTTTGTAGAGCACTACTTTATAGAGCACTACTTTGTAGAGCACTACTTTGTAGAGCACTACTTTATAGAGCACTACTTTATAGAGCACTACTTTGTAGAGCACTACTTTGTAGAGCACTACTTTATAGAGCACTACTTTGTAGAGCACTACTTTGTAGAGCACTACTTTATAGAGCACTACTTTATAGAGCACTACTTTGTAGAGCACTACTTTGTAGAGCACTACTTTGTAGAGCACTACTTTGTAGAGCACTACTTTATAGAGCACTACTTTATAGAGCACTACTTTGTAGAGCACTACTTTGTAGAGCACTACTTTGTAGAGCACTACTTTGTAGAGCACTACTTTATAGAGCACTACTTTGTAGAGCACTACTTTATAGAGCACTACTTTATAGAGCACTACTTTGTAGAGCACTACTTTGTAGAGCACTACTTTGTAGAGCACTACTTTATAGAGCACTACTTTGTAGAGCACTACTTTATAGAGCACTACTTTGTAGAGCACTACTTTATAGAGCACTACTTTGTAGAGCACTACTTTGTAGAGCACTACTTTATAGAGCACTACTTTGTAGAGCACTACTTTGTAGAGCACTACTTTATAGAGCACTACTTTGTAGAGCACTACTTTGTAGAGCACTACTTTGTAGAGCACTACTTTATAGAGCACTACTTTGTAGAGCACTACTTTATAGAGCACTACTTTATAGAGCACTACTTTATAGAGCACTACTTTATAGAGCACTACTTTGTAGAGCACTACTTTGGAACTGGGCCCATAGGACTCTGGTCAGGAATAGGGTGCTATTTGGCACCAAGGCAGAGTACTGCAGTAATATCCTATCACTAGCAGTAATACTACAGTCCCATGGTAGATACTAGTACACCAGAGTACTGCAGTAATATCCTATCACTAGCAGTAATACTACAGTCCCATGGTAGATACCAGTACACCAGAGTACTGCAGTAATATCCTATCACTAGCAGTAATACTACAGTCCCATGGTAGATACTAGTACACCAGAGTACTGCAGTAATATCCTATCACTAGCAGTAATACTACAGTCCCATGGTAGATACTAGTACACCAGAGTACTGCAGTAATATCCTATCACTAGCAGTAATACTACAGTCCCATGGTAGATACTAGTACACCAGAGTACTGCAGTAATATCCTATCACTAGCAGTAATGCTACAGTCCCATGGTAGATACCAGTACACCAGAGTACTGCAGTAATATCCTATCACTAGCAGTAATGCTACAGTCCCATGGTAGATACTAGTACACCAGAGTACTGCAGTAATATCCTATCACTAGCAGTAATGCTACAGTCCCATGGTAGATACTAGTACACCAGAGTACTGCAGTAATATCCTATCACTAGCAGTAATACTACAGTCCCATGGTAGATACTAGTACACCAGAGTACTGCAGTAATATCCTATCACTAGCAGTAATACTACAGTCCCATGGTAGATACTAGTACACCAGAGTACTGCAGTAATATCCTATCACTAGCAGTAATACTACAGTCCCATGGTAGATACTAGTACACCAGAGTACTGCAGTAATATCCTATCACTAGCAGTAATACTACAGTCCCATGGTAGATACCAGTACACCAGAGTACTGCAGTAATATCCTATCACTAGCAGTAATGCTACAGTCCCATGGTAGATACTAGTACACCAGAGTACTGCAGTAATATCCTATCACTAGCAGTAATGCTACAGTCCCATGGTAGATACTAGTACACCAGAGTACTGCAGTAATATCCTATCACTAGCAGTAATACTACAGTCCCATGGTAGATACTAGTACACCAGAGTACTGCAGTAATATCCTATCACTAGCAGTAATACTACAGTCCCATGGTAGATACTAGTACACCAGAGTACTGCAGTAATATCCTATCACTAGCAGTAATACTACAGTCCCATGGTAGATACTAGTACACCAGAGTACTGCAGTAATATCCTATCACTAGCAGTAATACTACAGTCCCATGGTAGATACTAGTACACCAGAGTACTGCAGTAATATCCTATCACTAGCAGTAATACTACAGTCCCATGGTAGATACCAGTACACCAGAGTACTGCAGTAATATCCTATCACTAGCAGTAATACTACAGTCCCATGGTAGATACTAGTACACCAGAGTACTGCAGTAATATCCTATCACTAGCAGTAATACTACAGTCCCATGGTAGATACCAGTACACCAGAGTACTGCAGTAATATCCTATCACTAGCAGTAATGCTACAGTCCCATGGTAGATACTAGTACACCAGAGTACTGCAGTAATATCCTATCACTAGCAGTAATACTACAGTCCCATGGTAGATACTAGTACACCAGAGTACTGCAGTAATATCCTATCACTAGCAGTAATACTACAGTCCCATGGTAGATACTAGTACACCAGAGTACTGCAGTAATATCCTATCACTAGCAGTAATACTACAGTCCCATGGTAGATACTAGTACACCAGAGTACTGCAGTAATATCCTATCACTAGCAGTAATACTACAGTCCCATGGTAGATACCAGTACACCAGAGTACTGCAGTAATATCCTATCACTAGCAGTAATACTACAGTCCCATGGTAGATACTAGTACACCAGAGTACTGCAGTAATATCCTATCACTAGCAGTAATGCTACAGTCCCATGGTAGATACCAGTACACCAGAGTACTGCAGTAATATCCTATCACTAGCAGTAATGCTACAGTCCCATGGTAGATACTAGTACACCAGAGTACTGCAGTAATATCCTATCACTAGCAGTAATACTACAGTCCCATGGTAGATACTAGTACACCAGAGTACTGCAGTAATATCCTATCACTAGCAGTAATACTACAGTCCCATGGTAGATACTAGTACACCAGAGTACTGCAGTAATATCCTATCACTAGCAGTAATACTACAGTCCCATGGTAGATACCAGTACACCAGAGTACTGCAGTAATATCCTATCACTAGCAGTAATACTACAGTCCCATAGTAGATACTAGTACACCAGAGTACTGCAGTAATATCCTATCACTAGCAGTAATACTACAGTCCCATGGTAGATACTAGTACACCAGAGTACTGCAGTAATATCCTATCACTAGCAGTAATACTACAGTCCCATGGTAGATACCAGTACACCAGAGTACTGCAGTAATATCCTATCACTAGCAGTAATACTACAGTCCCATGGTAGGTACCAGTACACCAGAGTACTGCAGTAATATCCTATCACTAGCAGTAATACTACAGTCCCATGGTAGATACTAGTACACCAGAGTACTGCAGTAATATCCTATCACTAGCAGTAATACTACAGTCCCATGGTAGATACTAGTACACCAGAGTACTGCAGTAATATCCTATCACTAGCAGTAATACTACAGTCCCATGGTAGATACCAGTACACCAGAGTACTGCAGTAATATCCTATCACTAGCAGTAATACTACAGTCCCATGGTAGGTACCAGTACACCAGAGTACTGCAGTAATATCCTATCACTAGCAGTAATACTACAGTCCCATGGTAGATACTAGTACACCAGAGTACTGCAGTAATATCCTATCACTAGCAGTAATACTACAGTCCCATGGTAGATACTAGTACACCAGAGTACTGCAGTAATATCCTATCACTAGCAGTAATACTACAGTCCCATGGTAGATACTAGTACACCAGAGTACTGCAGTAATATCCTATCACTAGCATTAATACTACAGTCCCATGGTAGATACTAGTACACCAGAGTACTGCAGTAATATCCTATCACTAGCAGTAATACTACAGTCCCATGGTAGATACTAGTACTGCAGTAATATCCTGTCACTAGCAGTAATACTTCAGTCCCATGGTAGATACTAGTACGCCAGTGTCTTGATGAATAGGCTTTCATTCTGGTCAGTGACATCAGTGGGACAGAAACAAGTACTTGTTGACTGAGAGAGCAGATAAAATCATAGACACTAGATGGTAGTATCAGTCAGGACCTCTCAGCCACCCTTCCCTGCTATCATAGACACTAGATGGTAGTATCAGTCAGGACCTCTCAGCCACCCTTCCCTGCTATCATAGACACTAGATGGTAGTATCAGTCAGGACCTCTCAGCCACCCTTCCCTGCTATCATAGACACTAGATGGTAGTATCAGTCAGGATCTCTCAGCCACCCTTCCCTGCTATCATAGACACTAGATGGTAGTATCAGTCAGGATCTCTCAGCCACCCCTCCCTGTTGTCTTCTCTCCTTCTCTCTATGGTGTCACGAGAATTTCTATCTCAATGCTCTAAATGAACTATCACCTTAGCTGTGATTAATTCCCAGAGGTTGTAAGGCTCTAGTTAATGAAGAATTAAGTCTGTCTACAACAGATCAGTGGTTTATTCAGAGAGCTCTGCTCCTCTCATGAGGAGACCCTTTATACACACACAAGTTCCTGTTATCTCAGTTCACTCCCTTCAAGACATTCTGTACTTTTCCACCGACTACGTTCATACCTACACAGAAAAGTAATCTCCTAGTCGCTACACTAACTGCAGTCTTGTCTAAGCCCCCCCACCTCTTATGATTCTAATGCATTTCACATATGTCACACAGTTTCAGGGTGGAATACTTTAGTCATTACTTTAACATACAAATTCTTCTATCAGTAGCCAGGGAGTTTTCTTCCTCCCTCTCAAGCCCCCTGCAGGTAGATCAGTGGTGATGAAGCTCTCGTTTAACCCTGTAAGACCCAAATATAGAAAAATCTAAAAAAAATATATATTTTACCTTTTAGATGTTGTTGTAGGAGGCTTTTGATGCAGAAAATAAATAGTAAAAAAAAAATGTTTATGTACCTTTTTAGAGAAATGTTGTAATATTGCAACATTGGGCTTAGTTGGGAGCAGAATTTTGGTATTTGTACTCACGTTGTCTGAACAACAATTCAGAACAACTAAGGGTTCATGTGCAGGTCTGATTGCTTACTTAGCCCCATAAAGGTATATATTAATAATATATTAATATAAGATTTTAATAATAATCACAGTAATTTTTTTATGAAGTCATTTATTTAAAAAAAAACTTAAACAAGATAAAACTAGCTTTTTCTAGAATCTTCTTAATTCCTTTTCATGACTGACTTTTATTGGTTGTGAAAGTCCCAAAAACAGTTATTGTCCTCTGAAAAGCAAAGGCGAACATCACACTTGCTGCATTGCGTGTTGGTGTATCCTTTATTGCAGTGTCTGCAGCATCCTCTCCCTGTCTTACGTGGGAAATGTGCAACTTGGTCCTTGCGTACATCCAATGGGAGGTGTGCACATCTCTTGGACGGTCTCTTCTGAGCATTCAGAGGGCTTTTTGATGTCACTGTCTGTGTTGCTGGGCTCCCTTTGCCTGGAGATGGCCGTCCTCTCTTTGGAGTTTGAAGTGTTGTGTTTACCAGGATGAGAGAGGATGCTAGCTGTGCCTGAAACTGTCTCCTGTTCATTGTCTCTTTGCTAGACATCTTGAGAGCTTGGCAGTCCCGCTTGTAGAGGAGCCAGGCATTGACCACAGCGAGTATGATGGTGTGCCAGAAGATGTACATGTACCAGCGACGGGATTTGATGGGGAACTTATATTTGGCTGTAAATGAGTCCAAAAAATCCACACCTCCCATGTACTTGTTGTAGGCACCAACAATGTAAGGCCTCTCAACTTCAATGTAGGTTATGTTGGCTTTGTCCCAGCGTTGAATCTTCTGTACAGGTTCAGGTCCAGCAAAGGATGACACAAGTGTGACAGCCCTGTTGTCATACCATTTGACAGCACAGATGTTGTGATTCCTCTCTACTCTGATGTCATAGCTTCCTCTCCCCTTCTTCTTCAAGCGCTTCTCATCTTCAAGGTTACAGTTAGGTAGGCGCACCTGCCTGGCTGTTCCCACATAATGAACTCCCCGATCGAGGAGCTTCACTAATAATGGAACACAGGTGAAGTAGTTGTCTGCATACATTTTGTAGTTCTGACCTTCTGGAAGTGTGGAAGCAAGTTTCATCACAACATCACCTGACAATCCAAGTTCAGATTTGGCTCTTATTCCGTTGACACTGCCTTGGTAGACATCGAAGTCACACATCATGCCAGAGATTCCAGTTCTCACCCACACTTTGAATCTCCATGGGTTTGGCTTGCCTCGCATATATTGCTTGATGCTGCTGAATTTCCCCTTGAAAGGAATCATCATCTCATCCACAGAGTTGTGCTCTTCTGGTACCACCAGTAATAGATAGGGTGGTGGACCAAGTGGTCAGAGTTTAAATGTTTTCCAGGCAGACAAAACTGTCTGCCTATTGTAAGTTGCTTAGGACAAAAGCGTCTGCTAAATGCCCTAAATGTAAATGTATCCCAATCACCAGCCATTTAGTCACACAATACTGCCTGGACATAACAATACTGCTTGTTATGCTCTCTAATTATCATACTAAAAGGAAAACATTCACACCCCCACTTACATCCACACACCACATTCAGGAACATTTTCACCTTTCCCAGAACTGAATTGTCTGTTGATATCCTCTGGATTTTTAGGTCAGTCTGATCAAATTAACTACATTTTCTTGAGAAACTTTTAAATCAGTCAAATTTGACCAGAACTCAACACAAGTGTAGAATGTATACTGTCCATGTATAAAGAAAATACTCTGTTTCAGGCAGTAGTGGAGTGGAGGGAATACAACCTGTTTGAACCCACTGGAACAAGCCTGCTATTTTGACTACCACAATCACCCAGTGTTGTATAATTGCAACAAATATATAACAAGCTCTAAATGAAATTTGATGCATCTATTCCATAATAACTACATATGTACATGCTCTAGACATTATAATAACAACCCAAAAAATTATAAAATACATTTTACTTACTTGAATCTGATGAATCTTGTCCATTGAAACAAAGAGATGTTGTTCGAAGGAAACCTTGAGAGGTTGTGTGAGTTTGTGGCCCTAAGGCGGGACTTATAAACAAATGTATGATCCAATAGCATTGGGAAACTGAACAATAGGACCCAATGACTATGTAAATGTGGTAAAAAGTAAGATCAAATATAACAGATTGTTTTTAAGGATGGCTAAAGGTAACGTTGTAATTTTACAACAAGGGGTCTTACAGGGTTCTACAGGCAGTTCTAGAGGGAGAAACCATTGTCTGCTAAGTGGCAGTGTTCCTGTGGTGATGGGGATAACTTTCTATAGTCAGTCTGTGATTGAACAAACTCCCCTCCCCCTCTCTCCCTCCCTCCCCCTCTCTCTCTCCCTCCCCCTCTCTCTCTCTCCCTCCCCCTCTTTTTCTCTCTCTCTCCCCCTTTCACTCACTCACTCCCTCCCTCTTCTCTCTCCCCTGTAGAGCTGCCCAGTTCCTCAGGAAGATGTCAGAACCCTCGTCCATCCAGGAGTCTCAGAACCTCTCCATGTTTCTGGCCAACCACAACAAGATCACTCAGGTAATACACACACACACACACACACCTGGCCAACCAGGTAACACACACACACCTGGCCAACCAGGTAACACACACACACACCTGGCCAACCAGGTAACACACACACACACCTGGCCAACCAGGTAACACACACACACACCTGGCCAACCAGGTAACACACACACACACCTGGCCAACCAGGTAACACACACACACACCTGGCCAACCAGGTAACACACACACACACCTGGCCAACCAGGTAACACACACACACACCTGGCCAACCAGGTAACACACACACACACCTGGCCAACCAGGTAACACACACACACACCTGGCCAACCAGGTAACACACACACACACCTGGCCAACCAGGTAACACACACACACACCTGGCCAACCAGGTAACACACACACACACCTGGCCAACCAGGTAACACACACACACCTGGCCAACCAGGTAACACACACACACACCTGGCCAACCAGGTAACACACACACACACCTGGCCAACCAGGTAACACACACACACACCTGGCCAACCAGGTAACACACACACACACCTGGCCAACCACAACAAGATCACTCAGGTAAAACATCCTTGCCGACTAACAGAATATTGTCCGTCAGTCCTTGTTAATGTCCAAGCGATTCTACATGTTGAAGTGCTGCAGTCAGTTAAACATGTCTGTCTGTGTCTCCAGTCTCTGCAGCAGCAGTTGGAGGTGATTAACGGCCATGATGAGCTGCTGGCTGACATAGTCAACTTGTGTGTTGATTACTATGAGAACAGGATGTACCTGACCCCTAATGAGAAACACATGCTGCTTAAGGTACGCTACTGTTTGGTTACAGGCACCGGCCAAAATGGCACCCTGTTCCCTAGATAGTACAGTCGTGGTCAAAAGTTTTGAGAATGACACAAGTATTGGTCTCCACAACGATCTTTATGTCAGTAGTTACTATGGTAACACTGAAGTATAATTATAAGTATTCCATAAGTGTCAAAGGCTTTCATTGACAATGACATTCAGTTTATGCAGAGTCAATATTTGCAGTGTTGACACTTCTTTTTCAAGACCTCTGCAATCCGCCCTGGCATGCTGTCAGTTAACTTCTGGGCCACATCCTGACTGATGGCAGGCCATTCTTGCATAATCAATGCTTGGAGTTTGTCAGAAGTTGTTTGTTTGTCCACCCGACTCTTGAGGATCGACCACAAGTTCTCAATGGGATTAAGGTCTGGGGAGTTTCCTGGCCATGGACCCAAAATGTCGATGTTTTGTTCCCCGACACACTTAGTTATCACTTGTGCCTTATGGCAAGGTGCTCCATCAAGCTGGAAAAGGCATTGGTCGTCACCAAAAGTGTTCGCCTCACTGTGCGTGCAGATGCACTCACACCTGCCTACTGCCATTCCTGAGCAAGCTCTGCACTGGTGGTGCCCCGATCCCGCAGCTGAATCAACTTTAGGAGACGGTCCTGGCACTTGCTGGACTTTCTTGGGTGCCCTGACGCCTTCTTCACAAAAATGAAGAAGCTGTCTCCTTCAAGGAGAGAGGTTAAATGGAGAACCTCTCTCCTTGAAGTTCTTGATGATCCGATAAATGGTTGATTTAGCTGCAGTTTTACCAGCAGCAATATCCTTGCCTGTGAAGCCTTTTTTGTACAAAGCAATGATGACGGCACGTGTTTCCTTGCAGGTAACCATGGTTGACAGAGGAAGAACAATGATTTCAAGCACCACCCTCCTTTTAAAGCTCCCAGTCTGTTATTCTGACTCAATCAGCATGACAGAGTGATCTCCAGCCTTGTCCTCGTCAACACTCTCACCTGTGTTAACGAGACAATCACTGACATGATGGCAGCTGGTCCTTTTGTGGCAGGGCTGAAATGCAGTGGAAATGTTTTTGGGGGATTAAGTTCATTTTCATGGCAAGGAGGGGCTTTGCAATTAATTGCAATTCATCTGATCACTCTTCATGACATTCTGGAGTATATGCAAATTGCCATCATCAACACTGAGGCAGCAAACTTTGTGGAGACCAATACTTGTGTCATTCTCAAAACTTTTGGCCACGACGGTACTGTCTACTTTCTGTCTACAGGGGAAATAGGGTGCCTTTTGGTACGCAGCTCTGGAGAACATAGGTGATGGGGTTTGGTCTGTACCTGTCTGTTACCTCTAGGTGATGGGGTTTGGTCTGTACCTGTCTGTTACCTCTAGGTGATGGGGTTTGGTCTGTACCTGTCTGTTACCTCTAGGTGATGGGGTTTGGTCTGTACCTGTCTGTTACCTCTAGGTGATGGGGTTTGGTCTGTACCTGTCTGTTACCTCTAGGTGATGGGGTTCGGTCTGTACCTGTCTGTTACCTCTAGGTGATGGGGTTCGGTCTGTACCTGTCTGTTACCTCTAGGTGATGGGGTTTGGTCTGTACCTGTCTGTTACCTCTAGGTGATGGGGTTCGGTCTGTACCTGATGGATGGCAATAACAGCAACATCTATAAAATGGAGGCCAAGAAGAGGATCAACCTGACCAAGATTGACAAGTTCTTCAAGGTGAGCAGCACGAGAGACATTAACTGTTGCTGTGGGTGTTATCAGTATGCAGAGTTGCATGTGTGCCTAGCCCAAGGACTTTGGTTCACTGACCTTTCACCCTCAATCAACATTGATTGGAAAATCACATTATTTTTAAGTCTATGTCTGTTCATAAACGGTTTGTGTAGTGAATTAAGGGTACATGGTCCATTGAGCCGGATGCTAGTCTTTCTCATGTAGAGGCTAGGATGCCATGAAATGACACTGACTAACTGACTGGTCTTCATGTATCTGTCCTCCATAGCAACTGCAGGTGGTGCCTCTGTTTGGTGACATGCAGATTGAGCTATCCAGGTACATCAAGACCAGCGCACACTTTGAAGAGAACAAGAACAGGTGAGGCCTTACCTCTCTCTTTCATCTCTCTCTCCCCTCTCTCTCCTCTCCTCTCTCCTCCCCCTCTCTCTCCTCTCTCCTCCCCCTCTCACTTTGAAGAGAACAAGGACAGTGGTGTCCTTTCCCCAACCTCCCTCCCTCCCTCCCTCCCTCCCTCCCTCCCTCCCTCCCTCCCTCCCTCCCTCACTCTCCCTCTCTCCTCACTCTCCCATCTCTCTCTCTCTCCCTCACTCTCATCTCTCTCTCTCTCCCTCACTCTCATCTCTCTCTCTCTCCCTCACTCTCATCTCTCTCTCTCTCCATCACTCTCATCTCTCTCTCTCTCCATCACTCTCATCTCTCTCTCTCTCCATCACTCTCATCTCTCTCTCTCTCTCTCTCTCTCTCTCTCATCTGTCTCTCTCTCTCTCTCTCTCTCTCTCTCTCTCCATCACTCTCATCTCTCTCTCTCTCCATCACTCTCATCTCTCTCTCTCTCTCTCTCTCTCTCTCTCTCTCTCTCCCTCACTCTCATCTCTCTCTCTCTCCTCACTCTCATCTCTCTCTCTCTCTCACTCTCACTCTCCATCACTCTCATCTCTCTCTCTCCCACTCTCATCTCTCTCTCTCTCTCACACTCACTCACTCACTCACTCACTCTCTCACTCACTCGCTCACTCCCTCACGATCGTCGCTCACTCGCTCACTCGCTCACAGGATCCTCGTCCACTAGCTCGCCTCACTCGCTCACTCGCTCACTCGCTCACTCGCTCACTCACTCACTCGCTCACTCGCTCACTCACTCACTCGCTCACTCGCTCACTCACTCACTCACTCACTCACTCACTCTCTCCCGCTCTCTCACTCACTCTCTCCCGCTCTCTCACTCACTCTCTCCCGCTCTCTCACTCCCGCTCTCTCACTCACTCACTCACTCTCTCATCTCTCATCTCTCTCTCCCGCTCTCTCACTCACTCACTCACTCTCTCATCTCTCATCTCTCTCTCCCGCTCTCTCACTCACTCACTCACTCATCTCTCATCTCTCTCTCCCGCTCTCTCACTCACTCACTCATCTCTCATCTCTCTCTCCCG
The DNA here is from genome assembly GCA_023634145.1 of Thymallus thymallus. Taxonomy (NCBI): domain Eukaryota; kingdom Metazoa; phylum Chordata; class Actinopteri; order Salmoniformes; family Salmonidae; genus Thymallus; species Thymallus thymallus. The sequence goes on from CM042393.1 coordinate 702,070, forward strand.
CTCTCCTCCCTGTTCCCAGGTGGTCCTGTACCTCAACAAGCAGCAGTCCTCAGTATAATATCTGTGAGCAGATGGTTCAGATCAGGGAAGACCACATGAGGTTCATATCTGAGCTGGCTCGCTACAGCAACAGTGAGGTGAGTGGACCAGTCCCTAGGATGTGCCCCAAATGGCATCCTTTTCCCTATATAGTGCACTACTTTTGACCAGGGCCCAAAGGGCACTATGTTGGGATTAGGGTGTCATTTGGGGTGCAGCCCTAGTCTCTACATCAAACACATCTACTCATGTCCCGGTCTCATACCACACATCTAAACAAAGACAAATACTTGATTACCCAAGTGATTTTGATTCCATATGTCCAGATAGTATGAGTTTGAATCTAAAGAAAATACATAGCTATTCCTGCAGTTATTGGCCCCATAGTGCTGAGGTCAGGGGTAGGGCACTATATAGGGGTAGTGGACTATATAGGGGTAGTGGACTATGTAGGGGTAGTGGACTATATAGGGGTAGTGCACTATATAGGGGTAGTGCACTATATAGGGGTAGTGGACTATATAGGGGTAGTGGACTATATAGGGGTAGTGCACTATATAGGGGTAGTGCACTATATAGGGGTAGTGCACTATATAGGGGTAGTGTACTATATAGGGGTAGTGCACTATATAGGGGTAGTGCACTATATAGGGGTAGTGCACTATATAGGGGTAGTGCACTATATAGGGGTAGTGCACTATATAGGGGTAGTGCACTATATAGGGGTAGTGCACTATATAGGGGTAGTGCACTATATAGGGGTAGTGCACTATATAGGGGTAGTGCACTATATAGGGGTAGTGGACTATATAGGGGTAGTGTACTATATAGGGGTAGTGTACTATATAGGGGTAGTGGACTATATAGGGGTAGGGCACTATATAGGGGTAGTGGACTATATAGGGGTAGGGCACTATATAGGGGTAGGGGACTATATAGGGGTAGGGCACTATATAGGGGTAGGGCACTATATAGGGGTAGGGGACTATATAGGGGTAGGGCACTATATAGGGGTAGTGGACTATATAGGGGTAGGGGACTATATAGGGGTAGTGGACTATATAGGGGTAGTGGACTATATAGGGGTAGGGCACTATATAGGGGTAGGGCACTATATAGGGGTAGTGGACTATATAGGGGTAGGGGACTATATAGGGGTAGGGCACTATATAGGGGTAGTGGACTATATAGGGGTAGGGCACTATATAGGGGTAGTGCACTATATAGGGGTAGGGCACTATATAGGGGTAGGGCACTATATAGGGGTAGGGCACTATATAGGGGTAGTGGACTATATAGGGGTAGTGGACTATATAGGGGTAGTGGACTATATAGGGGATGGGATGCCAGACACCATGATGTTCACCAGGGTCAGATCTTCTTAAAATGGTGGCTGCTGATCAGATTGACTGAAGGAAGGGAAGCACCACTGCTTAGAGCCTCACGCTCCCTGAAGGATCTACTAGTTCCATCGGGGAAGTGGTATATGATGTGGTTTTTAGGGTGTGTTTGGAGATGGTGTTCATTTTCTGACATGTTAGATCTTTGGTGTGTGATCTCCGGCCCCTCAGTATGGAGCCTGCTTGTTATATGATAATAATGGTGAGCTCAGGTGTGTCCAGCAGGTGATGGAGACTGGCTAGGGTTAAGGTTAACTTGTAATGAATGCCCTAATAAAGGTGACTCTCTCCAGCTGGTCAGGGGTTCACGTTAGGGTTAACCTGTTATGTTCTACTGTGGTCCTCTTCCACAGTCATTTTCACCTAATTTAGCCTCTGATTTACTTAGCAAAAAGCAGATCTCAATAGGTGTCCCAGGTCTTTCTCTAGTTGGTGACAGGTTCTAGTTAACCTGTTATGTCCTAATAAAGGTGTCTCTATAGGTGGTGACAGGGTCTAGTTAACCTGTAATGTCCTAATAAAGGTGTCTCTCTAGGTGGTGACAGGGTCTAGTTAACCTGTAATGTCCTAATAAAGGTGTCTCTCTAGGTGGTGACAGGGTCTAGTTAACCTGTTATGTCCTAATAAAGGTGTCTCTCTAGTTAACCTGTTATGTCCTAATAAAGGTGTCTCTATAGTTAACCTGTTATGTCCTAATAAAGGTGTCTCTCTAGGTGGTAACAGGGTCTAGTTAACCTGTTATGTCCTAATAAAGGTGTCTCTCTAGTTAACCTGTTATGTCCTAATAAAGGTGTCTCTCTAGTTAACCTGTTATGTCCTAATAAAGGTGTCTCTCTAGTTAACCTGTTATGTCCTAATAAAGGTGTCTCTCTAGTTAACCTGTTATGTCCTAATAAAGGTGTCTCTATAGGTGGTAACAGGGTCTAGTTAACCTGTTATGTCCTAATAAAGGTGTCTCTCTAGGTGGTGACAGGGTCTAGTTAACCTGTTATGTCCTAATAAAGGTGTCTCTCTAGTTAACCTGTTATGTCCTAATAAAGGTGTCTCTCTAGTTAACCTGTTATGTCCTAATAAAGGTGTCTCTATAGGTGGTAACAGGGTCTAGTTAACCTGTTATGTCCTAATAAAGGTGTCTCTCTAGTTAACCTGTTATGTCCTAATAAAGGTGTCTCTATAGGTGGTGACAGGGTCTAGTTAACCTGTTATGTCCTAATAAAGGTGTCTCTCTAGTTAACCTGTTATGTCCTAATAAAGGTGTCTCTCTAGTTAACCTGTTATGTCCTAATAAAGGTCTTTATCTAGGTGGTAACAGGGTCTAGTTAACCTGTTATGTCCTAATAAAGGTCTTTATCTAGGTGGTAACAGGGTCTAGTTAACCTGTTATGTCCTAATAAAGGTCTTTATCTAGGTGGTAACAGGGTCTAGTTAACCTGTTATGTCCTAATAAAGGTGTCTCTATAGGTGGTGACAGGGTCTAGTTAACCTGTTATGTCCTAATAAAGGTGTCTCTATAGGTGGTGACAGGGTCTAGTTAACCTGTTATGTCCTAATAAAGGTGTCTCTCTAGGTGGTAACAGGGTCTAGTTAACCTGTTATGTCCTAATAAAGGTGTCTCTCTAGTTAACCTGTTATGTCCTAATAAAGGTGTCTCTCTAGTTAACCTGTTATGTCCTAATAAAGGTCTTTATCTAGGTGGTAACAGGGTCTAGTTAACCTGTTATGTCCTAATAAAGGTCTTTATCTAGGTGGTAACAGGGTCTAGTTAACCTGTTATGTCCTAATAAAGGTATTTATCTAGGTGGTAACAGGGTCTAGTTAACCTGTTATGTCCTAATAAAGGTCTTTATCTAGGTGGTAACAGGGTCTAGTTAACCTGTTATGTCCTAATAAAGGTCTTTATCTAGGTGGTAACAGGGTCTAGTTAACCTGTTATGTCCTAATAAAGGTCTTTATCTAGGTGGTAACAGGGTCTAGTTGACCTTTATTAGGACATAACAGGTTTTTATCTAGGTGGTAACAGGGTCTAGTTAACCTGTTATGTCCTAATAAAGGTGTCTCTATAGGTGGTGACAGGGTCTAGTTAACCTGTTATGTCCTAATAAAGGTGTCTCTCTAGTTAACCTGTTATGTCCTAATAAAGGTGTCTCTCTAGTTAACCTGTTATGTCCTAATAAAGGTGTCTCTCTAGTTAACCTGTTATGTCCTAATAAAGGTGTCTCTCTAGTTAACCTGTTATGTCCTAATAAAGGTGTCTCTCTAGTTAACCTGTTATGTCCTAATAAAGGTCTTTATCTAGGTGGTGACAGGGTCTAGTTAACCTGTAATGTTAAATAATAAAGGTGTCTCTCTAGGTGGTAACAGGTTCTGGTCGTCAGGAGGCTCACAAGACAGACCAGGAGTACAGGAAGCTGTTTGACCTGGCTCTGCAGGGGATGCAGCTACTGTCTCAGTGGAGCGCACACGTCATGGAAGTGGTGAGGAACCTTGGTCCCTAACCTCACACCCATCTAGGGTTAGGGTTGGCCATGAAACAGTATGGCACAATAGGACAGAATAATTGAACAGGGTTCATTCAGATTGATCTCGCTAAAGCTATTATATGGATTGTCCTTGTAGTGAGTTTAAGATGTTTGAATAACTCATAATGTTATAAAAGCTGTTTTTAAAATCAGTGTTGATGATTAAGGCAACTGTTCTTCCTGCAGTACTCGTGGAAGCTGGTTCATCCAACAGATAAGTACTCTAACAAGGAGTGTCCTGACAACGCGGAGGAGTATGAGAGGGCTACACGATACAACTACACCAGTGAGGAGAAGTTCTCCCTGGTAGAGGTCAGTCAGCTTAGCCCCTCTTTACCTAGACCCACCTGTCTGGTCTACAATATTAGGGAGAAGTTCTCCCTGGTAGAGGTTCCAAATGTTTATATTTAAATAGACTCACTGTGATTATCTGAAACGTGTCATCCATCCTCCAAACCACATGCTTTCTCTCTGCCTGTCTGCTGGTAGAGGATTTGTGGCGGGAATAGCTGCCAGTGTCTTTTTTGTTGCTAGGTTATGTTTAAACCGCAGGAATGTATGGAATGTCTAGTCAACATTAACAATGAGAGTCAATTAACACAAACAACACTACTAGGGTTCTTTAACCACTGCAGAGACTGAGACTGCCTGGGTACATGATAATGTGACAGAGACTGCCTGGGTACATGATAATGTGACAGAGACTGCCTGGGTACATGATAATGTGACAGAGACTGCCTGGGTACAGGATAATGTGACAGAGACTGCCTGGGTACATGATAATGTGACAGAGACTGCCTGGGTACATGATAATGTGACAGAGACTGCCTGGGTACAGGATAATGTGACAGAGACTGCCTGGGTACAGGATAATGTGACAGAGACTGCCTGGGTACAGGATAATGTGACAGAGACTGCCTGGGTACAGGATAATGTGACAGAGACTGCCTGGGTACAGGATAATGTGACAGAGACTGCCTGGGTACAGGATAATGTGACAGAGACTGCCTGGGTACAGGATAATGTGACTGAGACTGCCTGGGTACAGGATAATGTGACTGAGACTGCCTGGGTACATGATAATGTGACAGAGACTGCCTGGGTACAGGATAATGTGACAGAGACTGCCTGGGTACATGATAATGTGACAGAGACTGCCTGGGTACAGGATAATGTGACAGAGACTGCCTGGGTACATGATAATGTGACAGAGACTGCCTGGGTACAGGATAATGTGACAGAGACTGCCTGGGTACATGATAATGTGACAGAGACTGCCTGGGTACATGATAATGTGACAGAGACTGCCTGGGTACAGGATAATGTGACAGAGACTGCCTGGGTACAGGATAATGTGACAGAGACTGCCTGGGTACAGGATAATGTGACAGAGACTGCCTGGGTACAGGATAATGTGACAGAGACTGCCTGGGTACAGGATAATGTGACAGAGACTGCCTGGGTACATGATAATGTGACAGAGACTGCCTGGGTACAGGATAATGTGACAGAGACTGCAGAGACTGCCTGGGTACATGATAATGTGACAGACTGCAGAGACTGCCTGGGTACATGATAATGTGACAGAGACTGCCTGGGTACATGATAATGTGACAGAGACTGCAGAGACTGCCTGGGTACATGATAATGTGACAGAGACTGCAGAGACTGCCTGGGTACATGATAATGTGACAGAGACTGCCTGGGTACATGATAATGTGACAGAGACTGCCTGGGTACATGATAATGTGACAGAGACTGCCTGGGTACATGATAATGTGACAGAGACTGCAGAGACTGCCTGGGTACATGATAATGTGACAGAGACTGCAGAGACTGCCTGGGTACATGATAATGTGACAGACTGCAGAGACTGCCTGGGTACATGATAATGTGACAGAGACTGCCTGGGTACAGGAGAATGTGACAGAGACTGCAGAGACTGCCTGGGTACATGATAATGTGACAGAGACTGCCTGGGTACATGATAATGTGACAGAGACTGCCTGGGTACAGGATAATGTGACAGAGACTGCCTGGGTACAGGATAATGTGACTGAGACTGCCTGGGTACAGGATAATGTGACAGAGACTGCCTGGGTACATGATAATGTGACAGAGACTGCCTGGGTACAGGATAATGTGACAGAGACTGCCTGGGTACATGATAATGTGACAGAGACTGCCTGGGTACAGGATAATGTGACAGAGACTGCCTGGGTACAGGATAATGTGACAGAGACTGCCTGGGTACAGGATAATGTGACAGAGACTGCCTGGGTACAGGATAATGTGACAGAGACTGCCTGGGTACATGATAATGTGACAGAGACTGCCTGGGTACATGATAATGTGACAGAGACTGCCTGGGTACAGGATAATGTGACAGAGACTGCCTGGGTACAGGATAATGTGACAGAGACTGCCTGGGTACATGATAATGTGACAGAGACTGCCTGGGTACAGGATAATGTGACAGAGACTGCAGAGACTGCCTGGGTACATGATAATATGACAGAGACTGCAGAGACTGCCTGGGTACATGATAATGTGACAGACTGCAGAGACTGCCTGGGTACATGATAATGTGACAGAGACTGCCTGGGTACATGATAATGTGACAGAGACTGCAGAGACTGCCTGGGTACATGATAATGTGACAGAGACTGCCTGGGTACATGATAATGTGACAGAGACTGCCTGGGTACATGATAATGTGACAGAGACTGCAGAGACTGCCTGGGTACATGATAATGTGACAGAGACTGCAGAGACTGCCTGGGTACATGATAATGTGACAGACTGCAGAGACTGCCTGGGTACATGATAATGTGACAGAGACTGCCTGGGTACAGGAGAATGTGACAGAGACTGCAGAGACTGCCTGGGTACATGATAATGTGACAGAGACTGCCTGGGTACATGATAATGTGACAGAGACTGCCTGGGTACATGATAATGTGACAGAGACTGCCTGGGTACATGATAATGTGACAGAGACTGTCTGGGTACATGATAATGTGACAGAGACTGCAGAGACTGTCTGGGTACATGATAATGTGACAGAGACTGCAGAGACTGTCTGGGTACATGATAATGTGACAGAGACTGCAGAGACTGTCTGGGTACATGATAATGTGACAGAGACTGCAGAGACTGCCTGGGTACAGGTTAATGTGACAGAGACTGCCTGGGTACATGATAATGTGACAGAGACTGTCTGGGTACATGATAATGTGACAGAGACTGCCTGGGTACATGATAGTGTGACAGAGACTGCCTGGGTACATGATAATGTGACAGAGACTGCCTGGGTACAGGATAATGTGACAGAGACTGCCTGGGTACATGATAATGTGACAGAGACTGCCTGGGTACATGATAATGTGACAGAGACTGCCTGGGTACAGGATAATGTGACAGAGACTGCAGAGACTGCCTGGGTACATGATAATGTGACAGACTGCAGAGACTGCCTGGGTACATGATAATGTGACAGAGACTGCCTGGGTACATGATAATGTGACAGAGACTGCAGAGACTGCCTGGGTACATGATAATGTGACAGACTGCCTGGGTACATGATAATGTGACAGAGACTGCAGAGACTGCCTGGGTACATGATAATGTGACAGACTGCAGAGACTGCCTGGGTACATGATAATGTGACAGACTGCCTGGGTACAGGAGAATGTGACAGAGACTGCAGAGTCTGCCTGGGTACATGATAATGTGACAGAGACTGCCTGGGTACATGATAATGTGACAGAGACTGCCTGGATACATGATAATGTGACAGAGACTGCCTGGGTACATGATAATGTGACAGAGACTGTCTGGGTACATGATAATGTGACAGAGACTGCAGAGACTGCCTGGGTACATGATAATGTGACAGACTGCCTGGGTACATGATAATGTGACAGAGACTGCCTGGGTACATGATCATGTGACAGAGACTGCCTGGGTACATGATCATGTGACAGACTGCAGAGACTGCCTGGGTACATGATCATGTGACAGACTGCAGAGACTGCCTGGGTACAGGGGAATGTGACAGAGACTGCAGAGACTGCCTGGGTACATGATAATGTGACAGAGACTGCCTGGGTACAGGAGAATGTGACAGAGACTGCAGAGACTGCCTGGGTACATGATAATGTGACAGAGACTGCCTGGGTACATGATAATGTGACAGAGACTGCCTGGGTACATGATAATGTGACAGAGACTGCCTGGGTACATGATAATGTGACAGAGACTTCCTGGGTACATGATAATGTGACAGAGACTGTCTGGGTACATGATAATGTGACAGAGACTGTCTGGGTACATGATAATGTGACAGACTGCCTGGGTACATGATAATGTGACAGACTGCAGAGACTGCCTGGGTACAGGGGAATGTGACAGAGACTGCAGAGACTGCCTGGGTACATGATAATGTGACAGAGACTGCAGAGACTGCCTGGGTACATGATCATGTGACAGAGACTGCCTGGGTACATGATCATGTGACAGACTGCAGAGACTGCCTGGGTACAGGGGAATGTGACAGAGACTGCAGAGACTGCCTGGGTACATGATAATGTGACAGAGACTGCCTGGGTACATGTAGTAGATGGTGTATCAGGGAACACATGTAGTAGATGGTGGGGTGGGTACCTGTACCAGACAGGGGGAGACAAGCACTCTGAGGTGTGTCTCTAACTAACTAACTCTGAGGTGTGTCTCCAACTAACTAACTCTGAGGTGTGTCTCCAACTAACTAACTCTGAGGTGTGTCTCCAACTAACTAACTCTGAGGTGTGTTTCTTCCTACCAGGTGATGGCCATGATAAAGGGTTTGCAGGTTCTGATGGGTCGTATGGAGTCAGTGTTTAACCACGCTATCCGCCACACCATCTACTCGGCCCTGCAGGACTTTGCCCAGCTCACCCTGAGAGACCCCTTACGGCAGGCCATCAAGAGGAAGAAGAACGTGGTACAGAGGTACTACAGAGAGCAACACACACACACACACACACACACACACACACACACACACACACACACACACACACACACACACACAGAGAGCAACACACACACACACACACACACACAACACACAGACTTCTTGTATTTCTATACTTTTTCATACTGCCGCACTATGTATCGTGTATCCGTCTTTTGTGTATTTTCGTGGCATTTTGCACCTTCCCTGTGTTTTTTTCGTAGCTACTTGACAAAGAAATTTCCCCTCTGGGATCAATAAAGTACCTACCTGTCTGTCCGCCTGTCTGTCCGCCTGTCTGTCCGCCTGTCTGTCCGCCTGTCTGTCCGCCTGTCTGTCCGCCTGTCTGTCCGCCTGTCTGTCCGCCTGTCTGTCCGCCTGTCTGGTCTGTCTGTCCGGTCTGTCTGTCCGGTCTGTCTGTCCCGCCTGTCTGTCCCGCCTGTCTGTCCCGCCTGTCTGTCCGCCTGTCTGTCCGCCTGTCTGTCCGCCTGTCTGTCCGCCTGTCCGGTCCGCCTGTCCGGTCCGCCTGTCCGGTCCGTCTGTCCCGTCTGTCTGTCTCGTCTGTCCCGTCCGTCTCGTCTGTCCCGTCCGTCTCGTCTGTCCCGTCCGTCTCGTCTGTCCCGTCCGTCTCTCTGTCCGTCTGCCTGTCTGTCCCGTCTGTCCGTCTGCCTGTCTGTCCCGTCTGTCCGTCTTGAACTTGTGATATTTTTTACGTTATTGTTTTAACCATTTAACCAAGTTTTTTTATAACAGTACAACGCATGAACGTTTGATTAATTCAGTTACAAACAGTTGTGTTAATGGAATTCACTTCAGGATATAGAAACTGTACTAACAGGACCATCTGTCAAGGTGGGGGTTATAATGCCTGTATATAAACTCAATGCATTAACTACATTATTGCATACAGTATAATTAATGTGGCAGCAGCTGCACTTTATATATTGTACGAGTTATTTCTTACTTTATTATTTTGCAATACTACGCTCCTCTTACACTGTTTAATCTATAAATGCAGTTCAGACTTTAAACATGTAGACTGTGTTTTCATGCCTCCATCTTCTACGTTTTAACTAATAGACTTCTTTTCCACTTTCATGGGATTTCCTCAGCATTCTAAAGGTTCCGTTGTGACATCGTGAGTTTGAAGCCTTGGTCAGGTCGATGAAGACGGCTGCACAGTACTGTCTTCTATCGATGGCGGTTATGATATCGTTCAGTATCATGAGCGTGGCTGAGGTGCACCCATGACCAGCTCGGAAAATGAAAAAGTCTAATTCCTTCTGAGTAATTATTACAGTTTGCTGTGGTTTCCTAGTAGGAGAGCTAGTAAAAGTCTTATATAGATGTAGATCAGCTTTAATACTGCAGACAGGTTGTGGCTTCTATCAATGTCATTGAGAATATCATGTAATTTATTTTTGGTAAATATATATTATATATACACAGTACCAGTCAATAGTTTGGACACCGACTCATTCCAGGGTTTTCTTAATTTTTTCTTTTTTCTATATTGTAGAATAATAGTGAAGACATCAATACTATGAAATAACACATTTAACACTGATTGTTCAAAGTAGCCACCCTTTGCCTTGATGACAGCTTTGCACACTCTCTCAACCAGCTTTATGAGGTAGTCACCTGGAATGCATTTCAATTAACAGGTGTGTCTTGTTAAAAGGTTAATTTGTGGAATTTCTTTCCTTCTTAATGTGTTTGAGCCAATTAGTTGTGTTGTGACAAGGGAGGGCTGGTATACAGAAGATAGCCCTATTTGGTAAAATACCAAGTCCATATTATCGTTTCTCTTTGCTTATTTCAGCAAAGAGAAACGACAGTCCATCATTACTTTAAGACATGAAGGTCAGTCAATACAGAACATTTCAAGAACTTTGAAAGTTTCTTCAAGTGCAGTCATAAAAACCATCAAGCGCTATGATGAAACTGGCTCTCATGAGGACCGCCACAGGAAAGGAAGAACCAGAGTTACCTCTGCTGCAGAGGATAAGTTCAATTACCAGCCTCAGATTGCAGCCCAAATAAATGCTTCACAGAGTTCAAGTAACAGACACATCTCAACATCAACTGTTCAGAGGAGACTGTGTGAATCAGGCCTTGGTCTAATTACTGCAAAGAAATCACTACTTAAGGACACCAATAAGAAGAAGAGACTTGTTTGGGCCAAGAAACACGAGCAATGGACATTAGACCGGTGGAAATCTGTCCTTGGTTTGATGAGTCCAAATTTTAGATTTTTGGTTCCAACCGCCGTGTCTTTTTGAGATGCAGAGTAGGTTAACGGATGATCTCTGCATTCTGTAGTTCCCACCGTGAAGCATGGAGGAGGAGGTGTGATGGTGCTTTGCTGGTGACATTGTCTGTGATTTATTTAGAATTCAAGGCACACTTAACCAGCATGGCTACCACAGCAATCTGCAGCGATGTCAGGAAAATTGGATTGGTCATTCTGTGTTGGTGCCATGACTGGACGGCTTTCTGGTTTCACTACCCGGGTTAAAAGAGGCTGTGTAGAAAGTTCCTTGTGCTGGCTAGCCGAAAAATGTCACCTGAATTTAACGTCGTATTGAATGATGTTATTAACGTTATCAGTCACATCAAAGCACACGCCCTTAACTGGCGTCTGTTTGGGCAGCTTTGTGAGGAAATGGATGCAGAATCATCCTAAGACTTGAATAGTTCTGCGGCCGTTGTGTTAGTCGTCAGGGACAGCGCACACAACATATCCTCATGCACATCATCCTGAAATATATATTGCACATAAACAAACAGTATTGCCTTACAACTAGCCACTAAGTATGACGTTCTCAGTGCAGCCACGTTTGTTGGTGCAGTGGCTTTCAAGACTTCCTTCTGTCCTTCTTGTTCACGTTTTCTTCGCTCAAAGAATTCAACAGGTTTGTCTTTAAGTCCAGGGTGCTTGGATTCAATTTGCCCAAGCAGTTGAGTGCTTCATTGCCTCGTTAGATAGCCCATCTCCACATACTGCGCACAGGTGGTTTGGAGCATGTGAGTCACCTGTCGCAATAAAGCCATATTTTAGGTAGGACTCGTCATATTTTCTATTGAATGAGGCTTGCTTTTTATTCAGTCTCTGGCTCTGCATTATCGACATCGTTGTTGGGCCTTTTATCTCCCTTCAGAAGAAGCTCTCCAGCGACGCAACGTTGGTTTTTATTCATGTCAGCTAGCTAGTGTGACAGAGATATTAGAGCGGTGAGGAAAGGACCAACAGACTGCACCAAGTTCAATGTAACTACTGCACAGATAGCCTAGAATTGTATAGAATTATTATTTTATTTTACAGATAAAAAAAATATATGAATAATATTATTATTTATCCTTTCCGTGTGGCCCGGTGGTGAATGTGCGGCCTGGTGGTGAATGTGCGGCCTGGTGGTGAATGTGCGGCCCGGTGGTGAATGTGCGGCCCGGTGGTGAATGTGCGGCCCGGTGGTGAATGTGCGGCCCGGTGGTGAATGTGCGGCCCGGTGGTGAATGTGCGGCCCGGTGGTGAATGTGCGGCCCGGTGGTTGGCTGTTTTTTTTTTGACCAGGCAAAGGTTGCAAATTAGGTATCACAAATGTGACCGACCGCCTTAGTTCGGTTTTACACTACAGTTCAAAGGTCACTTAGAAATGTCCTTGTTTTTGAAAGAAAATAAATGTATTTTTGTCCATTAAAATAAAATCTAATTGATTAGAAATACAGTGTAGACATTGTTCATGTTGTAAATGACTATGACACTCCTTCAGTAATTCATTTTGAATCTTGTTGTGATCCAGATCTTTCAGAGCTTCTCCTAGCTCTCTGTCTGTTCCAATAAAGTTAGTGCCGTTGTCTGTTCTGATACTTGTTACTACCTGCGCAGGGCATTGAAACATCAGTATCCAGATAACTAGCAACTTCTAGGTGGACAGCTCGACTCACAAGACAAGTAAAGCTCACACCATATCGCTTCACCTCTATGGGGCCAAAGTAATCTATGCTCACATGGGTGAAAGGCTGAAAATTGTGCTATCTTGAGGAAGGCCAGTCATCTTCTGTTCTCCAGGTCTGGCTTGCATCCACCTGCTTGTTGGACTCTTTTCTTCCACACTTATACTGTTCACGATGACATCTTTCCTCACCTCTGGATCATCCGGAGGGATAGAACCAAGCTCCTCTGGGACTTTCGGGCATTGTGTTTCTGCTCTCCAGAAATTCTGGTCTTTTTAGCCATCTCTTTTGAGTTCAGAAAGGTTTCAACGTGTAATCTATTGTTGTCAGGGTTCTTTTTGGAGTTTAGATACCTCCACTGTTTTCCTTTCAATAGGTCACGGATCACAGCAACCCTGTTAGCCACAAAGGTATGGAATCTCTTGGTATTGTTTTGGATGTATTTTAGCACAGACTGGCTGTCTGTCCAGGACTTCGTCCCATCCTTACTTTAGCTTCCAGAGCTCTTGAAGAATTTGCAGATTGAGGCAGTCATCAACATAGAACTTGGAATCACCTCTTCATCATACTACTCACAGTTGTCTTTCGCTGTGCAAAGTATGCACAACTTGGAGAGGATATAGCACCAAAGAGATGTACTGCCATTCTCTTTGAGGGTTATGGAGCTTGATGCCATCTCCAAGAACTTGCAATCCTCAACTGACATCTTCAAGTATGGCCACGTTTTTAGAGAGTGGGAATGTTCTCTCTCTTGTCAGTGGGATCTTACTCTGGGTGTAGACCTTTGGTAATCCACGTTGCCAATCTCTAATCCAGATATAGCAAAGCTCTTGGTAGGAGACTCCTGCCCCATTGTACGCATCAGAATTTCAGTCTCACATCTTTAGCTTTCAGCTGCCTCCATGAGTCTCTGTACAAAATGTTGCTGAGCTACCAGAATCGAGAAACGCATAGATAGATAGATAGATAGATAGATAGATAGATAGATAGATAGATAGATAGATAGATAGATAGATAGATAGATAGATACTTTATTGATCCCCCGGGGGGGAAATTTCATTGTCAAGCAGCTACAACAAAACACAGGGCAGGTGCAAAATGCCACAACGAAAATACACAAAAGACAGATACACGGTACATGATACATAGAGCGGCAGTATGAAAAAGTATAGAAATACAAGATATCTGGAGTGCAAAAAAAAGCTATAAAAAGACATTGCATAGTATGAGTGGATGGCTGAATATGTACACTATACATTGGTGGATGTTGGATGGTTAACTATACTAAACAAGTTGATGGCAGAGAAATACTTCAATAGCTAAAAATGCGTATGATATGAGTGAGGGTAATAATAGTTTACTTAATAGACAGACTGGGTAAATGAACAGGTAAGTGAAAAATGTGCATGGTTAAAATAGGTTATCACAGACTTGCTTCCATTTGCCATCTTTACTTGATCTGGCATTATGCTAGTGCACAATCTGTACCGGCCCTGGTATCTTCACCAGCTTCCAGTGAAATGAGCACAGCTGACAGTCTCCTCCCACTTTGCTGCTGCACCACTCATATCCAACTTTTGAGATCTAAATCTCTCTCTTCCTTCAATATGCTAGAAGGTGCTTGACAGGTCATCCGTTTACCTTAAGTGTCCTCCTCAGGCAAAACAAAGGCCTCTTGATCTCAGGAACTAAACTTTGGCTTTTTGTGGCTGTGCCTTCACCTGTTGGCAGTCGACCAGTGTGTGTTTTGTGCTGGCAAACATTCATGAGACACTGGGAGCATTAGAAGGTAAGGTACCTGGTCTTTTCTTTTAGAGTCTCAATCGGCCATTACAGCTACTGCAGTAGCAAAGCTACTTTCCCTATTCTTGGACTTCTTGAACTGCTGTTTAAAGTCTGCCTTTCTTGGTCTTGGTCTTACCTTCCGATAGTGATCCTTCCTTCCGATAGTGATCCTTCCTTACGACAGTGATCCTTCCTTACGACAGTGATCCTACCTTCCGATAGTGATCCTTCCTTCCGATAGTGATCCTTCCTTCCGATAGTGATCCTTCCTTCCGATAGTGATCCTAACGGAGTCTTTTTACTTGATTATAGTGACTTTACAGGGTTGTTTCGGATGTATACAGTCCACATTAAAAGCAGTCAGAGATACAGGAATACGGTGCAATAAAAAGAGTATTCTCTGATCAATTTAAGGTCTAGATTATTTTAAATGAAACGACATATGGTCAAAAGACTCCCACGTCTAACAGGCTCTAAAACGCAACACACACGCACTCACTCTGATGTACTAATGAAAAGGCTTCTCTCCCCAGTGTCCTGCAGGCCATCAGGAAGACTATCTGTGATTGGGAGACAGGGCGTGAGCCCCACAATGACCCTGCTCTACGAGGAGAGAAAGACCCCAAGGGAGGCTTTGACATCAAGGTTCCTCGCCGCGCCGTGGGCCCCTCCAGCACACAGGTCTGTATAGTTTTCTGTATCATAATATCCTTTCACTGTGGATCTGTTATGTCATATAAACTAGAGCATGGAGTCATCCCATAGTCCTGCACTCTAGGAATGCAGAGAGTTGAACCAGCCTGAAGGAGAGCTCTATGCAACGTGTGTTGAACCAGCCTGAAGGAGAGCTCTATGCAACGTGTGTTGAACCAGCCTGAGAGAGAGCTCTATGCAACGTGTGTTGAACCAGCCTGAGAGAGAGCTCTATGCAACGTGTGTTGAACCACCCTTAGAGAGAGCTCTATGCAATGTGTGTTGAACCAGCCTGAGAGAGAGCTCTATGCAACGTGTGTTGAACCAGCCTGAGAGAGAGCTCTATGCAACGTGTGTTGAACCAGCCTGAAGCCATGTAGTGTTTCTCACCACTCTACTAGGCAGTCTAAATCTCATAGGAAAATAACCTACACAGGCCTCGAGGCAGCTTGGACGGTCTTGTTCATGTTGATGCAGAGAGAAAACAAATGTGTGTGAAAACAGCTCATTGATGCGAGGTCAATGGAGAATGGAAAGAATGGGGCAAGCTAACAGGCGGGCCACAAACTGTGCAGTGGTGTTCAGAACGGCATCTCTGAGCCACAACTCGTCGATCCTAGTCACGGAAGAAGTGGCTCCAGTTCTCCCCTCCCCTCCCCTATCCTCTCCTCCT
The DNA here is from genome assembly GCA_023634145.1 of Thymallus thymallus. NCBI lineage: Eukaryota > Metazoa > Chordata > Actinopteri > Salmoniformes > Salmonidae > Thymallus > Thymallus thymallus. Next base: position 718,132 of record CM042393.1, read on the forward strand.
CCTCTGTTTATTCTATGTTCTTCCTCTGTAGCTGTATATGGTTCGTACCATGCTGGAGTCTCTGATAGCTGATAAGAGTGGTTCTAAGAAGACCCTCCGCAGCAGTCTGGAGGGACCCACCATCATGGACATGGAGAAGTTCCACAGAGAGTCCTTCTTCTATACACACCTGCTCAACTTCAGCGGTAAGGCATTAACAGAACCGTCCTGCTCTGTCTGTCTACCTCTCTAACCCTAACCATCTGTCTGTCCCCTGCTCCCTCTCTAACCCTAACCATCTGTCTGTCCCCTGCTCCCTCTCTAACCCTAACCATCTGTCTGTCCCCTGCTCCCTCTCTAACCCTAACCATCTGTCTGTCCCCTGCTCCCTCTCTAACCCTAACCATCTGTCCCCCTAACAGAGACCCTGCAGCAGTGTTGTGACCTGTCTCAGCTGTGGTTTAGAGAGTTTTTCCTGGAGCTGACTATGGGTCGCAGGATCCAGTTCCCCATTGAGATGTCCATGCCCTGGATCCTCACAGACCACATACTGGAGACCAAGGAGGCCTCTATGATGGAGTAAGGAGTGCACAGTGACACACGTTCAGACATTGACACACACACACACAGAATACTGGGAAGCTGGTATAGAGCTAGCTAACTAGCCAACTTCCATCCAGAGCCAGTCTCATGAAGTCTCTGTCCTGTCCTCTCCTTCAGATATGTGTTGTACCCTCTGGACCTCTATAATGACAGTGCCCACTATGCCCTGACCAAGTTCAAGAAGCAGTTCCTCTACGATGAGATTGAAGCAGAGGTATGTACAGTTGAAGTCGGAAGTTTACATACACTTAGGTTGAAGTCATGAAAACCACTCCACCGATTTCATATTAACAAACTATAGTTTCTATTTTGTACATGACACAAGTAATTCTTCCAACAATTGTTTACAGACAGATTATTTCACTTATAATTCACTATATCACAATTCCAGTGGGTCAGAAGTTTACACACACTAAGTTGAATGTGCCTTAAACACCTTGGAAAATTCCAGAAAATGATGTCTTGGCTTTAGAAGCTTCTGATAGGCTAATTGACATAATTTGAGTCAATTGGAGGTGTACCTGCGGATGTATTTCGAGGCCTACCTTCAAACTCAGTGCCTCTTTGCTCGACATCATGGGAAAATCAAAAGAAATCAGCCAAGAACTCAGCAAATACATTGTAGACCTCCACAAGTCTGGTTCATCCTTGGGAGCAATTTCCAAACGCCTGAAGCTACCATGTTCATCTGTACAAACAATAGTATGCAAGTATAAACACCATGGGACCACGCAGCAGTCATACCACTCAGGAAGGAGACGCGTTCTGTCTCTTAGAGATGAACGTACTTTGGTGTGAAAAGTACAAATCAATCCCAGAACAAAAGCAAAGGACCTTGTGAAGATGCTGGAGGAAACAGGTACAAAAGTATTTATATCCACAGTAAAACGAGTCCTATATTGACATAACCTGAAAGGAAGAAGCCACTGCTCCAAAACCGCCATAAAAAAGCCAGACTACAGTTTGTAACTGCACATGGGGACAAAGATCATACTTTTTGGAGAAATGTCCTCTGGTCTGATGAAACAAAAATAGAACTGTTTGGCCATAATGACCATCGTTATGTTTGGAGGAAAAAGGTGGAGGCTTGCAAGCCGAAGAACACCATCCCAACCGTGAAGCACGGGGGTGGCAGCATCATGTTGTGGGGGTGCTTTGCTGCAGGAGGGACTGGTGCACTTCACAAAATAGATGGCATTATGAGGAAGGAAAATGATGTGGATATATTAAAGGCACATCTCAAGACATCAGTCAGGAAGTTAAAGCTTGGTCGCAAATGGGTCTTCCAAATGGACAATGACCCCAAGCATACTTCCAAAGTTGTGGCAAAATGGCTTAAGGACAACAAAGTCAAGGTATTGGAGTGGCCATCACAAAGCCCTGACCTCAATCATATAGAACATTTTTGTGCAGAACTGAAAAAGCGTGTGCAAGCAAGGAGGACTACAAACTTGACTCAGTTACACCAGTTCTGTCAGGAGGAATGGGCCAAAATTCACCCAACTTATTGTGGGAAGCTTGTGGAAGGCTACCTGAAACGTTTGACCCAAGTTAAACAATTTAAAGTCAATGCTACCAAATACTAAGTACTTGAGTGTATGTAAACTTTTGACCCACTTGGAATGTGATGAAAGAAATAAAAGCTGAAATAAATCATTCTCTCTACGTTTCACATTCTTAAAATGAAGTGGTGATCCTAACTGACCTAAGACAGGGAATTTTTACTAGGATTAAATGTCAGGTATTGTGAAAGACTGAGTTTAAATGTGTTTGGCTAAGAAGTATGTAAACTTCTGACTCCAGCTGTAGTTCGCCATTAGACTAGTCATCAATGTACCTGTGCATACTTTTTATTCATTATTATTATACATTGTTAATGATATTGTACTGCCTTGTTGCTGTAAACTGTGTATGTGACTAATAACATTATAATTTGAATGGTGGCCTTGTCTGAGGCTGTATTTCCAATCACTAACCTACATTACACCCTCTTACTTCAGGTCAACCTGTGTTTTGATCAGTTTGTCTACAAGCTGGCTGATCAGATATTTGCCTACTACAAGATTCTAGCTGGAAGGTATGTTTTAAGTTTTAAATCAATACTGTTCAATAACTGAAATTTTTGTATTTTTTTATTTCACCTTTATTTAACCAGGTAGGTTTTATTTCACCTTTATTTAACCAGGTAGGTCAGTTGAGAACAAGTTCTCATTTACAACTGCGACCTGGCCAAGACAAAGCAAAGCAGTGAGACAAAAACAACACAGAGTTACACAGTAAACAAACAGTCAAAAACACAATAGAAAAATCTATATACAGAGTGCAAAATGTAGTGCAAAATGCAGTAAGGTTAGGAAGGTAGGACAATAAATAGACCATAGTGGTGATATAAATTACAGATTAGCATCATTAACACAGGAATGAAGGATGTGCAAATTATGATGTGCAAATAGAGATACTGGAGTGCAAGATTTGTGAAAATAACAAAAATAAATATGGGGATGAGGTAGTAGTGTGGGCTATTTACAGAAGGGCTATATACAGGTGCAGTGATCGATAAGCAGCTTTGACAACTGATGCTTAAAGTTATTGAGGGAGATAGGAACCTCCCAGCTTCAATGATTTTTGCAATTCGTTCCAGTCATTGGCAGCAGCGAACTGGAAGGAATGGCGGCCAAAGGAGGTTTTGGCTTTGGGGGTGACCAGTGAGATATACCTGCTGGAGCGCATGCTACGGGTGGGTGTTGCTATAGTGACCAGTGAGCTGAGATAGGGCGGGGATTTACCTAATAAAGACTTATAGATGACCTGGAGCCAGTGGGTTTGGCGACGAATATATAATGAAGGCCAGCCAACGAGAGCATACAGGTCGCAGTGATGGGTAGTGTATGGGGCTTTGGTGACAAAACGGATGGCACTGTGATAGACTATATCCAATTTGCTAAGTAGAGTGTTGGAGGCTAGTTTGTAAATGACATCGCCGAAATCAAGGATCGGTAGGATAGTCAGTTTTACAAGGGCATGTTTGGCAGCATGAGTGAAGGAGGCTTTGTTGCGAAATAGGAAGCCAATTCTGGATTTAATTTTGGATTGGAGATGGTTGATGTGAGTCTGGAAGTTGAGTTTACAGTCTAACCAGATGCCTAGGTATTTGTAGGTGTCCACGTATTCTAATTCGGACCCGTCGAGAGTAGTGATGATAGTCCGGTGGGCGGGTGCTGGCAGCGTTCGATAGAAAAGCATCCACTTAGTTTTACTAGCGTTTAAGAGCAGTTGGAGGCCACGGAAGGAGTGTTGTATGGCATTGAAGCTTGTTTGAAGGTTAGCAAACACAGCGTCCAAAGAGGGGCCAGATGTATACAGAATGGTGTCATCTGCGTAGAGATGGATCAGAGAGTCACCAGCAGCGAGAGCGACATCGTTGATGTATATAGAGAAAAGGGTTGGCCCAAGAATTGAACCCTGTGGCACCCCCATAGACTGCCAGAGGATCGGACAATAGGCCCTCCGATTTGACACACTGAACTCTGTCTGCAAAGTAGTTAGAGAACCAGGCAAGGCAGTCACTTGAGAAACCAAGGCTGTTGAGTCTGCCAATCAGAATGCGGTGATTGACAGAGTCGAAAGCCTTGGCCAGGTCGATGAAGACGGCTGCACAGTACTGTCTTTTATCGATGGCGGTTATGATATCGTTCAGTACCTTGAGCGTAGCTGAGGTGCACCCATGACCAGCTCGGAAACCAGATTGCATAGCAGAGAAGGTACGGTGGGATTCGAAGTGGTCAGTTATCTGTTTGTTAACTTGGCTTTCGAAAACTTTAGAAAGGCAGGGCAGGATGGATATTGGTCTATAACAGTTTGGGTCTAGAGTGTCTCCTCCTTTGAAGAGGGGGATGACCGCGGCAGCTTTCCAATCTCTAGGGATCTCAGACGATACGAAAGAGAGGTTGAACAAGGTAGTGATAGGTGTTGCAACAATTTTGGCTGATAATTTCAGAAAGAGAGGGTCCAGATTATCTAGCCCAGCAGATTTGTAGGGGTCCAGACTTAGCAGCTCTTTCAGAACATCAGCCGTCTGGATTTGGGTGAAGGAGAAGCGGGGGGGGCTTGGGCAAGTAGCTGCCGGGGGTACAGAGCTGTTGGCCGGGGTAGGGGTAGCCAGGTGGAAAGCATGGCCAGCCGTAGCAAAATGCTTATTGAAATTTTCGATAATCGTGGATTTATCGGTGGTAACAGTGTTTCCGAGCCTCAATGCAGTGGGCAACTGGGAGGAGGTGCTCTTATTCTCCATGGACTTTACAGTGTCCCAGAACTTTTTGGAGTTAGTACTACAGGAAGCAAATTTCTGTTTGAAAAAGCTGGCCTTTGCTTTTCTAACTGACTGTGTGTACTTGTTCCTGACTTCCCTGAATAGCTGCATATCGCGGGGGCTATTCGATGCTAATGCAGTGCGCCACAGGATGTTTTTGTGTTGGTCTAGTGCAGTCAAGTCTGGGGTGAACCAAGGGCTATATCTATTCTTAGTTCTATGTTTTTTGAAAGGGGCATGCTTATTTAAGATGGTGAGGAAAGCACTTTTAAAGAACAACCAGGCGTCCTCTACTGACGGGATGAGGTCAATATCCTTCCAGGATACCTGGGCCAGATCGAATAGAAAGGCCTGCTCGCAAAAGTGTTTTAGGGAGCGTTTGACAGTGATAAGGGGTGGTCGTTTGACCGCTGACCCATTGCGAACGCAGGCGATGAGGCAGTGATCGCTGAGATCCTGGTTGAAAACAGAGGAGGTGTATTTGGAGGGCAAGTTAGTCAAAATACAGGGGGCGCAATAACTGAAAATACAGGGGGCGCTAGAGGCGCGGTAACTGAAAATACAGGGGGCGCTAGAGGCGCGGTAACTGAAAATACAGGGGGCGCTAGAGGCGCAGTAACTGAAAATACAGGGGGCGCTAGAGGCGCAGTAACTGAAAATACAGGGGGCGCTAGAGGCGCAGTAACTGAAAATACAGGGGGCGCTAGAGGTGCGGTAACTGAAAATACAGGGGGCACTAGAGGCGCGGTAACTGAAAATACAGGGGGCGCTAGAGGCGCAGTAACTGAAAATACAGGGGGCGCTAGAGGCGCAGTAACTGAAAATACAGGGGGCGCTAGAGGTGCGGTAACTGAAAATACAGGGGGCACTAGAGGTGCGGTAACTGAAAATACAGGGGGCACTAGAGGCGCGGTAACTGAAAATACAGGGGGCGCTAGAGGTGCGGTAACTGAAAATACAGGGGGCGCTAGAGGTGCGGTGTGTGACTGGAGTGTTTTCTGTTTGCTCCCGCAGTATTCTTAAAGTTTGTGAATTTTGCACAAAAAAAAAATCTAATATTAGTTTGGTGATCCCTTTCTGTAGTACACAAGACTACTATGCTTTCAAATGTCAGCATGTCATGAAACATAAAGCCTAAAACAGGACTGAGAAACCCAGCCTACCCAGTTTCATCACTGTCCTGAGTCTGAATCCCCGGAGAGTTGCACACCATGATGACTGCAGCACTGGAGACCTCTGCTACCAGTGTCTCCAACCTGACTACCTGACATGAAACGCTTGACTGCGGATCTGAAAAAGGTGCAGGAGAGCTGTGTAAGCTTAGAGGGATTTTCTCGCCGCAATAACCTGAATCTGGTATTGGTCCCAGAGTCAGTGCAAATGCCTCAAGCCACAGATTTAGCCTCCTGGCTGCTGAAAGATGTTCTGGCCATGGATGAGCAGCCCCAGACTGATCATGACCACCCCGGGCGCTGCGCCTAAAGCCCTGGGACGGTGAGGCGGGGGTTTAGTTCTAATGTTACTCGTCTTTTCAGAGTCTTTTTCTGTGATTTTCCAGGTATCTGACACCCAACAATGACGGGTGTATAACGGGGTGGCAATGACGGGCTCAGGGTGGCATAAATAATACCATCAAGTACATTTCGTGGAACAGGAACGAACTACTCTGAAACTTCTGACACATTTTAAAGGGTTCAATGCTAATTTTGCATTTCGACAAGAGACTCATGAGGACATGTGAACACTTTATGATTCAGAAGGACTTGGTTGGTCAGCTGTTCCTCTAACTTTCATAGTAAATCAAAAGGTGCGGCCATTTTGGATGACAAATCTACTCCCTTTGTAGGTTGTTGCCGATTCTAAGGGAGGATACGTCATAGTAACGTCATAGTAACGTCATAGTAACGTCATAGTAACTGGTAAACTGTTTACTACCCCTAGTGTTTATGTCCACAATTGAAATGACACAAGTTTAATTTCTACCTTTTTATCTGCTATACACAATTTCCATTCCCATTGGCTGATTTTAGGGGGTGATTTCGAATCCACAAGTCCATGAAGAACTACTGGCCCATCTACAGTGGGGAGAACAAGTATTTGATACTCTGCCGATTTTGCAGGTTTTCCCACTTACAAACCATGTAGAAGTCTGTAAATTTTATCATAGGTACTCTTCAACTGTGAGAGCAAAAATCCATAAAACAAAAATCCATAAAATCACATTGTATGATTTTTAAGTAATTAATTTGCATTTTATTACATGACATAAGTATTTGATACATCAGAAAAGCAGAACTTAATATTTGGTACAGAAACCTTTGTTTGCAATTACAGAGATCATACGTTTCCTGTAGTTCTTGACCAGGTTTGCACACACTGCAGCAGGGATTTTGGCCCACTCCTCCATACAGACCTTCTCCAGATCCTTCAGGTTTCGGGGCTGTCGCTGGGCAATACAGACTTTCAGCTCCCTCCAAAGATTTTCTATTGGGTTCAGGTCTGGAGACTGGCTAGGCCACTCCAGGACCTTGAGATGCTTCTTACGGAGCCACTCCTTAGTTGCCCTGGCTGTGTGTTTCGGGTCGTTGTCATGCTGGAAGACCCAGCCACGACCCATGGTACCCATCCCCTCAATACGGTGCAGTCGTCCTGTCCCCTTTGCAGAAAAGCATCCCCAAAGAATGATGTTTCCACCTCCATGCTTCACGGTTGGGATGGTGTTCTTGGGGTTATACTCATCCTTCTTCTTCCTCCAAACACGGCGAGTGGAGTTTAGACCAAAAAGCTCTATTTTTGTCTCATCAGACCACATGACCTTCTCCCATTCCTCCTCTGGATCATCCAGATGGTCATTGGCAAACTTCAGACGGGCCTGGACATGCGCTGGCTTGAGCAGGGGGACCTTGCGTGCAGGAGGGCTTCTTTTTTTTAAGAAGCCCTCCTGTTCTCCACTCATTACCTGTATTAACTGCACCTGTTTGAACTTGTTACCTGTATAAAAGACACCTGTCCACACACTCAATCAAACAGACTCCAACCTCTCCACAATGGCCAAGACCAGAGAGCTGTGTAAGGACATCAGGGATAAAATTGTAGACCTGCACAAGGCTGGGATGGGCTACGGGACAATACGCCGTACTGTGTTACTAATGGTTTTCTTTGAGACTGTGGTCCCAGCTCTCTTCAGGTCATTGACCAGGTCCTGCCGTGTAGTTCTGGGCTGATCCCTCACCTTCCTCATGATCATTGATGCCCCACGAGGTGAGATCTTGCATGGTGCCCCAGACCGAGGGAGATTGACCGTCATCTTGAACTTCTTCCATTTTCTAATAATTGCGCCAACAGTTGTTGCCTTCTCACCAAGCTGCTTGCCTATTGTCCTGTAGCCCATCCCAGCCTTGTGCAGGTCTACAATTTTATCCCTGATGTCCTTACACAGCTCTCTGGTCTTGGCCATTGTGGAGAGGTTGGAGTCTGTTTGATTGAGTGTGTGGACAGGTGTCTTTTATACAGGTAACAAGTTCAAACAGGTGCAGTTAATACAGGTAATGAGTGGAGAACAGGAGGGCTTCTTAAAAAAAAACTTACAGGTCTGTGAGAGCCGGAATTCTTACTGGTTGGTAGGTGATCAAATACTTATGTCATGCAATAAAATGCAAATTAATTATTTAAAAATCATACAATGTGATTTTATGGATTTTTGTTTTAGATTCCGTCTCTCACAGTTGAAGAGTACCTATGATAAAAATTACAGACCTCTACATGCTTTGTAAGTAGGAAAACCTGCAAAATCGGCAGTGTATCAAATACTTGTTCTCCCCACTGTATATGTCCCCAGTTCCTTACAAGTCCTCACGAAGAACTACTGGCCCATCTATATGTCCCCAGTTCCTTACAAGTCCTCATGAAGAACTACTGGCCCATCTATATGTCCCCAGTTCCTTACAAGTCCTCATGAAGAACTACTGGCCCATCTATATGTCCCCAGTTCCTTACAAGTCCTCACGAAGAACTACTGGCCCATCTATATGTCCTCATGAAGAATATGCTTTGAGACTTGGTGTTTCCTACACCCTACAGATAGACACTTCCTTTATTACTGTCGTTTCCTACACCCTACAGATAGACACTTCCTTTATTACTGTCGTTTCCTACACCCTACAGATAGACACTTCCTTTATTACTGTCGTTTCCTACACCCTACAGAGACTAAAATGGCAGCTTATTTTGCTGAGTTGTTTGTAAACAATGTCATTGCGTTTCTCCACCCCATCCCTCAGCTGTTTACAGGAGATTACCTTTTAACGTTTGTATCCTTCTGCCCCGCGTGTTTAACTTGTCTAAAGTATGGGATCTTTATAGTTTTATTTCAAATTGTGTTGTTTAAGCTTGTGTAATGTGTAAAACTGTTTTTTTTTTTTTTCTCTTTTCTTTGTCATCAGTCTGCTGCTGGACAAGCGTCTGAGAGCTGACTGTAAGAACCAGGGAGCTAACATCCCCTGGCCTGCATCCAACCGATATGAGACCCTGTTGAAACAACGCCACGTTCAGGTAACCCCCTAACCTTTGACCCCTAACCCTCCAACCGCTTTGAGACCCTGTTGAAACAACGCCACATTCAGGTAACCCCCTAACCTTTGACCCCTAACCCTCCAACCGCTACGAGACCCAGGCAGAAACATTGACACGTCCAGGTAACAGCACCTCTCTAACCTCTGACCCCTAACCCTCCTCAACACTGCTGAAACAACAACACATCCAGGTAACATTAGCTAACCTAACCCCCATGATAACCTGGTCCCAGGTCTGATTGTGCTGTCTTGCTAACTCAACCTAGCACACTACTCAGCACACTACTCCCCATCTCTCTTTACTTCATGTTGTCCTTGTCTGTCTGGGTTGTGTCTCTGTATCTCATGTTGGTTCCTCTCCTCTCTCTAGCTGCTGGGTCGTTCCATAGACCTGAACCGTCTGATCACCCAGAGAGTGTCTGCTGCTCTCTACAAGTCTCTGGAGCTGGCCATCAACCGCTTCGAGAGTGAAGACCTCACATCCATCGTGGTATGACCTGCTTTAAGTGTGTGTCAGTGTTATGTATAAACTGTTTTCTTTGTAACAGGAACTAGGTCTGATGAACATCAACCGTACGACCCACAAGCTGTCTTCTCCCCCTCTGTCTAACAGGAACTAGAAGGTCTGATGAACATCAACCGTATGACCCACAAGCTGCTGTCTAAGTACCTGACGCTGGACAGTATGGACGCCATGTTCCGGGAGGCCAATCACAACGTCTCCGCCCCCTACGGACGCATCACACTGCACGTCTTCTGGGAACTCAACTACGACTTCCTCCCCAACTACTGCTACAACGGATCCACCAACCGGTAAAACAACTACAGACTACTACTGCTACTACAACTACACGCTACTACACACTACAACTACACACTACTACACACTGCTACTACAACTACACGCTACTACACACTACACACTACTACACACTACTACAACTACACACTACTACACGCTACTACACACTACACACTACTACTACTACACACTACTACTACTACACACTACTACAACTACACGCTACTACAACTACACACTACTACACACTACACACTACTACAACTACACGCTACTACACACTACACACTACTACAACTACACACTACTACACACTACTACTACTACACACTACTACACACTACTGCTACTACACACTACTACACACTACTACTACTACACACTACTACTACTACTACACACTACTACAACTACACACTACTACACACTACACACTACTACACACTACTACTACTACTACACACTACTACAACTACACACTACTGCTACTACACACTACTACACACTACTGCTACACACTACTACACACTACACACTACTACAACTACACACTACTACAACTACACGCTACTACACACTACACACTACTACACACTACACACTACTACTACTACACACTACTACACACTACTACAACTACACACTACTACACACTACTGCTACTACACACTACTACACACTACTACTACTACACACTACTACACACTACTACAACTACACGCTACTACACACTACTGCTACTACACACTACTACACACTACTACTACTACACACTACTACACACTACACACTACTACTACTACACACTACTACACACTACTACAACTACACGCTACTACACACTACACACTACTACACACTACTACTGCTACTACACACTACTACAACTACACGCTACTACACACTACACACTACTACTACACACTACTACTACACACTACAGACTACTACTGCTAATACAACCTACTACAACTACACGCTACTACACACTACTACTACATGCTACTACACACTACTACTACACACTACTACACACTGCTACACACTACTACTACTACTACTACTACTACACACTACTACTACTACACACTACTACTACTACTACTACTACTACTACACAACTACTACACACTACTACTACACACTTCTACACACTACTACTACTACACACTACTACTACTACACACTACTACACACTTCTACACACTACTACACACTACTACTTCTACACACTACTACTTCTACACACTACTACTTCTACACACTACTACTTCTACACACTACTACTACTACTACTACTACTACTACTACTACTACTACTACACACTTCTACACACTACTACTACTACTACTACACACTACTACTACTACTACACACTACTACTACTACACACTTCTACACACTACTACTACTACTACTACTACTACTACTACTACTACTACACACTACTACTACTACACACTACTACTACTACACACTACTACACACTACTACTACTACTTCACACTACTACTACTACACACTACTAATGCTACTACAACCTACTACAACTACACACTACTACACACTACACACTACTACTACTACTACTACACACTTCTACACACTACTACTACTACACGCTACTACTACTACTACACACTACACACTACTGCTACTACACACTACTGCTACACACTACTACTGCTACTACAACCTACTACACACTACTACTACTACTACACACTACTACCACTACTACTGCTACTACTACCACCTGTCTGCTGCTACTACTGCTACTACTACCACCTGTCTACTACTACTACTACTACTACTACTACTACTACTACTACTACTACTACTACTACTACTACTACTCCTCCACCAGCAAGTAAAGTGTTGGTACTGCAGAGGATGAAGGAGAGAGGAAGGTGTAACAGGGAACTCAGAGAGCTCTATTTATCATACCATAATTTCCCATCTGCGTTTACACCTGTCCATGTTTACCTCCGAGGGCAGATTATGAACGCTGTTATAAGCTTCCTTACATATCTGAGCACAAGGCAGTCCGTCTTACAGTAATATTACTGCTGATGAGAGATCAGGTGGACTTGTTTTATATCACTAGATAGGTTTCCATCCAATTGGCGACAGATTTATTTGAATATTCTTAAATCAGCATAAAGAAAACATGTTAATTTTCCCACCAGTGGTGTTTCCACCAAACTGACTTGTTGCTGATAAATCAGTGCGTGATGACAGTGCACACAATGTATGTATTCTCTTAAGTTTTCAGTTACCAAATAAAAATCTAAAGTTCAATGTGTTTCCAATGCATTTGTCATAAAAACTGTTCCGTTAAATAGCAAATGTGCCTACTCTGGTCTTGCTACGTGCGCTCTGTAGCTGCTTGACAATGAAATTTCCCCCCCGGGGGATCAATAAAGTGTCTGTCTGTCTGTCTGTCTGTCTCTAGCCAACAGCTGGCAGATACGGTGCGGTTAGGCTAGTCTACATGATGATATTATTATGGATAATTGTCAAACGTCAGTCAAGCGTTGATCATCATGTCACCAGAATAAGACCCTCAGTATTTATTGGAAAGGAGCATCAAGATCACTGTACTTTCACCATCCTGGGAAGTTCTGTAGCCTAATAAACTGCGTGGTTTCGATAGTTGTAGTGGGACGACAACACACCATATCATGGTGACTCCAAATTGACTTTGATGTAATGGTTATTATAGCAATGTTTGCACATAAAGGCATTTCCACTGCCATTTCCTGCATGCTCAGTTTTACCGTCACAAAAAGATCCCACCATGTCGAATAAATTATCGGTCAGCATTTATAAAATGACATCGCAGCTCTTGTGATTCATTTATTTATTTTTATACGATATGACTACTGTTGTGGAAAACCTTCCCTTCTTTTCTTTAAAGTAAGACACGTCCAGAGTTTGTAAAAGTAATATAGACTTTATTACAGCAGCAATATAGTGTGAGGTGGTCTGTAGAGCATCCTGTTCTCCCAGCCTCACTACACTTCTCTTATTCAATATTTAACATGCATGTTCCTTCCCTCATATGGAAATGAGTCACTCCTTCTGACTTTCTCCCCCTATTCTTTCAAAGCCCTTGGTCCTGAGTTGTCTACGCCCCCTTGGTCCTGAGTTGTCTACGCCCCCTTGGCACTGAGTTGTCTACGCCCCCTTGGCACTGAGGGGCAAAACCCCAGCAATAGTACAAACTCTCAGGACTGCACCTGCTCATACTCCCAAAGAACCAAACTGATAAAAGTCAAGGTCGTCTGAGAGGAGTAGATGCATGGGGCCGTCTTCCGTCTGATACGTTTCTGTAGGCAATCCTTAGCATTGACACACACAGGTCTCAAAGGAACACACACACCGGGCTCAGAGGAGATGATACCCAGTTTCACCCCGTCAACTAGACCAGGGTGTTTCAAGGCCTCAGGAGTGTCTGTACAGAACTGAGAAAAGGTTATTGTCTCAGACACCGCTTCAAGCTTATATACAATATAAGGCAATATGTTCTAATAATGAATATGCATAATAAAATGTAAATGAATATATACCTTGGAAATTATCCAACATATTTGAAATATAGCCATGCATACATAATTCTCAGTACCTGTCGTCACCATAGTAATATGACAAACAATAATATGGTCATGCATATATTATGGCTGATGCATGTCTAAGTGTCCTCTACAGAGACATATGATCATATGTTCTTTGGCTTTACTGACTGCTCTAACCGTTAGGCTTTACTGACTGCTCTAACCGTTGGGCTTTACTGACTGCTCTAAACGTTAGGCTTTACTGACTGCTCTAAACGTTAGGCTTTACTGACTGCTCTAAACGTTAGGCTTTACTGACTGCTCTAAACGTTAGGCTTTGCTGACTGCTCTAACCGTTGGGCTTTACTGACTGCTCTAAACGTTGGGCTTTACTGACTGCTCTAACCGTTGGGCTTTACTGACTGCTCTGACCTCTAACCTGTTATCCTATGGGTTATTTAATATCCTTTTATCATTCTGCTGCCCTCTGTTGCTGCTCTACATGTTTACTGAATAACCTACTGTGGTTTCTAACCTTCCATTCTGTTCTTTGGGTCATAGTCCTAAACATATTGAACAAAAGCTTAAAATATTCAACACTACTCGCGTGGAAACGTGGTTAGTGAAAATGAAACATCCAATCGCTCTCTCTCTAGGTTTGTCCGCACGGTCCTGCCGTTCTCTCAGGAGTTTCAGAGGGACAAGCCACCCAACGCCCAGCCCCAGTACCTGTACGGGTCAAAGGTCAGTACAACCCAACGCCCAGCCCCAGTACCTGTACGGGTCAAAGGTCAGTACAACCCTTACTCTTAGCCCCAGTACCTGTACGGGTCAAAGGTCAGTACAACCCTTACTCTTAGCCCCAGTACCTGTACGGGTCAAAGGTCAGTACAACCCTTACTCTTAGCCCCAGTACCTGTACGGGTCAAAGGTCAGTACAACCCTTACTCTTAGCCCCAGTACCTGTACGGGTCAAAGGTCAGTACAACCCTTACTCTTAGCCCCAGTACCTGTACGGGTCAAAGGTCAGTACAACCCTTACTCTTAGCCCCAGTAACTGTACGGGTCAAAGGTCAGTACAACCCTTACTCTTAGCCCCAGTACCTGTACGGGTCAAAGGTCAGTACAACCCTTACTCTTAGCCCCAGTAACTGTACGGGTCAAAGGTCAGTACAACCCTTACTCTTAGCCCCAGTACCTGTACGGGTCAAAGGTCAGTACAACCCTTACTCTTAGCCCCAGTACCTGTACGGGTCAAAGGTCAGTACAACCCTTACTCTTAGCCCCAGTACCTGTACGGGTCAAAGGTCAGTACAACCCTTACTCTTAGCCCCAGTACCTGTACGGGTCAAAGTTCAGTACAACCCTTACTCTTAGCCCCAGTAACTGTACGGGTCAAAGGTCAGTACAACCCTTACTCTTAGCCCCAGTACCTGTACGGGTCAAAGGTCAGTACAACCCTAATCCCAAGCAAAACTACTTGTAGCCAAACTCTCTAGCCGTTCACACCCTTATGTGTTTCAGAATACAGAATACATGAACATTGTCCAACAATAAGAGGTTGAATGACTTCAACCTAAGTGTATGTAAACACACTTCAACTGTAGATAAATGCAAGTTGGACCATCGATCAAAATGTTTTTTAAAATTGTATTTCAGTAACAATTTCTCAGATGGTTTTGGAAACAACCTTTCTGATTACCTGACCTTCAGAGTCCCTCTGCAGAACCTCAACCAGAACTAAACCTCAGTCAGTCTTTTGTAGCTCAGTTGGTAGAGCATGGCGCTTGCAATGCCAGGATAGTGGGTTCCATTCCTGGCATCACCCGTTTCGTAAAATGTTTGCACGATTGACTGGAAATCGCTTTGAATAAAAGTGTCTGCTAAATGGCATTTATTATTATATTAACTGTGACTTTAGTCTGGGCAGTGTCCCATTTATTATTATATTAACTGTGACTTTAGTCTGGGCAGTGTCCCATTTATTATTATATTAACTGTGACTTTAGTCTGGGCAGTGTCCCATTTATTATTATATTAACTGTGACTTTAGTCTGGGCAGTGTCCCATTTATTATTATATTAACTGTGACTTTAGTCTGGGCAGTGTCCCATTTATTATTATATTATCTGTGACTATGTAGGCCCCCTACATAGGGAATGGCCCCCTATTCCCTATATTGGCCACGGTCAACAGTGGTGCACTGTATAGAGCCCCACAGTCATAATACCCAGAAAACCTAGCGGTCAAACGAGGACATTAGTTTACCCTGTTGTGGCGTTTGATAACCATGTAAAGTAGCTGTCCTAGTGATGGAGCTACACTACCATATATCAGCTGTCCTAGTGATGGAGCTACACTACCATATATCAGCTGTCCTAGTGATGGAGCTACACTACCATATATCAGCTGTCCTAGTGATGGAGCTACACTACCATATATCAGCTGTCCTAGTGATGGAGCTACACTACCATATATCAGCTGTCCTAGTGATGGAGCTACACTACCATATATCAGCTGTCCTAGTGATGGAGCTACACTACCATATATCAGCTGTCCTAGTGATGGAGCTACACTACCATATATCAGCTGTCCTAGTGATGGAGCTACACTACCATATATCAGCTGTCCTAGTGTTGGAGCTACACTACCATATATCAGCTGTCCTAGTGTTGGAGCTACACTACCATATATCAGCTGTCCTAGTGTTGGAGCTACACTACCATATATCAGCTGTCCTAGTGATGGAGCTACACTACCATATATCAGCTGTCCTAGTGATGGAGCTACACTACCATATATCAGCTGTCCTAGTGATGGAGCTACACTACCATATATCAGCTGTCCTAGTGATGGAGCTACACTACCATATATCAGCTGTCCTAGTGATGGAGCTACACTACCATATATCAGCTGTCCTAGTGATGGAGCTACACTACCATATATCAGCTGTCCTAGTGATGGAGCTACAACACCATATATCAGCTGTCCTAGTGATGGAGCTACAACACCATATATCAGCTGTCCTAGTGATGGAGCTACACTACCATATATCAGCTGTCCTAGTGATGGAGCTACACTACCATATATCAGCTGTCCTAGTGATGGAGCTATACTACCATATATAGATAGGACTGTGGCGGTCATTACATTTTGTCAGCCGGTGATTGTCAAGCAAATAACTGTCGGTCTCACGGTAATTGGCCATTAATTAACATAAACCCCATTTCCATGAAGCTCCTGACAAAGTCGCTTTAAAGGCATGAGCTCTGCTTTGTTTTTTGCGGAGGCTGCACACACTTCTTCAGTCTCTCATTCACAATTTGACAAGCATTTGATAATGCCTTAACTTTCCCGGCGGCATCCACTTTGTGTGGCCGTAATGCCCCCTAATATGATAATTGTAATTCCCTTCCCCCGGCTGTGTGCTCACATGGCTCTCTCAGATAGCTCAATTCTTGCTAGCCAATGCCTGTCACGTGATCGGGTCCTTCTCGCAGGCTGCGAGTATAGATTGACACATAGGGGACACAAATGCGGTCCAGTTCTGTGAGCTTGTGTGGTCTACCACTTTGCGGCTGAGCCGTTGTTGCTCCTAGACGTTTCCACTTCACAATAATAACACTTACAGTTGACCAGGGCAGCTCTAGCAGGGCAGAAATCTGACGAACTGACTTGTTGGAAAGGTTCTATCCTTGAAAGTCACTGAGCTCTAAAGTAAGGCCATTCTAATGCCAATGTTTTGTCTGTGTGCTCAAATGTATACATCTGTCAGCAATGGGTGTGGCTGAAATAGCCAAATCCACTGATTTGAAGGAGTGTCCACATACTTTTGGCCATGTAGTGTATAGTTGGCAATATGTTTAACATTAAATCACAATATCAAATTGCAATATATTTCGTATCGGCACCTAAGCTTGGTGATAATATCGTATCGTGAGGTCCCTGGCAATTCCCAGCCCTAGATGAGTCCGGCAATAAAAAACAGACAAACTTGAGAGATGCTTACCGTAAACTCATGCTTAGAGGAGGACTTGTTGGCAGGTCAGTCTGCTGGTTTCTCTGGAGCAGGTTTCTCTGGAGATGGTTGTCAATGGATCTGGTTCTCAATGGATCTGGTTCTGAATGGCGCTGGTTCTCAATGGAGCTGGTTTTGCATGGACCTGGTTTCTGCCGGTCCTGGACTGTCTTCTTGCAGCTCTCCTCATGTGCTGTCTTTGGGCTTTTCTCAGGTCTGGTGTGGTCTGTAGAAAAGCGGACCACTAGTGATGGCTCCCCTACAGTGTAGTGTAACACTGCTGCCCTCCAGCCTCCTAGTGTAGTGTAACACTGCTGCCCTCCAGCCTCCTAGTGTAGTGTAACACTGCTGCCCTCCAGCCTCCTAGTGTAGTGTAACACTGCTGCCCTCCAGCCTCCTAGTGTAGTGTAACACTGCTGCCCTCCAGCCTCCTAGTGTAGTGTAACACTGCTGCCCTCCAGCCTCCTAGTGTAGTGTAACACTGCTGCCCTCCAGCCTCCTAGTGTAGTGTAACACTGCTGCCCTCCAGCCTCCTAGTGTAGTGTAACACTGCTGCCCTCCAGCCTCCTAGTGTAGTGTAACACTGCTGCCCTCCAGCCTCCTAGTGTAGTGTAACACTGCTGCCCTCCAGCCTCCTAGTGTAGTGTAACACTGCTGCCCTCCAGCCTCCTAGTGTAGTGTAACACTGCTGCCCTCCAGGCTCCTAGTGTAGTGTAACACTGCTGCCCTCCAGCCTCCTAGTGTAGTGTAACACTGCTGCCCTCCAGCCTCCTAGTGTAGTGTAACACTGCTGCCCTCCAGCCTCCTAGTGTAGTGTAACACTGCTGCCCTCCAGCCTCCTAGTGTAGTGTAACACTGCTGCCCTCCAGCCTCCTAGTGTAGTGTAACACTGCTGCCCTCCAGCCTCCTAGTGTAGTGTAACACTGCTGCCCTCCAGCCTCCTAGTGTAGTGTAACACTGCCTTTAATGACATCACAAAATAGTAACGAATTCGACATGATTGTTCGTTAAGTTCCCACCGACCATTTCCCACATTATTTGTGTTAGAAATATTGTTTCATTATCCACTTTTGGGTGTTGGAGTTTTGGCCGGAAGAATCCCTTTGCCTAGCCGGCATCTTTGATCCTCAGCTCATGAGGGCAAGTCATGACATCCACAATCATCTCCTTTGTCTTGATCACATTGAGGGAGAGGTTGTTGTCCCGGCACCACACGGCCAGGTCTCTGACCTCTTCCTATAGGCTGTCTCATCGTTGTCGGTGATCAGGCCTACCACTGTTGTGTCACCAGCAAACTTAATGATGGTGTTGGAGTCGTGCCTGGCCATGCATTCATGGGTGAACAGGGAGTACAGGAGGGGACTGAGCACGCACCCCTGAGGGTCCCCCGTGTTGAGGATCAGCGTGGTAGATGGGTTGTTACCTACCCTTACCACCTGGGGGCGGCCCGTCAGGAAGTCCCCTAGACTGGCTATGTATCATGAGAGCTGTCATAGTAGTTGTGTGACGTGAATGAAGATGTAAACCATGTGATCAGAAGTAGTGTACGGTTTACCAGGTGCACAATACATAAACAGTGAAATTAAAATAAATGTCCACACTGTTCTTTAATATGCTCCCCAAGATGCAGTAAACTACAGGAAGCAGGTACAACAGTCAGCAGTACCACACAGTGAATCATGTGAAATCAAAATGGATTTTGGTTTTTGAACTTCCTGATCTAACCACATTATCCTCATGTTTTCTCTCTCCATCTCTCTTTCCATCTCTCTCTCTCTCTCTCTCTCTCTCTCCCTCTCAACAGGCTCTGAACATGGCATACAGCAGTATCTTTGGTTTCTACAGGCACTTTGTTGGTCCTCCTCACATCAAGGCCATGTGTCGTCTGCTGGGGTACCAGGGCATCGCTGTGGTCATGGAGGAACTGCTCAAAGTGGTCAAGAGCCTGGTGAGAAAGGAGAGGGGAATGGAGGAAGGAGGGATGGAGGGGGGAATGGAGGAAGGAGGGATGGAGGGGGGAATGGAGGAAGGAGGGATGGAGGGGATGAATGGAGGGGGAGGGGAGGAGGGGGGAATGGGGGAGGGGAGGAGGGGGGAATGGAGGAAGGAGGGATAGAGGGGATGAATGGAGGGGGAGGAGGGAGGAATGGAGAGGGGAGCATTTCCTGTTACCATGGGGTTAGGTAATGGGCTACTTCCTGTAACTGATGAGAGGCCTCATATAAATATGATTTACTCACCTCCTGCATCCTATCTCCTCCTTCCTCTCTCGCCTCCTTTTGAAAAAGGTAATAGTTAATCAAGGAGAGTAAACGTGGATGGAAATGTGCTTTGGAATGAGACGGTCCTTCTCCACTCATGGATCATTAGACTAATGACGTTTACAGGGCTGGATCCCAAAATAAATGACGTTTACAGGGCTGGATCCCAAAATAAATGACGTTTACAGGGCTGGATCCCAAAATAAATGACGTTTACAGGGCTGGATCCCAAAATGAATTACGTTTACAGGGCTGGATCCCAAAATGAATTACGTTTACAGGGCTGGATCCCAAAATAAATATGTAAAGTGCACAAAACAAATGAAGTTAGTTGTGCAAGACATTTTTTAGATAAAACTACAAGTAGCATATAGTTTCTCCTCTGACAATACAACAGCTGACTCAAAGGGGATGTGGCAGATTTCAAAACTCTTGCACGGTAGGATACACATGAGTATCCTCGATGAAAGGTGGCTATGGAGGAGGGGGAGGACACTTTCCTTTGCCTACTAACAAATTTACACACTCCTAGACAGAGGAGAGAGGACGGAGGACCGTCTTTTGCCCAAACGAGAGAACCCCCGAGACTGATGTCTGTATCATTCCTCTAGATAGAGTTGTACCATTCCTCTAGATAGAGTTGTAGTATCATTCCTCTAGATAGAGTTGTACCATTCCTCTAGATAGAGTTGTACCATTCCTCTAGATATAGTTGTAGTATCATTCCTCTAGATAGAGTTGTACCATTCCTCTAGATAGAGTTGTAGTATCATTCCTCTAGATAGTTGTACCATTCCTCTAGATAGAGTTGTAGTATCATTCCTCTAGATAGAGTTGTACCATTCCTCTAGATAGAGTTGTAGTATCATTCCTCTAGATAGTTGTACCATTCCTCTAGATAGAGTTGTAGTATCATTCCTCTAGATATAGTTGTACCATTCCTCTAGATAGAGTTGTAGTATCATTCCTCTAGATAGTAGTACCATTCCTCTAGATATAGTTGTATCATTCCTCTAGATAGAGTTGTACCATTCCTCTAGATAGAGTTGTACCATTCCTCTAGATAGAGTTGTAGTATCATTCCTCTAGATAGTAGTACCATTCCTCTAGATATAGTTGTACCATTCCTCTAGATATAGTTGTACCATTCCTCTAGATAGAGTTGTACCATTCCTCTAGATATAGTTGTAGTATCATTCCTCTAGATAGTAGTACCATTCCTCTAGATATAGTTGTATCATTCCTCTAGATAGAGTTGTACCATTCCTCTAGATAGAGTTGTAGTATCATTCCTCTAGATAGAGTTGTACCATTCCTCTAGATAGAGTTGTAGTATCATTCCTCTAGATAGTAGTACCATTCCTCTAGATATAGTTGTATCATTCCTCTAGATAGAGTTGTACCATTCCTCTAGATAGAGTTGTAGTATCATTCCTCTAGATAGAGTTGTAGTATCATTCCTCTAGATAGAGTTGTAGTATCATTCCTCTAGATAGAGTTGTAGTATCATTCCTCTAGATAGAGTTGTACCATTCCTCTAGATAGAGTTGTAGTATCATTCCTCTAGATAGAGTTGTAGTATCATTCCTCTAGATAGAGTTGTAGTATCATTCCTCTAGATAGTTGTACCATTCCTCTAGATATAGTTGTACCATTCCTCTAGATATAGTTGTACCATTCCTCTAGATATAGTTGTACCATTCCTCTAGATATAGTTGTACCATTCCTCTAGATAGTTGTACCATTCCTCTAGAGAGTTGTACCATTCCTCTAGATAGAGTTGTACCATTCCTCTAGATAGAGTTGTACCATTCCTCTAGATAGAGTTGTACCATTCCTCTAGATAGAGTTGTACCATTCCTCTAGATAGAGTTGTACCATTCCTCTAGATAGAGTTGTACCATTCCTCTAGATATAGTTGTACCATTCCTCTAGATAGAGTTGTATCATTCCTCTAGATAGAGTTGTACCATTCCTCTAGATAGAGTTGTACCATTCCTCTAGATAGAGTTGTAGTATCATTCCTCTAGATAGAGTTGTACCAGTCCTCTAGATAGTTGTACCATTCCTCTAGAATATATTATAGTACCATTCTCCTCACTGATCTAACCACACAGTGAAAATATATCAATACATCCCCATGTGAACAATACATTCAACTCCTGTTTTAACCCTCCCCCTCAGCTCCAGGGCACCATCATGCAGTATGTGAAGACCCTGATGGAGGTGATGCCTAAGATCTGCCGTCTCCCACGCCACGAGTACGGCTCCCCGGGTGAGTCTTCAATGTCTGACAGATCTTTATATAATTAATGGTTTTAGCAAGCCAAAGTAGCCTACAGTTGCTAGCCATTAAGTATCCTTAATTGATCGCTTGATTTGTTTAGCTGATGTAGCTTTCTCACATGCCTGTCTCTCCTCCCTGCCAGGTATCCTGGAGTTCTTCCACCACCAGCTGAAGGACATTGTGGAGTACGCGGAGTTGAAGACTGTCTGTTTCCAGAACCTCAGAGAAGTCGGCAACGCTCTGCTCTTCTGTCTACTCAGCGAACAGAGCCTGGTAAGAACCTTAACCACAACAATAAGGGAAGTGCCACCTTGTGTCAGTAATTTATAAAACAACTGATAGCCAGCCATTCTTCTTCACTGGGATACTGGGCCTTCAGAAAGTATTCATACCCCTTGACTTATTCCACATTTTACAGATAGAATTTTACAAAAACCTCACTCATCAACACACAATACCCCATAATGAAACAGTTAAAGTATTCACATGTTAGAATCCCCTTTGGCAGCGATTACAGCTGAGTGTTTCTGGGTGAGTCTCTAAGAGCTTTACACACCTGGATTGAACAATATTTGCACACTATTCTTTTTTAAATTCTTCAAGCTCTGTCCAGTTTACATTTACGCAATTTAGCGATGCTTTGATGCAGAGGGACTTACATACATTTTCATATTAGTCCCCCGTGGGAATCGAACCCACACTCTACCAACTGAGCTACACGGGACTGTAGCTGGTTGGTACAGTTGGTTGTTGATCATTGCTAGACAGCCATTTTGAATTCTTGCCATAGAAGTTAATTTAAGTCAAAACTGTAAGGAACATTCAATGTCGTCTTGGTAAGCAGACTGAACCAGGTTTTCCTCTAGGAGTTTGCCTGTGCCAAGCTCTATTCCATTTATTTTTATCCTAAAAAACTTCCTAGTCCTTGCTGATGACAAGCATACCCATAACATGATGCAGCCAGGTACTCCCCCAAACATATAAAACTTTGTATTCAGGACATAAAGTTAATTTCTTTGCCACATTGTACATTGTACATTGTACCAGTACAGAGTCAATGTGAGGAGGCTATATACAGGAAGTACCAGTACAGAGTCAATGTGAGGAGGCTATATACAGGAAGTACCAGTACAGAGTCAATGTGAGGAGGCTATATACAGGAAGTACCAGTACAGAGTCAATGTGAGGAGGCTATATACAGGTGGTACCAGTACAGAGTCAATGTGAGGAGGCTATATACAGGGGTACCAGTACAGAGTCAATATGAGGAGGCTATATACAGGGGTACCAGTACAGTCAATGTGAGGAGGCTATATACAGGGGTACCAGTACAGAGTCTAAATCTTGGGGCACAGGTTAGTCGAGGTAATATGTACATGTAGGTATAGTTAATGCAAATATTCCAGGTAGCCATTTGATTAGCTGTTCAGGAGTCTTATGGCTTGGGGGTAGAAGCTGTTAAGAAGCCTTTTGGATCTAGACATGGTGCTCCGGTACCGCTTGCCGTGCGGTAGCAGAGAGAACAGTCTATGACTGGGGTGGCTAGAGTCTTTGACAATTGTTAGGGCCTTCCTCTGACACCGCCTGGTATAGAGGTCTTAGATGGCAGGAAGCTCTGCCCCAGTGATGTACTGGGCCGTACGCACTACCCTCTGTAGTGCCTTGCGGTCGGAGGCAGAGCAGTTGCCGTACCAGGCAGTGATGTAACCAGTCAGGATGCTCTCGATGGTGCAGCTGTATAACTTTTTGAGGATCTGAGGACCCATGCCAAATCTTTTCAGTCTCCTGAGGGGGAATAGGCTTTGTCGTGCCCTCTTCACGACTGTTTTGGTTTGTTTGGACCATGATAGTTTGTTGGTAATGTGGACACCAAGGAACTTCGAGCTCTGAACCTGCTCCACTGCGGCCCCGTCGATGAGAATGGGGGCGTTGCTCGGTCCTCCTTTTACTGTAGTCCATAATCATCTCCTTTGTCTTGATCACGTTGAGGGAATACAAAAAGTGAAAGTGCATTTAGGTTAGTATTGTGGAGTAACTCTGTTTAAAGTCACCATAGGCCTCATGGTGAAATACCTGAGTGGTTTCCTTCCTCTCCGGGCAGTTAGGAAGGACACATGTATCTTTGTAGTGACTGGGTGTATTGATACACCATCCAAGTGTAATTAATAACTTCACCATGCTCAAAGGGATATTCAATGTCTGCTTTAAAAAGGAAAATGTACCCATCTACCCTGGTCTTTGTGGTTGAATCTGTTATAAATTCTCTGCTAGACTGAAGGACCTTCCAGATAATTGTATGTGTGGATACAGAGATGAGGCAGTCATTAAAACATCATGTTAAACTCTATGTGTCTGTAAAGAACTGATAAAAGTGTAAGGCTGAAACATAGGCTCTGTTCCTGTTTCATTTTTATTAGCACTTTTTGTATTCTTTTGAGCATGGATTAAATTAAGTGTTATTCCTCTTCATGGTTTTGAATGCAGTACTTTTGGAACTCTTGTTTTCTCTCCCGGCTGCCTTTCATTCTAGCCTGAGAGCCAACCCTCATACTGCCTTTCATTCTAGCCTGAGAGCCAACCCTCATACTGCCTTTCATTCTAGCCTGAGAGCCAACCCTCATACTGCCTTTCATTCTAGCCTGAGAGCCAACCCTCATACTGCCTTTCATTCTAGCCTGAGAGCCAACCCTCATACTGGCTTTCATTCTAGCCTGAGAGCCAACCCTCATACTGGCTTTCATTCTAGCCTGAGAGCCAACCCTCATACTGCCTTTCATTCTAGCCTGAGAGCCAACCCTCATACTGCCTTTCATTCTAGCCTGAGAGCCAACCCTCATACTGCCTTTCATTCTAGCCTGAGAGCCAACCCTCATACTGCCTTTCATTCTAGCCTGAGAGCCAACCCTCATACTGCCTTTCATTCTAGCCTGAGAGCCAACCCTCATACTGCCTTTCATTCTAGCCTGAGAGCCAACCCTCATACTGCCTTTCATTCTAGCCTGAGAGCCAACCCTCATACTGCCTTTCATTCTAGCCTGAGAGCCAACCCTCATACTGGCTTTCATTCTAGCCTGAGAGCCAACCCTCATACTGGCTTTCATTCTAGCCTGAGAGCCAACCCTCATACTGCCTTTCATTCTAGCCTGAGAGCCAACCCTCATACTGCCTTTCATTCTAGCCTGAGAGCCAACCCTCATACTGCCTTTCATTCTAGCCTGAGAGCCAACCCTCATACTGCCTTTCATTCTAGCCTGAGAGCCAACCCTCATACTGCCTTTCATTCTAGCCTGAGAGCCAACCCTCATACTGCCTTTCATTCTAGCCTGAGAGCCAACCCTCATACTGCCTTTCATTCTAGCCTGAGAGCCAACCCTCATACTGGCTTTCATTCTAGCCTGAGAGCCAACCCTCATACTGCCTTTCATTCTAGCCTGAGAGCCAACCCTCATACTGCCTTTCTAAACACTATTATTACACAGAGTCCATGTAACTTATTATGTGACTTGTTAAGCACTTATTTAGGCTTGAATACGTATTGACTCAAGACATTTCAGCGTTTCATTTTTATTTAATTTGTAAAAATGTCTAAAAACATCATTCCACTTTGACATTATGGGGTGTTGTGTTTAGGCCATTGACACAAAATTCAATTTAATCCATTTTAAATTCAGGCTGTAACAACAAAATGTGGAACAAATCAAGGGGTGTGAATACTATCTGTGATGGTCCCCTCATACGTGACTTGAGGGTATGCGTTTTAAACTGTTCTGTCTTCCTCTCAGTCACAGGAGGAAGTTTGTGACCTGCTTCATGCCGCACCATTCCAGAACATTCTGCCCAGGGTCCATGTCAAAGGTAATAATGTCTTTATTTAATCCATACTGTGTTGGTGTCAGACAACTAATTCGACTAGTGCATGGGTCTGTCTGTCTTTATCTATCTGAGTGAATCTCTTGTCTCTTCTCAGAGGGTGAGCGTCTTGATGCAAAGATGAAACGTCTGGAGGCTAAATACACAGCCCTGCACCTGGTTCCCCTGATAGAACGCCTGGGAACCCCACAGGTACCATCACACTGCCTTATTAACACCAGTACTGCACCTGGTTCCCCTGATAGAACGCCTGGGAACCATCACACTGCCTCAGTAACACCAGTACTGCTCCTGGTTCCCGTGATAGAAGCACTGGGAACCATCACACTGCCTTAGTAACACCAGCCCTGCACCTGGTTCCCCTGATAGAACGCCTGGGAACCCCACAGGTACCATCACACTGCCTTAGTAACACCAGCCCTGCACCTGGTTCCCCTGATAGAACGCCTAGGAACCCCACAGGTACCATCACACTGCCTTAGTAACACCAGTACTGCACCTGGTTCCCCTGATAGAATGCCTAGGAACCATCACACTGCCTCAGTAACACCAGTACTGCACCTGGTTCCCCTGATAGAATGCCTGGGAACCCCACTGCCGCACCATACTTCTGTGGTTCTCATGCTCTCACCCTCTCTACCCCCCCCCCTCCCTCTCTCCCATCACTCCCCCCTGTAGCAAATAGCCATAGCCCGTGAAGGTGACCTGCTGACCAAAGAGCGTCTGTGCTGTGGCCTGTCCATGTTCGAGGTCATCCTGACTCGCGTCCGCGGTTTCCTGGACGACCCCATCTGGCGCGGCCCGTTGCCCAGCAACGGCGTGATGCACGTGGATGAGTGTGTTGAGTTCCACCGGCTGTGGAGTGCCATGCAGTTTGTTTACTGTATCCCTGTAGGAGCACACGAGTTCACCGTGGAGTGAGTAGTGAAACAGTAGCCTGTATCTGTCTACATCTCTGGGGTTTACAGTGCTCTGTATAGAGGGGGATGTTGGCTTGTCTAGAAGGATCTATGAGGGTTTTACAGTGCTCTGTATAGAGGGGGATGTTGGCTTGTCTAGGAGGATCTATGAGGGTTTTACAGTGCTCTGTATAGAGGGGGATGTTGGCTTGTCTAGGAGGATCTATGAGGGTTTTACAGTGCTCTGTATAGAGGGGGATGTTGGCTTGTCTAGAAGGATCTATGAGGGTTTTACAGTGCTCTGTAGAGAGGGGGATGTTGGCTTGTCTAGAAGGATCTATGAGGGTTTTACAGTGCTCTGTATAGAGGGGGATGTTGGCTTGTCCAGAAGGATCTATGAGGGGTTTACAGTGCTCTGTATAGAGGGGGATGTTGGCTTGTCTAGAAGGATCTATGAGGGTTTTACAGTGCTCTGTATAGAGGGGGATGTTGGCTTGTCTAGAAGGATCTATGAGGGTTTTACAGTGATCTGTATAGAGGGGATGCTTGATACCCTCATAGATCCATTCAAAAACTACAGTCCCTAATGTTTTTGAATGTCAAGTTTTCAAGATATTGGGTATCAAGCATCATCATGATAAAGTGGCCGGTGATCTGTGTTGTGTTATCCAGGCAGTGTTTCTGGGACGGTCTCCACTGGGCTGGGTGTATAACGTGTGTTGTGTTATCCAGGCAGTGTTTCTGGGACGGTCTCCACTGGGCTGGGTGTATAACGTGTGTTGTGTTATCCAGGCAGTGTTTCTGGGACGGTCTCCACTGGGCTGGGTGTATAACGTGTGTTGTGTTATCCAGGCAGTGTTTCTGGGACGGTCTCCACTGGGCTGGGTGTATAACGTGTGTTGTGTTATCCAGGCAGTGTTTCGGGGACGGTCTCCACTGGGCTGGGTGTATAACGTGTGTTGTGTTATCCAGGCAGTGTTTCTGGGACGGTCTCCACTGGGCTGGGTGTATAACGTGTGTTGTGTTATCCAGGCAGTGTTTCTGGGACGGTCTCCACTGGGCTGGGTGTATAACGTGTGTTGTGTTATCCAGGCAGTGTTTCTGGGACGGTCTCCACTGGGCTGGGTGTATAACGTGTGTTGTGTTATCCAGGCAGTGTTTCGGGGACGGTCTCCACTGGGCTGGATGTATGATCATCTCCCTACTGGGTCAACAGAGACGCTTTGACATCTTGGACTTCAGCTATCACCTGCTGAAGGTGCAGAAACACGACGGAAAGGATGAAATCATCAAGAGTGTGGTGAGTGGAGGGTCGGAGGTCAGTAACACTGGAACCTTCAGACCCCAAACATTAATTTGTGCAAACCGTAGCAAAATGTTTAGCAATGAGAAGTAACATTTGTCATTGGATAAGCTCAGATCAGTCCCTCCCTTTGCTTCCTAGTGAATATGGCCATGGGTGTTTGGTATCCACCTCTGTCTTCTAGATCAGATCAATGATTTATATCTGCGTCATCGTATTAATCATCTCTTTAACTCTCCTCCTCAGCCTCTTAAAAAGATGGTGGACAGAATCCGCAAGTTCCAGGTCCTCAATGATGAGATCTTCGCCATTCTGAACAAATTCCTGAAGTCAGGCGATGGAGAGAACATGCCAGTTGAGCATGTCCGGTGCTTCCAGCCTCCTATCCACCAATCCCTGGCCAGCAACTGAGATTGACCGATGCACTGTCCAATAACATGGACGTTTCCTATAGCACCATCCTCTTATGTCAGACTAGACAAAGGATGTGTCCTAAATGGCACCCTATTCCCTATATAGGGCACTACTTTATATAGCTGCACTACATAGGGAATAGGGTGTCATTTGGAACTCAGACTAGACACACAATATTCCTCCATCTGCTTGTTCCATCTGTAGGTTTTAAAGCAGCAGTGGACCATGACACTATAGCCTTGTTCACACTGCAGGCCTCAACGCTCAAATCCCTTTTGGAAGACTGACTGTCCAAACAGCAGATGTGTGTTCAGACAGCAGTCATTTGCTGACATGGCTATGCTAGTTGTCATAGTAACAACAGGTGTGCAGTGGTGATTGGTGCTCATGCTTCCTGTCACTCCGAAGTTATGTAGCAAGCGAAGTTGACAATGGCTGCCATGGACGTTTCCCAGTTGCTTTGAGTGTTCAAAATCCTACTGTAAGAACACTTTTAAAGCCTCAGAGCACGTGCCAAACTCACTCCACAGAGGGCGGAGTGTCTGCGAGTTCACTCCTCCCTTGTACTTGATTGATGAATTAATTAGTAAGGAACTCCCCTCACCTGGTTGTCTAGGTGTTTATTGAGAGGGAAAACTAAAAACCAGCTGACACGAGGACCTCCATGGGATGAGTTTGACACCCCTGCTTCTAACTTTCAAAACAAGTCCTTAGTGACTTGCCACAGCGGTCAACTGGCTAACTAGCACTGGCTAACTAGCACTGGCTAACTAGCACTGGCTAACTAGCACTGGCTAACTAGCACTGGCTAACTAGCACTGGCTAACTAGCACTGGCTAACTAGCACTGGCTAACTAGCACTGGCTAACTAGCACTGGCTAACTAGCACTGGCTAACTAGCACTGGCTAACTAGCACTGGCTAACTAGCACTGGCTAACTAGCACTGGCTAACTAGCACTGGCTAACTAGCACTGGCTAACTAGCACTGGCTAACTAGCACTGGCTAACTAGCACATTCACTCATTTGTTTGTAAACAAATAAGCTATTTAGCTTCCACATGTTCTTGTCAAAGTAGCTGGCAAGCAACGAGATATGCTGAATAATACTCTAAAAATCACTTGAGGGGAAATAAATCAGATTTGACCCCTACAAATGTGGCTGGAAAAAAATCTGATTTTGTGTTGTTTTTGGCTGTTCAGACTGCAGGAAACAGATTCAAACTGCCAGTGTAAACAAGGCTTGAGGTCCAACTTTCCGTCAGGATGATGTTTGTACCCAATCGTGCCTTATGATCTTATCCATAGTTTTTTTGTTCTAAACTCTTGTGTGTTTTATGGAGCACTGTATTAGATATTATTTAAGGGGTTTGCGGTGGTGGGATATCATTGGTGAATGGGGAAGGGAAGTAGTACGCTTTCTATAGTGTTAAACATTAGCAGCTTAAAACCTAGACTCTTAAAGGAAATCTGTAAAGTAACCAAGTTCTTACTTATAAGCATTTTTTATTCAATAAATATCTAACAAATCTCTGCTTGTTCTTGAGGGCATTTTTCTGCAAACAATACAAAAGGTTCATGGTGATTTTCTGATAACTCTTCCTTTCAAGTATCACATCTTATTGACCGACCAGACAGGTGTATCCAGACTGACTGACCTGGGATCTCCACAGAGGTTGGTTTGTAGAAACAAACTCAGTGCATGTTTAAACAGTTAGTAGAACATTGACAGCTCAGTCTACCATGTAGTCAGATATCCAGAGAAACAGAAGGCAAATCTAAACCAAGTACAATCAGTTGGTCCATCCAAGTCACAGGTTTTTCCCTAGAGTCAATTGTCTTAAGGTTTCCAAACACAACAAAACGTCCACACCAGTGTAATGGTCCTAGTCAGTAGAACAATCCAGCTATCTGGTTCCTCTAAGAGGCTGTCATAGCTCCATTCCTCCTGGACAGGCTGTCAAACAGCAGGCCCACCTCCCTCTCCTCCAGGTCCATCTCTGTGAAGTCATCGTGCAGCTGTTCGTAGGTGCCGTGTGTTGCCACTCCGTTAGCTCCCAGCCTCTCGTCCTTCCTGATGGACAGCGCCAGCGTGGACAAGCTCACACTGAGGTCCTTAAAGGCATGGAGCAGGAAGATACCAACTATAACGGTCAGGAACCCACTCAGTCCCCAGAACATCAGCAGGAGCCATGTGCTCCCACTCCTTGAAGAGGATAGCAGAGCAGGAGAGGACTGAGGTGGTGAAGAACACGTAGTAGATGGGTGTGACCAGGGAGGTGTTGAAGATATCCAGAACCTTGTTCAGGTAGTTGATCTGGGTGGAGACGCAGGCCACCAGCCCTAGCAGTAGCACCCAGGCTACAGGGTTCCCCACCACGGGCCTCCCAGCTATGGCCTCTTTGATGGCGATGCCCAACCCCTTCACACAGGACACAGACAGAGCTCCTATCACAGAGCAGATGGTAATATACACCATGATGTTGGTCTGGCTGTGCCGAGGGCCCACCACCAAGATGAAGATGAGTGCTACGATGATGACGACGGTGGAAAACACCAGGAAACCTGAGGAAGAGGAAGAAGGGTAATAATATGAAGAGGAAGGAAGGCAAGCTTGGATCATTGGAAAAATAATTATATGCCATTTAGAAAATGCTTTTATCCAAAACAACTTAGTTGTGTGCATACATTTTACACATGGGTGGTCTCATGGAATCAAACCGACTACCCTGGCATTACAAGCTCCATGCTCTACCAACTGTAAAGGGGATTAAGAGCAGTCAGGGATAAAGTCAATTAAATCGAGTTGCAACAGGGAGACAACATCCAGCATTAATCAGACAGCACCAGCCAGAGGCTTGTAGGAAGTTCTATACTTTTTCATACTGCCGCTATATGTATCATGTACCATATATCTGTCTTTTGTGTATTTTCGTTGTGGCATTTTGCACCTGCCCTGTGTTTTGTTGTAGCTGCTTGACAATGAAATTTCCCCCTCGGGGATCAATAACGTATCTATCTATCTATCTATCTATCTATGTTATCTATCTTTCTTATCTTTATCTAAGTCACAACATCCACTGCTACAGAATCTGTGTCCTGGAATCTAGTCTGGAGCTGAACTTTAACCATAACATTCAACACTGGCAGACATTCGATGCTGTCAGTTAAACATGTCAAAAGGTAAGAACATCAGTACTTACAACTTAATTAAATATGGTATTTAAACATACGGTTGAGGTCGGAAGTTTACATACATCTTAGCCAAATATATTTAAATTCAGATTCACAATTCCTGACATTTAATCCTAGTAAAAATTCCCTGTCTTAGGTCAGTTAGGATCACCACTTCATTTTCAGAATGTGAAATGTCAGAATAATAGTAGAGAGAATTATTTATTTCAGCTTTTATTTCTTTCATCACATTCCCAGTGGGTCAGAAGTTTACATACACTCAATTAGTATTTGGTAGCATTGCCTTTAAATTGTTTAACTTGGGTCAAACGTTTCAGGTAGCCCATTCCTCCTGACAGAACTGGTGTAACTGAGTCAGGTTTGTAGGCCTCCTTGCTGGCACACACTTTTCCAGTTCTGCCCACAAATTCTCTATAGGATTGAGGTCAGGGCTTTGTGATGGCCACTCCAATACCTTGACTTTGTTGTCCTTAAGCCATTTTGCCACAACTTTGGAAGTATACTTGGGGTCATTGTCCATTTGGAAGACCCATTTGAGACCAAGCTTTTATGGGGGATTGATTTGCACTTTTCGCACCAAAGTTTGTTCATCTCTAGGAGACAGAACGAGTCTCCTTCCTGAGCGGTATGACGGCTGCGTGCTCCCATGGTGTTTATACTTGCGTACTATTGTTTGTACAGATGAACGTGGTACCTTCAGGTGTTTGGAAATTGCTCCCAAGGATGAACCAGACTTGTGGAGGTCTACAATCTTTTTTGTGTGGTCTTGGCTGGTCTTTTGATTTTCCAATGATGTTGAGCAAAGAGTTTGAAGGAAGGCCTTGAAATACATCCTCAGGTACACCTCCAATTGACTCAAATTATGTCCATTTGCCTATCTTCTAAAGCCAAGACATCATTTTCTGGAATTGTCCAAGCTGTTTAAGGCACACTCAACTTAGTGTATGTAAACTTCTGACCCACTGGAATTGTGATATAGTGAGGAGGAAAAAAAAAGCCAGTCTGTCTGGTACCGACCTGGGTGGACCAGTTTCCTAGCCATGTGGTCCAGGCTGCTGATGTCTTCCTCCTGAGGGGCGTGGATCACCATGGTAGTAGAACCCAGGACACTGAGCAGACAGCCCAGCTTCCCATGCAGGTTCAGACGCTCTGACAAGAAGTACGACGACAGCAACGCACTGCAGCAAAACATAGAACACACACACCTTTACATCATGGACAGCACGGCACTGCAACAACACAGTGTTACATCATGGACAGCACGGCACTGCAACAACACAGTGTTACATCATGGACAGCACGGCACTGCAACAACACAGTGTTACATCATGGACAGCACGGCACTGCAACAACACACACACCGTTAAAACACGTTAAACCCTAAATATCTTAATAAAGAGAGTCATTATGGCTTGGTAGTTTATAGTAAGAACTGAAGTCTACAGGGGTTAGAGCAACAACAAAAACATCCCAGATTGATTGTATGTGGGGCCAAGTTAATTCATGACCGTCATGCTTTTAGGGAAAGAGGAACATTTTGATTTTGTAGAAGGACTGAAAGTTTATAAATATTTTCTACCTCCAGAAATGAACTCAATAACATATTGTTAACATAGGCCTGTTGGACCATATAGCCTACGCATGGTCTAGACCGATGTTTCTCAACTCCAGTCCACCCAACACATTTTTGTTGTAGCCCCAGACAAGCACAACTCACTCAACTTGTCACCTAATCATCAAACCCTCGCGTTAAATCAGGTTTGTCCGGGGATACAACAACAATGTGTGCTGTAGGAGATACTGGAGTTGGGCTGTTGGGGATACTGGAGGACTGGAGTTGGGCTGTTGGGGATACTGGAGGACTGGAGTTGGGCTGTTGGGGATACTGGAGGACTGGAGTTGGGCTGTTGGGGATACTGGAGGACTGGAGTTGGGCTGTTGGGGATACTGGAGGACTGGAGTTGGGCTGTTGGGGATACTGGAGTTTGGCTGTTGAAGGTACTGGAGGACTGGAGTTGGGGATAGATAGATAGATAGATGATAGATGATAGATAGGTACTTTATTGATCCCCGGGGGGGAAATTTCATTGTCAAGCAGCTACAACAAAAACACAGGGCAGGTGCAAAATGCCACAACGAAAGTACACAAAAGACAGATACACGGTACATGATACATAGAGCGGCAGTATGAAAAAGTATAGAAATACAAGATATCTGGAGTGCAAAAAAAATAAAAGCTATAAATGGACATTGCATAGTATGAGTGGTTGGCTGAATATGTACACTATACATTGGTGGATGTTGGATGGTTAACTATACTATACAGGTTGATGGCAGAGAAATACTTAAATAGCTAAAAATGCGTATGATATGAGCGAGGGTAATAATAGTTTACTTAATAGACAGACTGGGTAAATGAACAGGTAAGTGAATATTTTGCCTGGTTAAATTAGCTGTACAGTTAGGTATACAGTTATATTTACAGATAAGTGAATACTTGCATGGTTACACAAACTGTACAGGTAAATGACAGGAAGAGATACTTTAATAGCTAAATGTGTGTATGATATCATTTGGGGTAATAATAGTAATTCCCTTAAAATACAGTCCTTAGTGCGCAGGGTTGAATTACAGACAACTGCACGTATTGCACATTCAATATACTAAAAGCAATGAGAAAAGGTGCAACTGACAGGATACTAATATGCATTCCTGAGTGAATGACTACTTAAGTTAGGTCCAAGAATTACTTGCAATATTGCACGTGATATGATATAACAACTGTACATGAATATGTATATACAGACCTGAATGAATAAATAAGTCCTGAGTGAATGAGTGCTGATGGACCAGAGTTACTCACGGATGGATGCATAATTGTTAAACTAGGGCCTAGCACCCCAACAGTTCCAGATCTATGTTGCCGACGGCACGGCAGGAAGGACCTCTGTAGCGCTCTCTGGCACACCGTGGTGGGATCAGTCTGTGACTGAAGGTGCTCCTCTGCGTCATAACCATGGCATGCAGAGGGTGTGTGACGTTGTCCATGATGGCCAGCAATTTGGCCAGGATCCGTCTCTCCGCCACCTCCTCTAGAGTGTCAAGGCTAATCCTGATCAGCTTATTTACCCGAGAAGCATCACCGGCTTTAATGTTGGCTCCCCAGCACACCACTGCAAAAAAGATTGCACTGGCCACCACAGACTGGTAGAAGGTATGCAGTAGTTTGCTGCACACGTTGAAGGACCTGAGCCTCCTCAGAAAGTAGAGTCGGCTCTGGCCCTTTTTGTACAGGGCCCCGGTGTTACCAGCCCATTCCAGCCTGTTGTCCAAATGGACTCCCAGGAACTTGTATGACCCAACCATTTCCACATCCATCCTCTGTATAGGGACTGCAGTCAGTTGGGCCTTGGTTCTCCTGAAGTCCACCACCATCTCCTTTGTTTTGCTGATGTTGAGCTGAAGGTGGTTCTGCTCACACCACAACACAAAGTCACTGATTGTGCTCCTGTACTCCTCCTCCTGCCCACCCCTGATGCGGAGTCATCCGAGAACTTCTGTAGGTGGCATGTTTCAGAGTTATATCTGAAGTCTGAGGTGTAGAGGGTGAACAGGAAGGGGGACAGGACCGTACCCTGGGGGGCCCCTGTGTTGCTCACTGCCCGTTCTGACACACAGCTCTGTAGTCGCACAAATTGTGGCCTACCGGTAAGGTAGTCCGTGACCCAGGAGACTAAGGCTGCTTCCACTTTCATCCTCTTTATCTTCTCACCCAGTAGCAGGGGCTGAATGGTATTGAAGGCACTGGAGAAGTCAAAAAACATAACCCTCACAGTGCAACCTGCGTTGTCCAGGTGAGAGTAGGCCCTCTGCAGAAGGTAGATGATTGCATCATCCACCCCGATGTTGCGCTGGTATGCAAACTGCAGGGGTCCAGTGATGAACACACCAGGGGTCTGAGGTGAGCGAGGACTAACCTTTCCAGGGTCTTCATGATGTGGGATGTTAGCGCTACAGGTCTGAAGTCATTCAGGACAGTGGGGTGTGTATCTTAGTCCATATGTATATACTGTATTCTATACTATTCTACTGTATCTTAGTCCATATGTATATACTGTATTCTATACTATTCTACTGTATCTTAGTCCATATGTATATACTGTATTCTATACTATTCTACTGTATCTTAGTCCATGCCGCTCTGACGTCGCTCGTCCATTATTGTATATATTCTTAGTTAGATGTGTGTGTATTTGGGTTTATGTTGTGTAACTGTTAGATATTACTGTTAGATATTACTGCACTGTCGGAGCTAGAAGCACAAGCATTTCGCTTCACCCACAAAAACATCTGCTGTTGTAATGCACTGATTCTCTTCACTGCAGATCTGACCCATCACAACACTCTTCAAGAGGGCCACTACGCTCTAGATGGCCTTCTGTGCTCAGACGTCCTTGATGGGGCTCTACCCCATCACACCACTCTAATTAATCAAATAAAACAATGGGACTTTATATACTTTGTCCCAGTCTTTCTACGCATGTAATGTCTGGGGGTGAATTCTGAAACAATTACTTTATGCAGATGTGCAAAAAATTGTGATGTAGATTTGTTTTGGCCATTAGATAGATAGATAGGTAGGTAGGTAGGTAGGTAGGTAGGTAGGTAGGTAGGTAGGTAGGTAGGTAGGTAGGTAGGTAGGTAGGTAGGTAGGTAGGTGATAGATAGATAGATAGATAGATAGATAGATAGATAGATAGATAGATAGATAGATAGATAGATAGATAGATAGATAGATAGATAGATAGATAGATGCTTGATCTATTTCAAATGTAAGAATATGTTGCATATTCACTTTAATTGCCGACTATGGAAACAAGTAGAAATGCAATGGACAATGTTTATAGGTAATAAGCTGTAATCAGGTGGTCATCACCAGGTTATGATGCCGTCTTAAAAAGGGTCTAACAGCAGTTGCTACATCCATTTTTGGACTTATGAATTAATGATATGTACTCATTGATTCTTGAAGAATATAACTTATAAATACCTCATGATCTTAGTTCAACTGTCACTCCATCAGAACCCAGAATATAGGATTGTTTTTCTCCAATGTTTGCAAACAATGTAAACATAAACCAACATTATATAGCCTCATAACATGGTTATAACAATAATGTTGATATCATGGTCAGTCATAACATGGTTATAACAATAATGTTGATATCATGGTCAGTCATAACATGGTTATAACAATAATGTTGATATCATGGTCAGTCATAACATGGTTATAACAATAATGTTGATATCATGGTCAGTCATAACATGGTTATAACAATAATGTTGATATCATGGTCAGTCATAACATGGTTATAACAATAATGTTGATATCATGGTCAGTAATAACATGGTTATAACAATAATGTTGATATCATGGTCAGTCATAACATGGTTATAACAATAATGTTGATATCATGGTCAGTCATAACATGGTTATAACAATAATGTTGATATCATGGTCAGTCATAACATGGTTATAACAATAATGTTGATATCATGGTCAGTCATAACATGGTTATAACAATAATGTTGATATCATGGTCAGTCATAACATGGTTATAACAACAACATGGTTTTTAACCAGAGCAGGGGTGGGGAAGCCACTTTGCTATTGTTTCTACTACTGATTGCCACTTGAACTATGGCCAGCACATAATACAGTGGTCAGAATTATAGTAGAGGCCAGATTTATGACCAACTGGTCGTATGGCGTTCACAAAAAGACCTCATATTCTGGTCAGTAAAAATACGATCAACCAGTTTGCGACCAGAATAAGAATCATAAAAATACGTTATACTGACATCTTTTCAAACAGGTTTTTCCCATTGGGAAGATGCAAATAAAATCACATGTATTTATAAAGCCCTTTAAAACAGCAAGCAATGCAGATGTAGAAGCACGGTGGCTTGGAAAAACTCACTAGAAAGGCAGGAACCTAGGAAGAAACCTAGAGAGGAACCAGGCTCTGAGGGGTGGCCAGTCCTCTTCTGGCCGGGTGGAGATTATAACAGTACATGGCCATTAAGGCCAGATCGTTCTTCAAGATGTTCAAACGTTCATAGATGACCAGCAGGGTCAAATAATAATCACAGTGGTTGTAGAGGGTGCAGCAGGTCAGTACCTCAGGAGTGAATGTCAGTTGTCTTTTGATAGCTGAGCATTCAGAGGTCCAGACAGCAGGTGCGGTAGGACAGAGAGATTGACATTAGTGAGAAGAGTTTAGATCCATTTTCTGCCTTGTAAAATAGTTATAAATAGGCATCTATTTCCATGATGATTGCAGAATACATTTCTCAAAAAGGACCGTGAAAACCTTCGTAAAACAGTAGTACTCCATAATCCTGAACTGTTATAGTTCAACTGTTGCAAAAAAACCGATGAAAAACATACTAAAACAACAATTAACGCACAAACAATGAGAGCTGCTTAACAGGCGACCAGCAGGGCGGCGCCAATCTGTACCAATTAGACACGTTTGGGCAGACTTGACAACATTTTGAACAGTAATGCAATGGTTCATTGGATCAGTCTAAAACTTTGCACATAGACTGCTGCCATTGTTGTGGATCAGGGCTCTGGGGATCACCACGAGGAGGAACCTCAGGATATGGAACTTGACAAAGATCTAGGAGAGTTAGTGATAGATGAGGACAGAAGCACTGACCTAGAATAACCAGGAATATCACTCAGGCCAGGAAGGGGAGAGGATATGACCAAATATGGTTAGGTCTCAGTGTCTCTAAGTCAGGGGGAAAAATAGTACAGGAAGCATGGTGCAGTATTGAGGCGTGGTCAGACATGCCTACAGGCAGCATGGTGCAGTATTGAGGCGTGGTCAGACATGCCTACAGGCAGCATGGTGCAGTATTGAGGCGTGGTCAGACATGCCTACAGGAAGCATGGTGCAGTATGAGGCATGGTCAGACATGCCTACAGGAAGCATGGTGCAGTATGAGGCATGGTCAGACATGCCTACAGGAAGCATGGTGCAGTATTGAGGCGTGGTCAGACATGCCTACAGGAAGCATGGTGAAGTATTGAGGCGTGGTCAGACATGCCTACAGGATGCATGGTGCAGTATGAGGCATGGTCACATGACTGGTGAAGGGGTATAAGGGAACAGAAGTATTGTATCGAGATTAACTGGGTAATTGAGAATAATTTAACGATAGTCATATGAAAGTCTGATCGTATAATTATTGGGAATTTACAGAGTAACGCTAATAACTATTAGTATAAACATAGTGAATAACCCTCCCTATCCTAGAGACAGCTAGGACAAATAGCAGACCTGAGACTGAAGATACCTCAGACCCATAATAACTATTAGTATAAACATAGTGAATAACCCTCCCTATCCTAGAGACAGCTAGGACAAATAGCAGACCTGAGACTGAAGATACCTCAGACCCATAATAACTATTAGTATAAACATAGTGAATAACCCTCCCTATCCTAGAGACAGCTAGGACAAATAGCAGACCTGAGACTGAAGATACCTCAGACCCATATGACTGAGTCACTAGCCTAGGAGAAGGAGGGTGCCGATTAGATAGAGGGATACTAGTATACATTTACCTTAGCAGGATAAAAAGCACTCACTTCACTAAATTGA
This sequence comes from Thymallus thymallus, assembly GCA_023634145.1. Lineage (NCBI taxonomy): Eukaryota > Metazoa > Chordata > Actinopteri > Salmoniformes > Salmonidae > Thymallus > Thymallus thymallus. The sequence continues at coordinate 757,875 of CM042393.1, forward strand.
GAAAACTACCAAACTGGATTGATCAACTCTGTCAATCACCGCATTCTTATTGGCACTCATTCTTATTGGCACACTTATTGACTCAACAGCCTTGGTTTCTCAAGTGACTGCCTTTCCTGGTTCTCCAACTACTTCTCAGACAGAGTTCAGTGTGTCAAATCGGAGGGCCTATTGTCCGGTCCTCTGGCAGTCTCTATGGGGTGCCACAGGGTTCAATTCTTGGGCCAACCCTTTTCTCTATATACATCAACGATGTCGCTCTCGCTGCAGGTGACTCTCTGATCCATCTCTACGCAGACGACACCATTCTGTATACATCTGGCCCCTCTTTGGACACTGTGTGAACTAACCTTCAAACAACCTTCAATGCCATACAACACTCCTTCCGTGGCCTCCAACTGCTCTTAAATGCTAGTAAAACTAAATGCATGCTTTTCTATCGAACGCTGCCCGACCCGCCCACCGAACTATCATCACTACTCTCGACGGGTCTGACTTAGAATACGTGGACTCCTACAAATACCTAGGCATCTGGTTAAACTGTAAACTCAACTTCCAGACTCACATTAACAATCTCCAATCCAAAATTAAATCTAGAATCTGCTTCCTATTTCGTAACAAAGCCTCCTTCACTCATGCTGCCAAACATGCCCTCGTAAAACTTACCATCCTACCGATCCTTGACTTCAGCGATGTCATTTACAAAATCGCCTCCAACACTCTACTTAGCAAATTGGATGTAGTCTATCACAGTGCCATCCGTTTTGTTACCAAAGCCCCATATACTACCCACCACTGCGACCTGTATTCTCTTGTTGGCTGGCCCTCATTATATATTCGTCGCCAAACCCACTGGCTCCAGGTCATCTATAAGTCTTTATTAGGTAAATCCCTGCCTTATCTCAGCTCGCTGGTCACCATAGCAACACCCACCCGTAGCATGCGCTCCAGCAGGTATATCTCACTGGTCATCCCCAAAGCCAACACCTCCTTTGTCCGCCATTCCTTCCAGTTCTCTGCTGCCAATGACTGGAACGAATTGCAAAAATCCTTGAAGCTAGAGGTTCCTATCTGCCTCAATAACTTTAAGCATCAGCTGTCAAAGCTGCTTATCGATCACTGCACCTGTATACAGCCCTTCTGTAAATAGCCCACACTACTACCTCATCCCCATATTTATTTTAGTATTTTCGCTAATTTTGCATTCTCTATCTCTATTTGCACATCATAATTTGCACATCCATCATTCCAGTGTTAATTCTAATCTGTAATTTATATAATTTATTTAAAAAAACAAAAACAAAAAACAGGGTCGGTCCTTTAAATAGACAAGAAGTACTCTGGTTCCAAACTATACAGTTAAGAGTGAAAGTAGAGTAGTGGGACTATAGACTGCTCAACCCTTAGGAAACGAGGGATCACCCTGTAGGAGAACGTGTATTGAATGAATTAGTAGCAAAGGCAGGGGAAGAGAATAAGGAGGAAGCGGCCAGACACTGCTTCTCACCGACTAGGGTGATAAGCAGGTCTCAAGCGCCTCCCTGTGGAAGCCCAGGAGAACGACTCCCGGGTCCCAGCCGCGACACCATCTAGTGGCCAAAATCTAAATTGCGTCTGGACTCCTAAGTAATATGATGACCTTTCTCTTGCATTTAAAAGATGGGACAAAAACAATAATAATAGATATTTTACCAGATCTTATGTGTCATATTATCCTACATTTCCACAAACTTCAAAGTGTTTCCTTTCAAATAGTACCAAGAATATGCATATCCTTGTGTTCTGAACCATTACTACAACCTTGTGAAACTGATACGTTTTTATTTTTGTTAGGCACGACACGACCGTTAGACCCAATGACATGTTTCTGCGCATGAGCTATTGTCCCTCATGGATTGACGTTCACTGCGGTCACATGGGTCGTACAGGGGTAAAAAATCTCAAATCTCTCTGATGTTGGCACCCATTCAAATTAACACCAAGGTTGCCTTGTTAAATCTTGTTCATGCTCTTATCCTGTGGTGCCAGGATAACAACCTCTCCCTCAACGTGATCAAGACAAAGGAGATGATTATGGACTACAGGAAAAGGAGGAGGACCGAGCACGCCCCCATTCTCATCGACTGGGCTGTAGTAGAGCAGGTTGAGAGCTTCAAGTTCCTTGGTGTCCACATCAACAACAAACTAGAATGGTCCAAACACACCAAGTCAGTCGTGAAGAGGGCACGACAAAGCCTATTCCCCCTCAGGAGACTGAAAAGATTTGGCATGGGTCCTCAGATCCTCAAAAGGTTCTACAGCTGCAACATCGAGAGCATCCTGACTGGTTGCATCACTGCCTGGTACGGCAACTGCTCTGCCTCCGACCGTAAGGCTCTACAGAGGGTAGTGTGTACGGCCCAGTACATCACTGGGGCCAAGCTTCCTGTCATCCAGGACCTCTATACCAGGCGGTGTCAGAGGAATGCCAAACAAATTGTCGAAGACCCTAGTCACCCCAGTCATAGACTGTTCTCTCTGCTACCGCACGGCAAGCGGTACCGGAGCGCAATAAAGTTTCAAAAGGATTCTTAACAGCTTCTTCCCCCAAGCCATAAGACTGCTGAACAATTAATCAAATGGCCAGCCGGACTATTTACATTGACCTCAACCCTTTTACGTTGCTGCTATTCCTGGATTATTATCTTTACCCCTACCTACATGTACAAATGACCTTGACTAACCTGTATCCCTGCACACTGACTCGGTACCTGTCCCCTGTATATAGCCTCGTTAGTAACCTGTATCCCTGCACACTGACTCAGTACCGGTCCCCTGTATATAGCCTCGTTACTAACCTGTATCCCTGCACACTGACTCAGTACCGGTCCCCTGTATATAGCCTCGTTACTAACCTGTATCCCTGCACACTGACTCAGTACCGGTCCCCTGTATATAGCCTCGTTAGTAACCTGTATCCCTGCACACTGACTCAGTACCGGTCCCCTGTATATAGCCTCGTTAGTAACCTGTATCCCTGCACACTGACTCAGTACCTGTCCCCTGTATATAGCCTCGTTATTGTTATTTTGTGTTACTTTTTATTTTATACTTTATTTAGTAAATATTTTCTTAAAACTGTATTGTTGGTTAAGGGCTTGTAAGTAAGCATTTGTATTCGGTGCATGTGACAAATATCATTTGATTTGATCCACTTAAAAATAATGAAATAGTGTTTGTATGATGCCATTAAGAGTAATCACCCTCTGATTTGCCGGGAATGCAGTATTCTGTTTTACTGAGAAATCAGTCTTGGAACCGAATGAAGTTGTAACAGATTCTCTACAGTAATGTTTCCTGTCTGAGGCTAAAACATCGACAACATTATAGCAAACAAACACTATAATCAAATGATTATACATGGTTTGCCCAGCAGTCTACCTCTTTGCCCAGCAGTCTACCTCTTTTATGGCTTGTAATATTTCCTTTTTTTTTAAGCACAAATGTTGATCCATTGAAGAAACTTGATATGACCTGAAAGATGCGCACAAGAAAAAAACGAAATGTCCATAAACTAGCCGAGCTGGTGCACGTTGCTGTTACATGGTTTAGCGCATGCTTCATGTGATGGAAATCTGAACTACTAGCGCTTTGAAAAGTTTGTGTAATTATACTTATTTGTGGATATATTGTCTCACATTCCTACCACCAAAAGGTTAAAATGCAATGTTATTCAACATTCTGGCATGTAAAGGTGACTAACCCCATTCTGTACAAATGTGTGAAACCGCGGCATTCAAAGGAGGCTGCAATGAAAACTAACGGGACTGTAGCGACTGTGTTGGCATCAAAATCCGGGGTGTGAACTACGTTTCTATTCAAGCGTTGATTGGCATGGCAATGGACCAATAGTATTGGAGAAAATACTGTGACGTGTTATTCTGTAACGTACGGCACGCATTATGCAACTCATTCTGTGTCGTACAGCCTCTTTCCACCAGGTGTCGCGCTTCGCTCGCAACAGAGTAATGTTCAATCTGAACCTACTTCTGTAGACAAAACGTACAAGACAATAATCTCTAGGTAATTTTGTTCTCGAGCGGCTAGATGTTCTTTACCATTCGGCCATCAGATTTGCCACCAATGCTCCTTATAGGACACATCACTGCACTCTATACTCCTCTGTAAACTGGTCATCTCTGTATACCCGTCACAAGACCCACTGGTTGATGCTTATTTATAAAACCCTCTTAGGCCTCACTCCCCCTTATCTGAGATATCTACTGCAGCCCTCATCCTCCACATACAACACCCGTTCTGCCAGTCACATTCTGTTAAAGGTCCCCAAAGCACACACATCCCTGGGTCGCTCGTCTTTTCAGTTCCCTGCAGCTAGCGACTGGAACGAGCTGCAACAAACACTCAAACTGGACAGTTTTATCTCCATCTCTTCATTCAAAGACTCAATCATGGACACTCTTACTGACAGTTGTGGCTGCTTTGTGTGATGTATTGTCACCTCTACCTTCTTGCCCTTTGTGCTGTTGTCTGTGTCCAATAATGTTTGTACCATGTTTTGTGCTGCTACCATGTTGTGTTGCTACCATGTTGTTGTCATGTTACGTTGCTACCATGCTGTGTTGTCATGTGTTGCTACCATGTTGTGTTGTCATGTTGTGTTGCTGCCTTGCTATGTTGTTGTCTTAGGTCTCTCTTTATGTAGTGTTGTGTTGTCTCTCTTGTTATGATGTGTGTCTGGTCCTATATTTTATTTATTTTTATTTATTTTTAATCCCATCCCCCGTCCCCGCAGGAGGCCTTTTGCCTTTTGGTAGGCTGTCAATGTAAATAAGAATTTGTTCTTAACTGACTTGCCTAGTTAAATAAAGGTTAAATAAATAAAATACAAATATATAAAGCTTAATAAGTAAGGCTACTAAGCTACCAAGCTGCTAGGACATTACTGACCTGAACTGGCTACTTCAATTAGCAAAGGAAGTATGAAGTGAGGTGGTAGGAAAACTCTTGAGCCTAACAATGGCAGGGGCAGAGGCCTTTGAAGCACCCATGGCCTATACCTGTGTAGAGGTCATTACAATAAAGTACCCAATGGATATTAAAAGTAACACTGCACAGAATAAGTACAATAAACAGCTCCTCAAGGACAATCCAGAGACACTATTTACTGACTGCTACGGAGAGGAGAACATAAGTAACTTAGTGTTCCATCCAGACCATCCCCTGGCCTGGTACAGTACTATAACACTACCTCTATAGACCATCCCCTGGCCTGGTACAGTACTATAACACTACCTCTATAGACCATCCCCTGGCCTGGTACAGTACTATAAGATAACACTACCTCTATAGACCATCCCCTGGCCTGGTACAGTACTATAAGATAACACTACCTCTATAGACCATCCCCTGGCCTGGTACAGTACTATAACACTACCTCTATAGACCATCCCCTGGCTTGGTACAGTACTATAAGATAACACTACCTCTATAGACCATCCCCTGGCCTGGTACAGTACTATAACACTACCTCTATAGACCATCCCCTGGCCTGGTACAGTACTATAACACTACCTCTATAGACCATCCCCTGGCTTGGTACAGTACTATAACACTACCTCTATAGACCATCCCCTGGCCTGGTACAGTACTATAACACTACCTCTATAGACCATCCCCTGGCCTGGTACAGTACTATAACACTACCTCTATAGACCATCCCCTGGCCTGGTACAGTACTATAACACTACCTCTATAGACCATCCCCTGGCTTGGTACAGTACTATAACACTACCTCTATAGACCATCCCCTGGCCTGGTACAGTACTATAACACTACCTCTATAGACCATCCCCTGGCCTGGTACAGTACTATAACACTACCTCTATAGACCATCCCCTGGCCTGGTACAGTACTATAACACTACCTCTATAGACCATCCCCTGGCCTGGTACAGTACTATAACACTACCTCTATAGACCATCCCCTGGCCTGGTACAGTACTATAACACTACCTCTATAGACCATCCCCTGGCCTGGTACAGTACTATAACACTACCTCTATAGACCATCCCCTGGCCTGGTACAGTACTATAACACTACCTCTATAGACCATCCCCTGGCCTGGTACAGTACTATAACACTACCTCTATAGACCATCCCCTGGCCTGGTACAGTACTATAACACTACCTCTATAGACCATCCCCTGGCCTGGTACAGTACTATAAGATAACACTACCTCTATAGACCATCCCCTGGCCTGGTACAGTACTATAACACTACCTCTATAGACCATCCCCTGGACTGGTACAGTACTATAAGATAACACTACCTCTATAGACCATCCCCTGGCCTGGTACAGTACTATAACACTACCTCTATAGACCATCCCCTGGCCTGGTACAGTACTATAACACTACCTCTATAGACCATCCCCTGGCCTGGTACAGTACTATAACACTACCTCTATAGACCATCCCCTGGCCTGGTACAGTACTATAACACTACCTCTATAGACCATCCCCTGGCCTGGTACAGTACTATAACACTACCTCTATAGACCATCCCCTGGCCTGGTACAGTACTATAACACTACCTCTATAGACCATCCCCTGGCCTGGTACAGTACTATAACACTACCTCTATAGACCATCCCCTGGCCTGGTACAGTACTATAAGATAACACTACCTCTATAGACCATCCCCTGGCCTGGTACAGTACTATAACACTACCTCTATGTCAAGACAGAGGGTTTTGGCCCAGGGTGGAAACTCAGAATACTAGACATTGAGGAAACTGAAACAACCTCTGTCAACATGTACAACTCTGGGACAGTAATGGTGCAGGGCAGTAATGGTGCAGGACAGTAATGGTGCAGGACAGTAATGGTGCAGGACAGTAATGGTGCAGGACAGTAATGGTGCAGGGCAGTAATGGTGCAGGGCAGTAATGGTGCAGGGCAGTAATGGTGCAGGGCAGTAATGGTGCAGGACAGTAATGGTGCAGGACAGTAATGGTGCAGGGCAGTAATGGTGCAGGACAGTAATGGTGCAGGGCAGTAATGGTGCAGGGCAGTAATGGTGCAGGGCAGTAATGGTGCAGGGCAGTAATGGTGCAGGACAGTAATGGTGCAGGACAGTAATGGTGCAGGGCAGTAATGGTGCAGGACAGTAATGGTGCAGGGCAGTAATGGTGCAGGGCAGTAATGGTGCAGGGCATCCTCATCAGTTCCAGCAGGACTTTTACGAGATCAAAGAGCGAGCACAGCAGGAAAAGCTTCCTCTCTGTGACGACTCCCCCATCCTGAGTGAGTCTGATCACACCTCTTCAAACTGTCCTGCAGACAAGGATAGTCACCCCCCCAGCACTGAACACACCCAGCTCCCACAACTGCACTGAGTTTACTTCTGAAGATAACTTTAGCGCCGCCCTAAAAATCTGATTCAAATTCGACACAAACTTTCAAATAGGTATGTAATGACACATTATATAAACTCTTTATAGTGTTTTGTTTACATTTTAGAGGTGATAAGTTGGACAGATCGGGTGAAAAAAGCAGCTTCCCCACACGGCAGATCTCCACCTTTCACTATCACAGTAGGTTTTGCTTCCCCACCTGGCATTTATAAAAACACCCGACGGAGATCATTGCCTAATTCAGTCATGTAGCGCCGGCAGCATGAAGCTCTCGTCATTGATTTTGCTGGAAAGGGGAGAAATGGTGCTTTACAATGGTATTCATATTACAGTTGACCTGGAAGTATTACGTCTTTTGGGCGCTAAAATAAGGTGAATTGTACGGACCAGTGGGATGTACTAAAATGCGTTAGCTACCGTTAGCAGCTTGAGAAGAAATGTTCCATATTCAAAGGCTTAATTCTGCCCAACATTGGTGTTCAAGACAATCCATATGCCAGCAGCAACTGGTGGCAAAGTTCCTTTAATTTCTAATGTTATTATTGGTGATATATATAGTGTATAATATATTACACAAATGGTGGTTTGTACAACTTGTTCAGTCACTTGTGTGACTAGGTGAGGCAAGTCCAAAGCACACGTCCTTCTAACGGATGCGTACTGGATGCAGAGTCATACAAATGGTATCCATGAGTTCATCTTGACTGTACCAGGCCAGGGGATCTTGAAGTAGATAAAGGGCTTTATAAACAGAATCTCAAAGTATCCCTTTAATATCTTATATTCTGAGAGTATGTTTGGTGGAATAATCTAACACACAGAAAACTGGACATGTGAATGTTCTTGCAACGTTACCATGAAACTTGTCTAGAACATGTATCTTAAATACTGAGAACATGGTAACCCCATTCTGGTTAAGTACTTAAGGGATTGGTCTCTTGGAAACATTCCTATGGAAACGTTAGTTAATGACCTAATGAGACTCTTAAGGGAACGTTGTGTGAACGTTTGTTCAATAATTAGGCCACTTCAAGGAAGCGACAGAGGAAGAAGGAAGCGACAGAGGAAGAAGGATGCATGGGCCATCTTTAACACGGCCGGTGACGTCATCCGCGGCATGCCCTGGACGGTTCCGCTGTCAATCATATGGGTCCAACATGGACGAGCTGGTGATGCAGCAAAGCCCGTGATACCACTGGAGGGACCAGAATATTAGAAGAACATCTTGCAGGTAAGGACAACAATGGTATACATTAGTCATATAAATGTAGATGAAGTGAGCAACATGGGCGAGTGTAGAGGATTTTATGACCTAACGTTAGCATGAGAACACAGCAAGTATCCAAACAATACATGTAGCTAAAACAAGTGTGGTAAATTAGCTTTCCAAATGTAGGTATAAGGTCATTGATTAAGAACATTTTTGAATGCTGTGTCTTACTGTCTTAGACATTTGTCAATAAAATGTACCTAGTTAACCAAACAGTAGTCTACAGCTGCACTACTACAGTCGGACAACATTTCTGTCTATATTATATAAAGACACCGCGGGCCGGCGCCAGATAGGGCTCGGGAAATGTACATCAATCCAGGGATGACAAATAACTTGTATTCCGATTTGTCCAATTATACAATTGTTACACGGAGAAGATTGAAGGACGGCTAGTTAGTTTTTCCAGAACACAGTCCTTTTTGTCCTCATGCTAGATAGAAGAAGCCACAGCAGCCATTTTGGAATGGCAGTGTCAGCCAATCAGCTCCTTTGTTGTTCAACGCGACCCCATCCCATAATGGCTGCTGTTGCTACTGCTAGCTAACATGAGGACGATATCAACCTTTTACTTAGACTACCAGTCATTCACTCAAATCAAATGTTATGTCACATGCGCCGAATACAACAGGTGTAGACCTTACAGTGAAATGCTGACTTACAATGTGAGGAGTCTATATACAGGAAGTACCAGTACAGAGTCAATGTGAGGAGTCTATATACAGGAAGTACCAGTACAGAGTCAATGTGAGGAGGCTATATACAGGAAGTACCAGTACAGAGTCAATGTGAGGAAACTATATACAGGAAGTACCAGTACAGAGTCAATGTGAGGAGGCTATATACAGGAAGTACCATTACAGAGTCAATGTGAGGAGGCTATATACAGGAAGTACCAGTACAGAGTCAATGTGAGGAGGCTATATACAGGAAGTACCAGTACAGAGTCAATGTGAGGAGGCTATATACAGGGGTACCAGTACAGAGTCAATGTGAGGAGTCTATATACAGGAAGTACCAGTACAGAGTCAATGTGAGGAGGCTATATACAGGGGTACCAGTACAGAGTCAATGTGAGGAGGCTATATACAGGAAGTACCAGTACAGAGTCAATGTGAGGAGGCTATATACAGGTGGTACCAGTACAGAGTCAATGTGAGGAGACTATATACAGGAGGTACCAGTACAGAGTCAATGTGAGGAGGCTATATACAGGGGTACCAGTACAGAGTCAATGTGAGGAGGCTATATACAGGAAGTACCAGTACAGAGTCAATGTGAGGAGGCTATATACAGGGGTACTAGTACAGAGTCAATGTGAGGAGTCTATATACAGGGGTACCAGTACAGAGTCAATGTGAGGAGACTATATACAGGAAGTACCAGTACAGAGTCAATGTGAGGAGGCTATATACAGGAAGTACCAGTACAGAGTCAATGTGAGGAGACTATATACAGGAAGTACCAGTACAGAGTCAATGTGAGGAGGCTATATACAGGGGTACCAGTACAGAGTCAATGTGAGGAGGCTATATACAGGAAGTACCAGTACAGAGTCAATGTGAGGAGACTATATACAGGAAGTACCAGTACAGAGTCAATGTGAGGAGACTATATACAGGGGTACCAGTACAGAGTCAATGTGAGGAGACTATATACAGGGGTACCAGTACAGAGTCAATGTGAGGAGGCTATATACAGGAAGTACCAGTACAGAGTCAATGTGAGGAGGCTATATACAGGAAGTACCAGTACAGAGTCAATGTGAGGAGGCTATATACAGGAAGTACCAGTACAGAGTCAATGTGAGGAGGCTATATACAGGAAGTACTGGTACAGAGTCAATGTGAGGAGGCTATATACAGGAAGTACCAGTACAGAGTCAATGTGAGGAGGCTATATACAGGAAGTACCAGTACAGAGTCAATGTGAGGAGTCTATATACAGGAAGTACTGGTACAGAGTCAATGTGAGGAGTCTATATACAGGAAGTACCAGTACAGACTCAATGTGAGGAGGCTATATACAGGAAGTACCAGTACAGAGTCAATGTGAGGAGGCTATATACAGGAAGTACCAGTACAGAGTCAATGTGAGGAGGCTATATACAGGAAGTACCAGTACAGAGTCAATGTGAGGAGGTTATATACAGGAAGTACCAGTACAGAGTCAATGTGAGGAGGCTATATACAGGGGTACCAGTACAGAGTCAATGTGAGGAGGCTATATACAGGGGTACCAGTACAGAGTCAATGTGAGGAGGCTATATACAGGAAGTACCAGTACAGAGTCAATGTGAGGAAACTATATACAGGAAGTACCAGTACAGAGTCAATGTGAGGAAACTATATACAGGAAGTACCAGTACAGAGTCAATGTGAGGAGGCTATATACAGGTGTACCAGTACAGAGTCAATGTGAGGAAACTATATACAGGAAGTACCAGTACAGAGTCAATGTGAGGAAACTATATACAGGAAGTACCAGTACAGAGTCAATGTGAGGAAACTATATACAGGAAGTACCAGTACAGAGTCAATGTGAGGAGGCTATATACAGGAAGTACCAGTACAGAGTCAATGTGAGGAGGCTATATACAGGAAGTACCAGTACAGAGTCAATGTGAGGAGGCTATATACAGGAAGTACCAGTACAGAGTCAATGTGAGGAGGCTATATACAGGAAGTACCAGTACAGAGTCAATGTGAGGAGGCTATATACAGGAAGTACCAGTACAGAGTCAATGTCAGGAGGCTATATACAGGAAGTACCAGTACAGAGTCAATGTGAGGGGCTATATACAGGAAGTACCAGTACAGAGTCAATGTGAGGAGGCTATATACAGGAAGTACCAGTACAGAGTCAATGTGAGGAGGTTATATACAGGAAGTACCAGTACAGAGTCAATGTGAGGAGGCTATATACAGGAAGTACCAGTACAGAGTCAATGTGAGGAGGCTATATACAGGAAGTACCAGTACAGAGTCAATGTGAGGAGGCTATATACAGGAAGTACCAGTACAGAGTCAATGTGAGGAGGCTATATACAGGAAGTACCAGTACAGAGTCAATGTGAGGAGGCTATATACAGGAAGTACCAGTACAGAGTCAATGTGAGGAGGCTATATACAGGGGTACCAGTACAGAGTCAATGTGAGGAGGCTATATACAGGAAGTACCAGTACAGAGTCAATGTGAGGAGGCTATATACAGGGGTACCAGTACAGAGTCTAAATCTTGGGGCACAAGTTAGTCGAGGTAATATGTACATGTAGGTATAGTTAAAGTGACTATGCATAGATAATAAACAGAGAGTAGCAGCAGGGGGTCGGGGGTGGGGGGCAATGCAAATATTCCAGGTAGCCATTTGATTAGCTGTTCAGCAGTCTTATGGCTTGGGGGTAGAAGCTGTTAAGAAGCCTTTTGGATCTAGACTTGGTGCTCCGGTACTGCTTGCCATGCGGTAGCAGAGAGAACAGTCTATGACTGGGGTGGCTGGAGTATTTGACAATTTGTTTGGCCTTCCTCTGACAACGCCTGGTATAGAGGTCTTGGATGGCAGGAAGCTCTGCCCCAGTGAGGTACTGGACCGTACAGACTGCCCTCTGTAGTGCCTTGCGGTCGGAGGCCGATTAGTTGCCGTACCAGGCAGTGATGTAACCAGTCAGGATGCTCTCGATGGTGCAGCTGTATAACTTTTTGAGGATGTGAAGACCCATGCCAAATCTTTTCAGTCTCCTGAGGGGGGACAGGCTTTGTCTTGCCCTCTTCACGACTGTCTTGGTTTGTTTGGACCATGATAGTTTGTTGGTGATGTGGATACCAAGGAACTTGAAGCTCTCAACCTGCTCTACTACAGTCCCGTCAATGAGAATGGGGGTGTGCTCTGTTCTCCTTTTACTGTAGTCCACGATCACGTTGAGAGAGAGGTTGTTGTCCTGGCACCACACAGCCAGGTCTCTGACCTCCTCTCTATTGGCTGTCTCGTTGGTGATCAGGCCTACCACTGTTGTGTTGTCGGCCAACTTAATGATGGTGTTGGAGTCGTGCCTGGCTATGCAGTCATGGGTGAACAGGGAGTACAGGAGGGGACTAAGCATGCACCCCTGAGGGTCCCCTGTGTTGAGGATCAGCATGGCAGATGTGTTGTTACCTACCCTTACCACCTGTCCCGTCAGGAAGTCTAGGATCCAGTTGCAGAGGGAGGTGTCTAGTCCCAGGGTCCTTAGCTTAGTAATGAGCTTTGAGGTCACTATGGTGTTGAACGCTGAGCTGTAGTCAATGAATAGTATTCTCACGTAGTTGTTCCTTTTGTCCAGGTGGGAAAGGGCAGTGTGGAGTGAAATAGAGATTGCATCATCAGTGAATCTTTCGGTGTAACAGTTGAGATTCTGGGACAATTTGGGGTATAAAGTATTTCTCAAATCCAAGTTTATTGGTCACGTACACAGATGTTATTGCAGGTGCAGTGATAGGCTTGTGTTTCTAGGTCCAACAGTGCAGTAATATCTAGCAATTATAATAAACAATACACTTAGATATCAGAATGAGCACTGTAAGACCGGAATATAAATACACTGTACAAAACTATAAACGCAGTTACAGTTCATAGAAGGAAATCAGTCAATTGAAATCCATAGATTACGGCCTAATGAATGTATTTCACATGACTGGGCAGGAGCACTCAGGATGAGCTTTTACCCACAAAAGGGCTTAATTAAAGACAGAAATACTCCTCAGTTTCATCAGCTGGGTGGCTGGTCTCAGACGATCCCGCAGGTGTGTGTATGTATATATACATACATACATACATACATACATACATACATACATACGTATGTGACATTACGGACATGAATAGAAAAGGAGTATACTGCAGTAGTTACAGTGCCTTAAAGTATTCAGTATGTACCTTGTTTACAGGTAAGACCACTGCCCGTTCCACTGCCATGAACCTTGTTGGCTGGAAAGACCACTGCCCATTCCACTGCCATGAACCTTGTTGGCTGGAAAGACCACTGCCCGTTCCACTGCCATGAACCTTGTTGGCTGGAAAGTAGGCCTATTGTGCAATGAAACAGTGATGATAATTTTAGTTCTTACAACACCATGTTGACACATTATGTAAAGCCTTAAACATGGCGGTAGATGTGCTTACCTAGAGATTAACACCCTGCAGGGGTGGCCTACCCCTCCTCCTGCGAAGCTACGTGGTGTGTAGGCCCCACACAATACACCTGATTAGTCCTGCAGAGGCTGGTTATGTATGGTTTCAGTTCTCTTCTGTATTTTGGAGTAATCAACTGAGACTGACTGGGCCTATGATCTCAGATGGAAGATTTAGCACAGTTACAGTGCCTTAAAGTATTCAGACCCCTTAGATTTCTTCACATTTTATTGTGATTATAATGTATAACATTCATTTTTTGCTAACCTTTTTTGTTTATTTTTTGAATATTTATTAGATTTTTTTATATCCCTTTCCTTTCCAATTTCGTGGTATCCAATTGGTAGTTATAGTCTGGTCCCATCGCTGCAACTCTCGTACGGACTCGGGAGAGTCGAAGGTCGAGAGCCATGCGTCCTCCAAAACACAACCCTGCCAAGCCGCACTGCTTCTTGACACAATGCTCGTTTAACTCTGAAGCCAGCTGCACCAATGTGTCGGAGGAAACACCGTACATCTGGCGACCGTGTCAGCGTGCATGCGCCTGGCCCGCCACAGGAGTCGCTGGAGTGTGATGGGACAATGACATCCCGTCCAGCCAAACCCTCCCCTAACCTGGACGACGCAAGGCCAATTGTATGCCGCCTCATAGGTCTCCCGGTCATGGCCGGCTGCGACACAGCCTGGGATCGAACCAGGATCTTTAGGGACGTAGCTAGCACTGGGATGCAGTGCCTTAGATAGATAGATAGATAGATAGATAGATAGATGGGAAATTTATTTATCCCAGAGGGGACATTTCTTCGTCAAGCAGCTACAAAAAAACAGGGCAGGTGCAAAATGCCAGAACGAAAATACACAAAAGACCGATACACGCTACATGATACAAAATTCTAGTGAGAGGACCGTCGATGTAATATCCTAAAGTTCTTTCCAGCTGTAGGTAATAATACCACACATTTTCTGAGTAAATAATGTAAGAAATAACTAAAACTAAATACTGCAGATTTGGCTAGGCGCTAGAAACGGGGTGATTGCGTCTGTTGGCGTCATCTTGTTCTCATCCCTGGATTGAGGTACGTTTTCCGATTTGTATCTCGCGAAGGCCCTGTGGTGTCTTAATGTACACAGGAATGCTGTCCGACCCTAATGCTGCTGGAGTCTTTTCATCTTACTGTCCAAACGCATTGTATGCAGCCGACAATGCACTCGTATGGCTAATGTTAATTCCTGATGTTGTGCCCTGCATTCAGCCAGGGGTCAACAACAGACTTCTGGAACCTGATTAGCTGAACACGATTCGCAACATCCAGGACTAGCATTCCTAGGAAAAGTAGTCAGCGTGGTGGTGGAAGATGGTGTTTCATAAAGAAAATACCCCTATTTTCTAGGGCTGGGCCGATACCAGAATCCCAATGTTTTCCATGGCAAAAATTCTAACACGAAGCAGACCAAACCTGCTGTATGTAAACTATTGTGTGTTTAACTTGGGAAATATGACAATATAATGATGTTTGTTTACAACATTAGGGCTGTTTTCCTAAAGAAGTACAATTTGCTTTAGGAACAGTAACATACTTTTGTTTCCCTGCCACGATAATAAGATTAAACGACTCAATCTCGCCATCTGCTGGCCTTTGGGCAAACGGCTAAACACGTTGCGAGCTAGCTTCATCAGCTACCTAGCTTGTGAGCTAGTTACGCCATTTTGTTTGCCAGATATTACTTCTCTATGTTGCTAGCATTATGCAACAGTTTACTAACATTGTCCCCCACAAAATAATGATTTAATTGTTAAAAATAGTCCTTTCTTTGTTACAAACATAGCTAGCTAGCTGAGTATCGTCACCTAGGAAACAGGCTTTAAATGTCACAGATAGCTAGCTGCTGAAGTACTGAGGCCTTGTTCAGATATGTGTTGAATAGTCTGTTCTCTTTCTAGGGTGCGGTTGCAGCCAGGAGAGAAGACAGAAATATGCCTACTCCGTATTTTACCCTAGATGCCCAACTGAGGTTCCATGACAAATGGCTGAAGATAGACTTGCAGGTAAGACCACTGCCCGTTCCACTGCCATGAACCTTGTTGGCTGGAAAGACCACTGCCCGTTCCACTGCCATGAACCTTGTTGGCTGGAAAGACCACTGCCTGTTTCACTGCCATGAACCTTGTTGGCTGGAAAGACCACTGCCTGTTTCACTGCCATGAACCTTGTTGGCTGGAAAGACCACTGCCTGTTTCACTGCCATGAACCTTGTTGGCTGGAAAGACCACTGCCTGTTCCACTGCCATGAACCTTGTTGGCTGGAAAGTAGGCCTATTGTGCAATGAAACAGTGATGATAATTTTAGTTCTTACAACACCATGTTGACACATTATGTAAAGCCTTAAACATGGCGGTAGATGTGCTTACCTAGAGATTAACACCCTGCAGGGGTGGCCTACCCCTCCTCCTGCGAAGCTACGTGGTGTGTAGGCCCCACACAATACACCTGATTAGTCCTGCAGAGGCTGGTTATGTATGGTTTCAGTTCTCTTCTGTATTTTGGAGTAATCAACTGAGACTGACTGGGCCTATGATCTCAGATGGAAGATTAGCAGTTAACCTGATTGAGGCAATTAATTGCTATTTTGCAACCCTTCTGTTGTATTTCCAATATGTTCAAGATAAATGAAGACATTAATTCTCCAGTAATGTGGCGATCTTACCGTGTTTGCCAGCATGTTAGGTAGGTTCATGCTGGTTCTGATCAAAGCAAGGTGCAGAACTCCAGTATTGGGTCCACTGCAGTTTAAATGGATACTTTGATTTTGTCAATGATGCCCTTTATCTACTTCCCCAGAGTCAGATGAACGTTAGTACAATGACTGGGTATCTGCTGGCAGAGTTGGCTAAATGCCCTCATTGACAAAATCCCGAAGTATCCCTTTAAACTTTCAAGCTGACTGTGTGAAATGATGCAATGTGATGTATGTGTTTATGTGTTTGTTTTTTCTTCCAGACATTTGACCTAGTATTGCACAAGTATTCCCCTAAATGCTTGTTGCCATAATTAGACAGGCAACTGTCAATGATGTCCGAGGTTGCATCCCAAACGGCACCCTACTTCGTATGGGCTCTGATCAGAAGTAGTGGACTATATAGGGTGCCATTTAGGACACAGCCTGAGTTTTCCAGCTCCTCCCTGTTCTACACATGCCTGGTGTCATGTTCAATCTGCCATGTTATTGACACTGAAACCTGAAAGCCTATTTTGGCTGTTTGTCCATTTAGTTAATAGTTCTTGGATTACTTAATGAAGCAATGTGAGTAAGGTAAACCTATATTTCTTCACTCATTGACAAATGGACCCTCAAGCAGGCAGATCAAACTGGGCTGTAAGTCTGAAACTTCTTGTATTTTCAAACGGGATGAAATTAGGGTTGATCATTTTGGGGAATATTCAGAGGTGGGGAATATTGGGGAATATTCAGAGGTGGAAACTCTGGGAATTAACAGGAATTTTTTATTTTATTTTTACCTTTATTTTACTAGGCAAGTCAGTTAAGAACAAATTCTTATTTTCAATGACGGCCTAGGAACAGTGGGTTAACTGCCTTGTTCAGGGGCAGAACGACAGATTGTTACCTTGTCAGCTCGTGATTCGATCCAGCAACCTCTCGGTTACGGGCCCAACACTCTAACCACTGGGCTACCTGCCGCCCCAATATGTGAATATATGGGAATTAACAGGAATATATGGGAATTAACAGGAATATAATGGAATTAACAGGAATATATGGGAATTAATGGGAATATATGGGAATTAATGGGAATATATGGGAATTAACGGGAATATAATGGAATTAACAGGAATATATGGGAATTAATTGGAATATATGGGAATTAATTGGAATATATGGGAATTAACAGGAATATATGGGAATTAACAGGAATATATGGGAATTAACAGGAATAATTGGGAATTAACGGGAATAATTGGGAATTAACGGGAATATATGGGAATTAACGGGAATATATGGGAATTAATATTAATACCATTTAAATGTTGGACCACTGCATTGGATATATTGGATATATTCACCTTATCATATGGAGACAGAAACAAACCTTTTACCATATCATATGAAGACAGAAACAAACCTTTTACCATATCATATGAAGACAGAAACATAAACCTTTTACCTTCATAACTAGACATAATAGCAAATGATTCAACCTTCCAATAGAAATATAAAAAACGATTGAGTTACGTATCAAACTGTAATTAAATGAGTTGAATCGTCACATGGGATGATTTCACTGAACAACAACAGAAAGGGAATATTGAATGATCCCCAATGATCCATCGCATCTCCCAAAAACATCTGTCAAATGATAGTCTAGAAACTAAAGCTTTGGTTGTCTTCCTCTCAGGCTTCCATGTCTTCTCCCTGGACCTCCTCAATGTCCACCTCTTGAACATCAGACTCTGAGGCCTCATCTTCACTGTCACTTTCCAACCTTGTTGAGGATGGCTAGTTGTCAGGCTCAAAAAGCCTCAAATTTGCCCGGATGGCCACCAATTATTCAACCCTTGTATTGGTCAGCCTGTTGCGTGCTTTGGTGTGTGTGTTCCCAAACAAGGACCAGTTGCGCTCTGAGGCGGCTGATGTTGGTGGGATTTGGAGGATGATGGAGGCAACAGGGGAAAGAGCCTCAGATCCACAAAGTCCCTTCCACCAGGTGGCTGATGAGATACAGTGGGGCAAAAAAGTATTTAGTCAGCCACCAATTGTGCAAGTTCTCCCACTTAAAAAGATGAGAGAGGCCTGTAATTTTCATCATAGGTACACTTCAACTATGAGAGACAAAATGAATTTATTTGCAAATTATGGTGGAAAATAAGTATTTGGTCAATAACAAAAGTTTATCTCAATACTTTGTTATATACCCTTTGTTGGCAATGACAGAGGTCAAACATTTTCTGTAAGTCTTCACAAGGTTTTCACACACTGTTGCTGGTATTTTGGCCCATTCCTCCATGCAGATCTCCTCTAGAGCAGTGATGTTTCGGGGCTGTCGCTGGGCAACACGGACTTTCAACTCCCTCCAAAGATTTTCTATGGGGTTGAGATCTGGAGACTGGCTAGGCCTCTCCAGGACCTTGAAATGCTTCTTACGAAGCCACTCCTTCGTTGCCCGGGCGGTGTGTTTGGGATCATTGTCATGCTGAAAGACCCAGCCACGTTTCATCTTCAATGCCCTTGCTGATGGAAGGAGGTTTTCACTCAAAATCTCACGATACATGGCCCCATTCATTCTTTCCTTTACACGGATCAGTCGTCCTGGTCCCTTTGCAGAAAAACAGCCCCAAAGCATGATGTTTCCACCCCATGCTTCACAGTAGGTATGGTGTTCTTTGGACGCAACTCAGCATTCTTTCTCCTCCAAACACAACGAGTTGAGTTTTTACCAAAAAGTTCTATTTTGGTTTCATCTGACCATATGACATTCTCCCAATCCTCTTCTGGATCATCCAAATGCTCTCTAGCAAACTTCAGACACGTGCCTGGACGTGTACTGGCTTAAGCAGGGGGACACGTCTGGCACTGCAGGATTTGAGTCCCTGGCGGCGTAGTGTGTTACGGATGGTAGCCTTTGTTACTTTGGTCCCAGCTCTCTGCAGGTCATTCACTAGGTCCCCCCGTGTGGTTCTGGGATTTTTGCTCACCGTTCTTGTGATCATTTTGACCCCACAGGGTGACCCCACGTGGAGCCCCAGATCGAGGGAGATTATCAGTGGTCTTGTATGTCTTCCATTTCCTAATAATTGCTCCCACAGTTGATTTCTTCACACCAAGCTGCTTACCTATTGCAGATTGTCTTCCCAGCCTGGTGCAGGTCTACAATTTTGTTTCTGGTGTCCTTTGACAGCTTTTTGGTCTGTTTGAGGTTGTGGACAGGTGTCTTTTATACTGATAACAAGTTCAAACAGGTGCCATTAATACAGGTAACGAGTGGAGGACAGAGGAGCCTCTTAAAGAAGAAGTTACAGGTCTGTGAGAGCCATACATCTTGCTTGTTTGTAGGTGACCAAATACTTATTTTCCACCATAATTTGCAAATAAATTCATTAAAAATCCTGCAAGTCTCTCATAGTTGAAGTGTACCTATGATGAAAGTTACAGGCCTCTCTCATCTTTTTAAGTGGGAGAACTTGCACAATTGGTGGCTGACTAAATACTTTTGCCCCACTGTATGTTGGCACGACTGCCATATTGCATCTCCATCACAAAGCCCTTGCTTGGAAGTGTACTTCGCCAGACTGCCAAGAACCTTGCCCTCATCCAGGCAAAGGTGGCGAGACACGGTAGTGATGACACCATAGGCCTTGTTGATCTCCAGACAGGATGCTCTTGCCAGCATACTTGGGGTCCAACATGTACGCTGCGGTGTGTATGGGCTTCAGGCAGAAGTCTTCACGCTTTTTGATGTATTTCAGAACTGCAGTTTCCTCTGCTTGGAGCAACAGTGAAGTGGGCAGGGCAGTACGGTAGGGCAGAGTCTGAACATCAGACAGGATGGCATTGTCTCCCTCAATCAGTGCAATGGCTACTGCTATAGGTTTCAGGCTGCTTACCACTCTCTCCCAAAATACATCATCCAGGAGGATCCTCTTGATGGGGGTGTATATCGGCATACTGTGATATGGCCATTTCTTGGAGAGACTCTTTCCCCTCCAGGAGACTGTCAAACATGATGACAACACCACCCCAACGGGTGTTGCTGGGCAGCTTCAATGTGAGATCTTATTCTTCTCACTTAGGTAGGATTTAATAATTTGCCATTATGTCTACTTATGATAAATAAGGTAAAAGGTTTCTGTCTCCATATGATATGGTAAATATATCCAATGTAAAAAAACATCAACATTTTAAATGGTATTAATATTAATTTGCATATATTTCCGTTTATTCCTATATATTCCCGTTAATTCCCATATATTCCTGTTAATGCCCACGGAAAGTTTCCACCTCTGAATATTCCCCAAAATGTGCAACCCTACTTACAACATTCATAATGTTTGACAGACTGTTGGTGAACCTGCTGTAACCTATCCTTTATCTGGGATATCTTAATCAATCCGTCCAACAATAAACCCTTTGTAAAAGCTCCATATTGCCCTCTTGCTTCAATAAAATACAATAATACTACTGGCACTCTTTTCTCTATATAGTGCACTACCTTTGACCAGGGCTCCCTGTTCCTTGACTAGGCCGTTGTTGTTCTGACTGTTGTGTGTATGTTGTGAAAGGCAGAGTATAACCCCTAAGTTGATGTCTATTCCTATGGCAGCGAGTGTTCTCTCCAGAAGGGCTGAGTGAGATGTGGAATGAGATGGTGAAGGATGAAGAGATCACCTTCAATGGAGAAGAATCGGCTCACCCAGGTAGGAACTACAATACCCATCTACCCTGTACCTTTTCATGACTACAATACCCCTGAATATATTAGTATAATGCTGAGTGTAAGATTTTCAGGGTTCTACCCCAGGAATGTAATTGGGGTGCTGCACCATCTTTTGGACTTTGCTGCACCACTATGTAAACCTTTCAGTGCAATGGATTTCTCGCCGTTATCGATGCCCTATTGAGATGCCGTAATGCCCTTCCAAAAATGCATGCCTCGCTGCCATTGTGACCAATGAGCTCCAATAATTATGTAGTCTATATTTCGCTATGTAGTTTATTTATCGCATGCACAAATAGCCTAGGTTTACCAGAATATTACCTGTCCGGTAGTGAGAGAGCTCAACTCATCCAAAAGCTGGTTGACGTTTTCTGATAAGCTCAGTCATTGCGCAACCATTCTAAACACAGGAAAAACACGTTTGATGGGCCCTATTGGAAAGAGGAGGATACCAGCTTTACATTTCTGTATTATTGTAAAAAATAATTTGTTCTTAACTGATTTGCCTATTTAAATAAAGGTTAAATAAAAAATATATACTGTATAATAATCGTATCACTCATCAGCACCACCTTGTTAAAGAAGCCATGGAAGAAGCCTGTATTTATTGTTTGCGTAGGATGCTTGGAGATAAAGGTTCTGGTTCTGTAATGCTGTGTGTGTCTCCCTCCAGAAGACTGTACTGATTGCTTCGGTACTCAGAAGAAGGAGGAATCCAACGACAAAGAGAAGAAGGAAGAGGAGGAGGTGTCGACATCTGTCCATCACTCTATCATCCAGTCATGGGACTGGGGGCGGCAGCCAGGTGGGTGGGATCTGTTTATTAAACACCTGGACAGAGCTGAGTAGCAGTAAAAATTTTCTCTTTAAAATGTGCTAAAATAAATAAATTATGACTCCTCTACAGCCAACTTACTGCTTGTAGGCTGTTGTTGATGTCTCAGACGAAATCATCACAATCATGGTTTTAAATAATGCATCTCTTGCTAATAGTAGTTCTAACATCAGACATTGCAGCTGCTTTTTGTTTTGTATACAAGCCCAGAGGATAGTGTGATGTTAAAATGCAGTGCTCCCCTGACACGCGAAGTGTGACTGTATTAACTGTCAAATGACTAGACAGACTGCGGGCCAGGGCGGTTATTTTTTTTACCCCTTTGCAGTTTAGTGTTTAATCTAGGTACCACTCCAGCACCAACCCCAGCCCCTTGCTCTGCTGGGTAGTACTGCCTCCCCCCCAACCCCAGGGTATGCTATGCTGGGTAGTCTGGTCCTATCCCCCCAACCCCAGGGTATGCTATGCTGGGTAGTCTGGTCCTATCCCCCCAACCCCAGGGTATGCTATGCTGGGTAGTCTGGTCCTATCCCCCCAACCCCAGCCCCTTGCTCTGCTGGGTAGTACTGCCTCCCCCCCAACCCCAGGGTATGCTATGCTGGGTAGTACTGCCTCCCCCCCAACCCCAGGGTATGCTATGCTGGGTAGTCTGGTCCTATCCCCCAACCCCAGGGTATGCTATGCTGGGTAGTCTGGTCCTATCCCCCCAACCCCAGGGTATGCTATGCTGGGTAGTCTGGTCCTATCCCCCCAACCCCAGGGTATGCTATGCTGGGTAGTCTGGTCCTATCCCCCCAATCCCAGGGTATGCTATGCTGGGTAGTCTGGTCCTATCCCCCCAACCCCAGGGTATGCTATGCTGGGTAGTCTGGTCCTATCCCCCCCAACCCCAGGGTATGCTATGCTGGGTAGTCTGGTCCTATCCCCCCAACCCCAGGGTATGCTATGCTGGGTAGTCTGGTCCTATCCCCCCAACCCCAGGGTATGCTATGCTGGGTAGTCTGGTCCTATCCCCCCCAACCCCAGGGTATGCTATGCTGGGTAGTCTGGTCCTATCCCCCCCAACACCAGGGTATACTATGCTGGGTAGTCTGGTCCTATCCCCCCCAACCCCAGGGTATGCTATGCTGGGTAGTCTGGTCCTATCCCCCCAACCCCAGGGTATGCTATGCTGGGTAGTCTGGTCCTATCCCCCCAACCCCAGGGTATGCTATGCTGGGTAGTCTGGTCCTATCCCCCCCAACCCCAGGGTATGCTATGCTGGGTTGTCTGGTCCTATCCCCCAACCCCAGGGTATGCTGGGTAGTCTGGTCTTATCCCCCCAACCCCAGGGTATGCTGGGTAGTCTGGTCCAATCCCCCCAACCCCAGGGTATGCTGGGTAGTCTGGTCCTATCCCCCCAACCCCAGGGTATGCTGGGTAGTCTGGTCCTATCCCCCCAACCCCAGGGTATGCTGGGTAGTCTGGTCCTATCCCCCCAACCCCAGGGTATGCTGGGTAGTCTGGTCCTCCATGCTATGCTCCCAGTAAAGCAATAAAACATTCAAGGATCCCAGAAAAGTGCAAAACAATTGCCCACATTATGTAGCCTATGAAACAAGGTTCATAAAACCGATAACTTGCAAATAAAGGATGACATTCATATACTGACTGTCTCTGAAACTAGATAATACCTTTGATGATACAGTGGTAGCAATACATGGTTATAACATCTACAGAAATAACAATGGTGGAGGTGTTGCAGTTTATAGACAGAACCACATTCCAGTAAAGCTTAGAGGATCTCATGTTAAAAACGGTTGAAGTAATATGGCTACAGGTTCATCTGACTCACCTAAAGACCATTCTGGTGGGAAACTGCTATAGACCACCAAGTGATAACAGTCAGTATCTGGATAACATGTGTAATGCTTGATAATCTATGTTATATCAACAGAGAGGTATTTTTTCTGGGTGATTTTCAATATTGACTGGCTTTAATTAAGCTTCAAACGGTAACCAGTCAACCTACAAGAGTAGTTACAGTTCCTAAAGTATTCAGACCCCTTGACTTTTTCCACATGTTGTTACTTTAAAGCCTTATTCTTTAACAATATAAACACAATACCCCATAATGACTCAATACCCCATAATGACACAATACCCCATAATGACACAATACCCCATAATGACACAATACCCCATAATGACACAATACCCCATAATGACACAATACCCCATAATGACACAATACCCCATAATGACACAATACCCCATAATGACACAATACCCCATAATGACTCAATACCCCATAATGACACAATACCCCATAATGACTCAATACCCCATAATGACACAATACCCCATAATGACACAATACCCCATAATGACACACTACCCCATAATGACACACTACCCCATAATGACACACTACCCCATAATGACACACTACCCCATAATGACACAATACCCCATAATGACACAATACCCCATAATGACTCAATACCCCATAATGACACAATACCCCATAATGACACAATACCCCATAATGACACAATACCCCACAATGACACAATACCCCACAATGACACAATACCCCACAATGACACAATACCCCACAATGACACAATACCCCATAATGACACAATACCCCATAATGACACAATACCCCGTAATGACGCAATACCCCGTAATGACGCAATACCCCGTAATGACGCAATACCCCGTAATGACGCAATACCCCGTAATGACGCAATACCCCGTAATGACGCAATACCCCGTAATGACGCAATACCCCATAATGACACAATACCCCATAATGACTCAATACCCCATAATGACTCAATACCCCATAATGACACAATACCCCATAATGACACACTACCCCGTAATGACGCAATACCCCGTAATGACCCAATACCCCGTAATGACCCAATACCCCGTAATGACCCAATACCCCGTAATGACGCAATACCCCGTAATGACGCAATACCCCGTAATGACGCAATACCCCGTAATGACGCAATACCCCGTAATGACGCAATACCCCGTAATGACGCAATACCCCGTAATGACCCAATACCCCGTAATGACGCAATACCCCGTAATGACACGCAATACCCCGTAATGACACGCAATACCCCGTAATGACACGCAATACCCCGTAATGACACGCAATACCCCGTAATGACACTCAATACCCCGTAATGACACGCAATACCCCGTAATGACACGCAATACCCCGTAATGACACGCAATACCCCGTAATGACACGCAATACCCCGTAATGACACGCAATACCCCGTAATGACACGCAATACCCCATAATGACACAATACCCCGTAATGACCCAATACCCCATAATGACCCAATACCCCATAATGACACAATACCCCATAATGACACAATACCCCATAATGACAAAGCTTTTTAGAAACTTTTGCTAATTTATAGAATAAAATAAACTGAAATATATCACATGTACATCAGTATTCAGACCCTTTACTCAGTACTTTGTTGAAGCACCTGTCATGACGCCCTCCTTGCTGGAGATCAAAGGTGCCGGCTAGGCAAAGGTCTGACCCCCCCCGGGGTAGTTTTATGATATAAAAATATCTTATGCGTTTAATTCGGGAGATAACTTGTTAAACACATTTTCACGTGGTGAAATACTTCCTAATTAATTGTTACGTGATTGATTTAATCACATAGTTATAGATTTTGATAAAATAAGTCATCACATTAATGGTTGTCAGCGATTACAGCCTCCAGTCTTCTGGGGTCTGATGCTACCAGCTTGGTACACCTGTATTTGGGGAGGTTCTCCCATTCCCCTCTGCAGATCCTCTCCAGCTCTGTCAGGTTGGATGGGGAGCATCGCTGCACCGCTATTTTCAGGTCTCTGGAGATGTTCAAGTCCTCCAACACACTTAATGTATTGTAGATATGTGGTAGTAGAGTAGTGGTCTGAGGAACACTTAATGTATTGTAGATATGTGGTAGTAGAGTAGTGGTCTGAGGAACACTTAATGTATTGTAGATATGTGGTAGTAGAGTAGTGGTCTGAGGAACACTTAATGTATTGTAGATATGTGGTAGTAGAGTAGTGGTCTGAGGAACACTTAATGTATTGTAGATATGTGGTAGTAGAGTAGTGGTCTGAGGAACACTTAATGTATTGTAGATATGTGGTAGTAGAGTAGTGGTCTGAGGAACACTTAATGTATTGTAGATATGTGGTAGTAGAGTAGTGGTCTGAGGAACACTTAATGTATTGTAGATATGTGGTAGTAGAGTAGTGGTCTGAGGAACACTTAATGTATTGTAGATATGTGGTAGTAGAGTAGTGGTCTGAGGAACACTTAATGTATTGTAGATATGTGGTAGTAGAGTAGTGGTCTGAGGAACACTTAATGTATTGTAGATATGTGGTAGTAGAGTAGTGGTCTGAGGAACACTTAATGTATTGTAGATATGTGGTAATAGAGTAGTGGTCTGAGGAACACTTAATGTATTGTAGATATGTGGTAGTAGAGTAGTGGTCTGAGGAACACTTAATGTATTGTAGATATGTGGTAGTAGAGTAGTGGTCTGAGGAACACTTAATGTATTGTAGATATGTGTTAGTAGAGTAGTGGTCTGAGGAACACTTAATGTATTGTAGATATGTGGTAGTAGAGTAGTGGTCTGAGGAACACTTAATGTATTGTAGATATGTGGTAATAGAGTAGTGGTCTGAGGGACACTTAATGTATTGTAGATATGTGGTAATAGAGTAGTGGTCTGAGGAACACTTAATGTATTGTAGATATGTGGTAGTAGAGTAGTGGTCTGAGGAACACTTAATGTATTGTAGATATGTGGTAGTAGAGTAGTGGTCTGAGGAACACTTAATGTATTGTAGATATGTGGTAGTAGAGTAGTGGTCTGAAGGACAGGAAGAGTAGCTGCTGCCTTGGCAGGAACTAATGGGGATCCATAATAAATACAAATTCCAAATGTCGGCATCTCTGTTGTCCTCTGTCGGCTTCCGTCTCTGTTTATAATCCATATGGCTGGGTGTGGTAGCATGGTGGTGTATGTCTGGCTGCAGGAGATAAGCACCTTGACTGGACCAGCCCAGCCGGATGTCTCCTGTTCTCGCCTGTCCAGTCCTGATTATAGTACTGTACTGTAGGCTTGCCAGTAGTTCTGAGAGATTAGTGCTTTTTGAGGTTGGTTCGTGTTTGGTTATAAAAATAAATGACTTCCAATGGCAAAAATAGTGACTATTCCATTGTCTCCACATTGGTAGAAAAATAAGACATTACTATAAAATAATAACATATTTCAGTTGTTTTATTACTTAGTTTTTATTTGATTACTTAATTGTTTTGAATTCCTTAGTCATTATCTCATCTCTGCTCAGGCCGTAGCAGCCAGACAACCCTCTAACCCTTTCCTCATGCTGGACTGTCTTTGGAGTAGTAGCTGCTTAGTATGCTGCAGAGTTGTCTGACTAAATCATTTTACTAGTTCTTCAAAGTACATTAGGCATACTTTCAAGTATATTAGCTTATTACCAACTACTACAACTATCAATTGGGTAGAGCTACAGTGCCTTCAAAGTATTCACACCCCTTGACTTATTCCACATTAAAAAAATCATTCTCAACCATCTACACACAGTACCCTATAATGACAAAGTGAAAACATGTTTTTAGACATTTTTGCACATTTATTGAAAATTAAATACACAAATATGTCATTTACATAAGTATTCCCCCACCGGTGTCAATACATGTTAGAATCATCTAAAAGATTGGAGGACCAAGGCACTCTTCATATATAGTTGAAGTCTAATAGCAAAGCCTTATGTTTGGGGCAAATCCAACAACACATTAGTAAGTGGCTCCTTATGTTAAAGCATGGTGGTGGCTGCATCATGGTATGGGTAAGCCTGACATCGGCAAATACTGGGGAGTTTTCATGATAAATACAGTTGAAGTCTGAAGTTTACATACGCCTTAGCCAAATACATTGAAACTCCGGATTTTCACAATTCCTGACATTTAATCCTAGTAAAAATTCCCTGTCTTAGGTCAGTTAGGATCACCACTTTATTTTAAGAATGTGAAATGTCAGAATAATAGTAGAGAGAATGATTTATTTCAGCTTTTATTTCTTTCATCACATTCCCAGTGGGTCAGAAGTTTACATACACTCAATTAGTATTTGGTAGCATTGCCTTTAAATTGTTTAACTTGGGTAAAACGTTTCGGGTAGCCTTCCACAAGCTTCCCACAATAAGTTGGGTGAATTTTGGCCCATTCCTCCTGACAGAACTGGTGTAACTGAGTCAGGTTTGTAGGCCTCCTTGCTCACACACGCTTTTTCAGTTCTGCCCACAAATGTTCTATAGGATTGAGGTCAGGGCTTTGTGATGGCCACTCCAATACCTTGACTTTGTTGTCCTTAAGCCATTTTGCCACAACTTTGGAAGTATGCTTGGGGTCATTGTCCATTTGGAAGACCCATTTAAGACCAAGCTTTAACTTCCTGACTGATGTCTTGAGATTTTGCTTCAATATATCCACATAATATTCTTTCCTCATGATGCCATCTATTTTGTGAAGGGCACCAGTACCTCCTGCAGCAAAGCACCCCCACAACATGATGCTGCCACCCCCGTGCTTCACGGTTGGGATGGTGTTCTTCGGCTTGCAAGCCTCCCCCTTTTTCCTCCAAACATAACAATGGTCATTATGGCCAAACAGTTCTATTTTTGTTTCATCAGACCAGCGGACATTTCTCCAAAAAGTATGATCTTTGTCCCCATGTGCAGTTGCAAACCGTAGTCTGGCTTTTTTATGGCGGTTTTGGAGCAGTGGCTTCTTCCTTGCTGAAAGGCCTTTCAGGTTATGTCGACATATACAGGGTTGTTTCAGTCTTGTATCTAGATGTCAGCTAGCTGATACACCCCTGGTCAAAAGTTTGGAATATTACTCATTCAAGGGTTTTTACATTGTAGAATAAAAGTGAAGACATCAAAACTATGACATAACACATATGGAATCACGTAGTAACCAAGAAAGTGTTGAACAAATAAAAATATATTTTATATTTTGAGATTCTTCAAATAGCCACCCTTTGCCTTGATGACAGCCTTGCACAGTCTTGGCATTCTCTCAACCAGCTTCACCTGGAATGCTTTTCCAACAGTCCCACATATGCTGGGCACTTGTTGGCTGCTTTTCCTTCACTGCGGTCCGACTCATCTCAAACCATCTAAATCTGGTTGAGGTTGGAACCAAAAATCTCAAATTTGGACTCCAGACTAAAGGACAGATTTCCACCGGTCTAATGTCCATTGCTCGAGTCTCTTCTTCTTATTGGTGTCCTTTAGTAGTGGTTTCTCTGCAGCAATTCCACCATCAAGGCCTCATTCACACAGTCTCCTCTGAACAGTAGATGTCTGTTACTTGAACTCTGTGAAGCATTTATTTGGGCTGCAATCTGAGGCTGGTAATTCTAATGAACTTATCCTCTGCAGCAGAGGTAACTCTGGGTCTTCCATTCCTGTGGCGGTCCTCATGAAGATGGATGAGAGAATGCCATGAGTGTGCAAAGCTGTCATCAAGGCAAAGGGTAGCTACTTTGAAGAATCTCAAATATAACATATTTTTGTTTAACACTTTTTTGGTTACTACATGAGTCCATATGTGTTATGTCATAGTTTTGATGTCTTCAAACCTTTTGACCGGGGGTGTATATACAGGGTTGTTTCAGTGTTCTATCTAGATGTCAGCTAGCTGATATGTACAGAGTTGTATCAGGGTTGTATAAAAATGTCAGGTAGCTGATATATACAGGGTTGTATCTAGATATCTTAAGCTTGCGTGCGGCTGCTTGGCCATGGAAACACATTTCATGAAGCTCTCGATTAACAGTTCTTGTGCTGATGTTGCTTCTAGAGGCAGTTTGGAACTCTGTAGTGATTGTTGCAACCGAGGACAGACATTTTTTACGCTCTTCAGCACTTGGGGGTTCTGTTCTGTTAGCTTGTGTGGCCTATCACAGCTCCTAGAAGTTTCCACTTCACAATAACAGCACTTACAGTTGACCTGGGCAGCTCTAGCAGGGCAGAAATTTGACGAACTGACTTGTTGGAAAGGTGACATTCTATGACATTGCAAAGTTATTATATTTTAACTGCTCACCTCGTCTCTCTCTGTCTCTCTCGGTCTCTCTCTCTCTCGGTCTCTCTCTCTCTCGGTCTCTCTCTCTCTCGGTCTCTCTCTCTCTCGGTCTCTCTCTCTCTCTCTCGGTCTCTCTCTCTCTCTCTCGGTCTCTCAATTCAATTCAATTCAATTCAATTCACTTTATTGGCATGACGCAACAATGTACATATTGCCAAAGTATCATACATCAATATATATATATTTTTTTATATATTTATATATATATTTTTTTATATTTTATATATATATATATACATACATATACACACGCACATACATATATATACACATATATACATACATTCATACACACATATATATATATATTTTTTTTTTAAAAATATAATTACATCAAAGAACAAATAACAACAGGAAAAAATAAAATAAATGCATTAAATATGTCAGGCACTGTCCCTCAACTTGTGGCAGGCAGCAACATAGCATGCTGCCAGCACACAGCTGGTCATGTCTTCCCCCAAAAGGATCGGCAGCCTTTCTATGTCAGAGAGGTCCTCAAAGCCCCGGACTACTTGTTCAAATTTGGGGAAGTGACTCTCTCTGATGGTTTTATATTTTTGACATTTGGTCAGGAAATGCAGCTCTGTCTCTGGTTCCGCTGTGGTGCAGTGGTTGCACAGCCTTTCCTCTACAGGGAGCCAGGTTTTCCTGTGTCTACCCTTCTCAATAGCAAGGCTGTGCTCGCTGAGCCTGTACTTTGTCAAGGTTTTCCTGAGGTTTTGATCAGTCACCATGGTCAGATAGTTTGCCATGGTGTACTGTCGATTTAGGGCCAAATAGCACTGCATTTTGCTTTGTGCTTGTGTTTGTGTTTTCCAATAGGTAATGTAGTTTTGTTTTAGATGTTTTGTAATTTGGTTAATTCTTATTGATTGGATGTTCTGGTCCTGAGGCTTCAGTGTGTTAGTGGAACAAGTTTGTGAACTCAGCCCCTGGACCAGTTGGATGAAGGGACTCTTATCTTTGCTCAACTCTTGGTATTGCAGGGCTTGGTAATGATATGAGAGGGGGTCACTGTGTTTTAGGTGTTTCCAAAACTTAATTGCTCTTTTTTGAGTTTTTAATATTAGTGGATATCGGCCTAATTCTGCCCTGCATGCATTGTTTGTAGTTTTCCTCTGGACATGTAGGAGAATCTTACAAAGTTCCGCGTGCAAGGTCTCAATGGGATGTTTGTCCCAGTGGGTAAAATCTTGTTTTGTAAGTGGACCCCACACCTCGCTGCCATAGAGTGCGATTGGTTCAATCACACATTTAATTAGTTTTTGCCAAATTGTAGTAGGTATTTCAATTTGGATTTGTTTTTTTAATGGCGTAGAATGCCCTGCGTGCTTTGTCTCTCAGTTCATTCACTGCATTATTTAGGTGTCCAGTCGAACTTATTTTTAAACCTAAATAGTTGTATTGTGTGCAATACTCTATATGTTTTGCACCAATTGAGAACTTTGGTTTTATTCCCTGGGATCTGGAATTTGTCTGGAAAATCATTATTTTGGTCTTTTTGGGGTTTACTGTCAGGGCCCAGGTCTGACAGTACTGCTCTAGCAGGTCCAAGCTCTGCTGTAGACCATGTGCTGTGGGTGAAAGCAGGCACAGGTCATCTGCAAAGAGCAGGCATCTAACTTCCGAATTGTGGAGACTAACACCAGGGGCTGAGGACTTCTCTAGAATATTGGCCAATTCATTGATGTAAATGTTAAATAGCACAGGGCTGAGATTGCAACCCTGGCGCAGGCCCCGCCCCTGGTTAAATGATTCAGTTTGTTTCTTGCCAATTTTTATGCTACACATGTTGCCTGTATACATTGATTTTATAATGTCATATGTTTTACCCCCTACACCACTTTCAATGACTTTGTAGAACAGTCCTGTATGCCAGATAGAATCTCTCTCTCTCTCTCTCGGTCTCTCTCTCTCTGTCTCTCTCTCTCTGTCTCTCTCTCTCTGTCTCTCTCTCTCTCTCTCGGTCTCTCTCTCGGTCTCTCTCTCGGTGTGTCTCTCTCTCTCGGTCTCTCTCTCTCTCGGTGTGTCTCTCTCTCTCTCGGTCTCTCTCTCTCTCGGTCTCTCTCTCTCTCGGTCTCTCTCTCGGTCTCTCTCTCTCTCTTTCGGTCTCTCTCTCTCTCTCTCTCTCTCTGTCTCTCTCTCTCGGTCTCTCTCTCTCGGTCTCTCTCTCGGTCTCTCTCTCTCTCTCTCTCTCTCTGTCTCTCTCTCTCGGTCTCTCTCTCTCGGTCTCTCTCTCGGTCTCTCTCTCGGTCTCTCTCTCGGTCTCTCTCTCTCGGTCTCTCTCTCTCGGTGTGTCTCTCTCTCTCTCTGTCTCTCTGTCTCTCTCGGTCTCTCTCTCTCGGTCTCTCTCTCTCGGTCTCTCTGTCTCTCTCTCTCTCTCGGTCTCGATCTCTGTCTCTCTCTCTCTCTCTCTCTCTCGGTCGGTCTCTCGGTCGGCCTCTGTCTCTCTCTCGGCCTCTGTCTCTCTCTCGGCCTCTGTCTCTCTCTCGGCCTCTGTCTCTCTCTCGGCCTCTGTCTCTCTCTCGGTCTCTGTCTCTCTCTCGGTCTCTGTCTCTCTCTCGGCCTCTGTCTCTCTCTCGGCCTCTGTCTCTCTCTCGGCCTCTGTCTCTCTCTCGGTCTCTGTCTCTCTCTCGGTCTCTGTCTCTCTCTCGGTCTCTCTCTCTCTCGGTCTCTCTCTCTCTCGGTCTCTCTCTCTCTCTCTCTCTCTCTCTCACTCTCTTAGATGAGGCGGAGCTGAAGGACTGTCTTATGGTGCTGGTAGATGACCAACAGAAGCTATCGGCCCAGATGGCCAAGAGCACGCTGTCTGCCCTGCGCCTGCGCCAGCGCCTGGTCATCCTAGAGAGATATCTCATATCCCTGAGCCACAGCATGATGGAAGAGAAGTACAAGGTCCGCTGGAAGAGCCCCCCCAGCCCCCCTCTCCCCATCGTAGACAACAAGAGGTACAGGAAACGTCTAATTTCACTGTAAACTGAAATGCTGATCCACTAGTGGAGTTAAACGTGTGTCTCTCTCTAGCCCCCGACCAGCCAGTAAGGGTGTGGAGGGTTTGGCCAGAGTGGGCTCCAGAGCAGCTCTCTCCTTTGCCTTTGCCTTCCTACGACGAGCCTGGAGGTCTGGTAAGCATCCTCTCTATCATCTAGACATAACCCTTCACTTAGTCTTTATCAAGCATCCTCTCCACCGT
Source organism: Thymallus thymallus (assembly GCA_023634145.1). NCBI lineage: Eukaryota > Metazoa > Chordata > Actinopteri > Salmoniformes > Salmonidae > Thymallus > Thymallus thymallus. The sequence goes on from CM042393.1 coordinate 791,422, forward strand.
CTAGACATCACATAGTCAACATGGTCCAGAGTATTAGACCCTCTACTGTCCCGCTCTACTGTCTACTGTCCCCCTCTACTGTCTACTGTCCCCCTCTACTCTCTACTGTCCCCCTCTACTCTCTACTGTCCCCCTCTACTCTCTACTGTCCCCCTCTACTGTCTACTGTCCCCCTCTACTCTCTACTGTCCCCCTCTACTGTCCCCCTCTACTCTCTACTGTCCCCCTCTACTCTCTACTGTCCCCCTCTACTGTCCCCCTCTACTCTCTACTGTCCCCCTCTACTGTCCCCCTCTACTCTCTACTGTCCCCCTCTACTCTCTACTGTCCCCCTCTACTGTCCCCCTCTACTCTCTACTGTCCCCCTCTACTCTCTACTGTCCCCCTCTACTGTCTACTGTCCCCCTCTACTCTCTACTGTCCCCCTCTACTCTCTACTGTCCCCCTCTACTCTCTACTGTCCCCCTCTACTCTCTACTGTCCCCCTCTACTCTCTACTGTCCCCCTCTACTCTCTACTGTCCCCCTCTACTGTCTACTGTCCCCCTCTACTCTCTACTGTCTACTGTCCCCCTCTACTCTCTACTGTCCCCCTCTACTGTCTACTGTCCCCCTCTACTGTCTACTGTCCCCCTCTACTGTCCCCCTCTACTGTCTACTGTCCCCCTCTACTGTCCCCCTCTACTGTCTACTGTCCCCCTCTACTCTCTACTGTCCCCCTCTACTGTCTACTGTCCCCCTCTACTGTCTACTGTCCCCCTCTACTGTCCCCCTCTACTGTCTACTGTCCCCCTCTACTGTCCCCCTCTACTGTCTACTGTCCCCCTCTACTGTCCCCCTCTACTGTCCCCCTCTACTGTCCCCCTCTACTGTCTACTGTCCCCCTCTACTGTCCCCCTCTACTGTCTACTGTCCCCCTCTACTGTCCCCCTCTACTGTCCCCCTCTACTGTCCCCCTCTACTCTCTACTGTCCCCCTCTACTCTCTACTGTCCCCCTCTACTCTCTACTGTCCCCCTCTACTGTCTACTGTCCCCCTCTACTCTCTACTGTCCCCCTCTACTGTCCCCCTCTACTGTCCCCCTCTACTCTCTACTGTCCCCCTCTACTCTCTACTGTCCCCCTCTACTGTCCCCCTCTACTCTCTACTGTCCCCCTCTACTCTCTACTGTCCCCCTCTACTGTCCCCCTCTACTCTCTACTGTCCCCCTCTACTCTCTACTGTCCCCCTCTACTGTCTACTGTCCCCCTCTACTCTCTACTGTCCCCCTCTACTCTCTACTGTCCCCCTCTACTCTCTACTGTCCCCCTCTACTGTCTACTGTCCCCCTCTACTGTCTACTGTCCCCCTCTACTCTCTACTGTCTACTGTCCCCCTCTACTCTCTACTGTCCCCCTCTACTGTCTACTGTCCCCCTCTACTGTCTACTGTCCCCCTCTACTCTCTACTGTCCCCCTCTACTGTCTACTGTCCCCCTCTACTGTCTACTGTCCCCCTCTACTGTCCCCCTCTACTGTCTACTGTCCCCCTCTACTGTCCCCCTCTACTGTCTACTGTCCCCCTCTACTGTCCCCCTCTACTGTCCCCCTCTACTGTCCCCCTCTACTGTCTACTGTCCCCCTCTACTGTCTACTGTCCCCCTCTACTGTCCCCCTCTACTGTCCCCCTCTACTCTCTACTGTCCCCCTCTACTGTCTACTGTCCCCCTCTACTGTCTACTGTCCCGCTCTACTCTCTACTGTCCCCCTCTACTCTCTACTGTCCCCCTCTACTCTCTACTGTCCCCCTCTACTGTCTACTGTCCCCCTCTACTGTCTACTGTCCCGCTCTACTCTCTACTGTCCCCCTCTACTCTCTACTGTCCCCCTCTACTCTCTACTGTCCCCCTCTACTCTCTACTGTCCCCCTCTACTCTCTACTGTCCCCCTCTACTGTCTACTGTCCCCCTCTACTCTCTACTGTCCCCCTCTACTCTCTACTGTCCCCCTCTACTGTCCCCCTCTACTCTCTACTGTCCCCCTCTACTGTCCCCCTCTACTCTCTACTGTCCCCCTCTACTGTCCCCCTCTACTGTCCCCCTCTACTGTCTACTGTCCCCCTCTACTGTCTACTGTCCCCCTCTACTCTCTACTGTCCCCCTCTACTGTCCCCCTCTACTGTCCCCCTCTACTCTCTACTGTCCCCCTCTACTCTCTACTGTCCCCCTCTACTGTCTACTGTCCCCCTCTACTCTCTACTGTCCCCCTCTACTGTCTACTGTCCCCCTCTACTCTCTACTGTGCCCCTCTACTCTACTGTCCCCCTCTACTCTCTACTGTCCCCCTCTACTCTCTACTGTCCCCCTCTACTGTCTACTGTCCCCCTCTACTCTCTACTCTCTACTGTCCCCCTCTACTGTCCCCCTCTACTCTCTACTGTCCCCCTCTACTCTCTACTGTCCCCCTCTACTCTCTACTGTCCCCCTCTACTCTCTACTGTCCCCCTCTACTCTCTACTGTCCCCCTCTACTCTCTACTGTCCCCCTCTACTCTCTACTGTCCCCCTCTACTGTCTACTGTCCCCCTCTACTCTCTACTGTCCCCCTCTACTCTCTACTGTCCCCCTCTACTCTCTACTGTCCCCCTCTACTGTCCCCCTCTACTGTCCCCCTCTACTGTCCCCCTCTACTCTCTACTGTCCCCCTCTACTCTCTACTGTCCCCCTCTACTCTCTACTGTCCCCCTCTACTCTCTACTGTCCCCCTCTACTCTCTACTGTCCCCCTCTACTGTCCCCCTCTACTCTCTACTGTCCCCCTCTACTGTCCCCCTCTACCCTCTACTGTCCCCCTCTACTCTCTACTGTCCCCCTCTACTCTCTACTGTCCCCCTCTACTCTCTACTGTCCCCCTCTACTGTCCCCCTCTACTGTCCCCCTCTACTCTCTACTCTCTACTGTCCCCCTGTCCCCCTCTACTCTCTACTGTCCCCCTGTCCCCCTCTACTCTCTACTGTCCCCCTCTACTCTCTACTCTCTACTCTCTACTGTCCCCCTCTACTGTCCCCCTCTACTCTCTACTGTCCCCCTCTACTGTCCCCCTCTACTCTCTACTGTCCCCCTCTACTCTCTACTGTCCCCCTCTACTCTCTACTGTCCCCCTCTACTCTCTACTGTCCCCCTCTACTGTCTACTGTCCCCCTCTACTGTCTACTGTCCCCCTCTACTGTCTACTGTCCCCCTCTACTGTCTACTGTCCCCCTCTACTGTCTACTGTCCCCCTCTACTCTCTACTGTCCCCCTCTACTCTCTACTGTCCCCCTCTACACTCTACTGTCCCCCTCTACTCTCTACTGTCCCCCTCTACTCTCTACTGTCCCCCTCTACTCTCTACTGTCCCCCTCTACTCTCTACTGTCCCCCTCTACTCTCTACTGTCCCCCTCTACTCTCTACACTCTACTGTCCCCCTCTACTCTCTACTGTCCCCCTCTACTCTCTACTGTCCCCCTCTACTCTCTACACTCTACTGTCCCCCTCTACTCTCTACACTCTACTGTCCCCCTCTACTGTCTACTGTCCCCCTCTACTCTCTACTGTCCCCCTCTACTCTCTACTGTCCCCCTCTACTGTCCCCCTCTACTCTCTACTGTCCCCCTCTACACTCTACTGTCCCCCTCTACACTCTACTGTCCCCCTCTACTCTCTACTGTCCTCCTCTACTGTCTACTGTCCCCCTCTACTCTCTACTGTCCCCCTCTACTCTCTACTGTCCCCCTCTACTCTCTACTGTCCCCCTCTACTCTCTACACTCTACTGTCCCCCTCTACTCTCTACTGTCCCCCTTTACTCTCTACTGTCCCCCTCTACTGTCCCCCTCTACTCTCTACTGTCCCCCTCTACTGTCCCCCTCTACTCTCTACTGTCCCCCTCTACTCTCTACTGTCCCCCTCTACTCTCTACTGTCCCCCTCTACTCTCTACTGTCCCGCTCTACTCTCTACTGTCCCCCTCTACTCTCTACTGTCCCCCTCTACTCTCTACTGTCCCCCTCTACTGTCCCCCTCTACTCTCTACTGTCCCCCTCTACTGTCTACTCTCTACTGTCCCCCTCTACTCTCTACTCTCTACTGTCCCCCTCTACTGTCCCTCTCTACTGTCCCCCTCTACTGTCCCCCTCTACTCTCTACTGTCCCCCTCTACTCTCTACTCTCTACTGTCCCCCTCTACTCTCTACTGTCCCCCTCTACTCTCTACTGTCCCCCTCTACTCTCTACTCTCTACTGTCCCCCTCTACTGTCCCTCTCTACTGTCCCCCTCTACTGTCCCCCTCTACTCTCTACTGTCCCCCTCTACTCTCTACTGTCCCCCTCTACTCTCTACTGTCCCCCTCTACTCTCTACTGTCCCCCTCTACTCTCTACTCTCCCCCTCTACTCTCTACTGTCCCCCTCTACTCTCTACTGTCCCCCTCTACTCTCTACTCTCTACTGTCCCCCTCTACTGTCCCCCTCTAGTGTCCCCCTCTACTGTCCCCCTCTACTCTCTACTGTCCCCCTCTACTCTCTACTGTCTCCCTCTACTCTCTACTGTCCCCCTCTACTCTCTACTGTCCCCCTCTACTCTCTACTGTCCCCCTCTACTCTCTACTGTCCCCCTCTACTCTCTACTGTCCCCCTCTACTCTCTACTGTCCCCCTCTACTGTCCCCCTCTACTCTCTACTGTCCCCCTCTACTGTCCCCCTCTACTCTCTACTGTCCCCTTCTACTGTCCCCCTCTACTCTCTACTGTCCCTCTCTACTCTCTACTGTCCCTCTCTACTGTCCCCCTCTACTGTCTACTGTCCCCCTCTACTCTCTACTGTCCCCCTCTACTCTCTACTGTCCCCCTCTACTCTCTACTGTCCCCCTCTACTCTCTACTGTCCCCCTCTACTGTCCCCCTCTACTGTCTACTGTCCCCCTCTACTGTCTACTGTCCCCCTCTACTCTCTACTGTCCCCCTCTACTCTCTACTGTCCCCCTCTACTCTCTACTGTCCCCCTCTACTCTCTACTGTCCCCCTCTACTCTCTACTGTCCCCCTCTACCCTCTACTGTCCCTCTCTACCCTCTACTGTCCCCCTCTACTCTCTACTGTCCCCCTCTACTCTCTACTGTCCCCCTCTACTCTCTACTGTCCCCCTCTACTCTCTACTGTCCCCCTCTACTCTCTACTCTCTACCCTCTACTGTCCCCCTCTACTCTCTACTGTCCCTCTCTACTCTCTACTGTCCCCCTCTACTCTCTACTGTCCCCCTCTACTCTCTACTGTCCCCCTCTACTCTCTACTGTCCCCCTCTACTCTCTACACTCTACTGTCCCCCTCTACTGTCCCCCTCTACTCTCTACTGTCCCCCTCTACTGTCCCCCTCTACTCTCTACTGTCCCCCTCTACTGTCCCCCTCTACTCTCTACTGTCCCCCTCTACTGTCCCCCTCTACTGTCTACTGTCCCCCTCTACTCTCTACTGTCCCCCTCTACTCTCTACTGTCCCCCTCTACTGTCTACTGTCCCCCTCTACTCTCTACTGTCCCCCTCTACTGTCTACTGTCCCCCTCTACTGTCTACTGTCCCCCTCTACTCTCTACTTTACAAAGTTTATACTAATCAGTGACGCATCAACACATTTCTGTCAAATGATTTGCTTTATTATATCCCATAGTGCTCTTGCTGCTTCCAGTCCATACTACAGTAGGTCTAGAGCCTATTATTTTGGACGATATTGTACTGAAGAAAGATATGAACGCAGCTGAAATTAAAGATCCCCAGATAAAATTGTGCACAAATGTGTTTCCATCCCTGTTAGTCAGCATTTCTCCTTTGGCAAGATAATCCATCCACCTGACAGGTGTGGCATATCAAGAAGCTGAGTAAACAGCATTACATAGGTGCACCTTGTGCTGTGGACAATAAAAGGCCACTCTAAAGTGTGCAGTTCTGTCACACAACACAATGCCACAGATGTCACAAGTTTTGAGGTAGAGTTCAATTGTCATGCTGACTGCAGGAATGTCCAGCAGAGCTGTTGCCAGAGAATTTAATGTTAATTTCTCTACCATAAGCCACCTCAAGTAGTTTTAGAGAATATGGCAGTACGCCCAACCGGCCTCACATCCGCAGACCAGGACCTCCACATCCAGCTTCTTCCCCGTGGGACTAGTCTGAGAGAAGCCACCCAGACAGCTGATGAAACTGAAGAGCATTCCTGTCTGAAAGCCCTTTTGTGTGGAAAAACTCATTCTGATTGGCTCGGCCTGGCTCCCCAGTGGGTGGGCCTGGCTCCCCAGTGGGTGGACCTATGCTTTCCCAGGCCCACCCATGGTTCCGTCCCTGGCCAGTGAAATCCATAGATTAATGTATTTCAATTGATTTATTTCCTTATGTGAAATGTAACTTGTTGCACTGTCATAGGATGCCACCTTTCCAACAAGCCCTGCTAGAGCTGCCCTGGTCAACTGTAACTGCTGTCATAGGATGCCACCTTTCCAACAAGCCCTGCTAGAGCTGCCCTGGTCAACTGTAACTGCTGTCATAGGATGCCACCTTTCCAACAAGCTCTGCTAGAGCTGCCCTGGTCAACTGTAACTGCTGTCATAGGATGCCACCTTTCCAACAAGCCCTGCTAGAGCTGCCCTGGTCAACTGTAACTGCTGTCATAGGATGCCACTTTTCCAACAAGCCCTGCTAGAGCTGCCCTGGTCAACTGTAACTGCTGTCATAGGATGCCACCTTTCCAACAAGCCCTGCTAGAGCTGCCCTGGTCAACTGTAACTGCTGTCATAGGATGCCACCTTTCCAACAAGCCCTGCTAGAGCTGCCCTGGTCAACTGTAACTGCTGTCATAGGATGCCACCTTTCCAACAAGCCCTGCTAGAGCTGCCCTGGTCAACTGTAACTGCTGTCATAGGATGCCACTTTTCCAACAAGCCCTGCTAGAGCTGCCCTGGTCAACTGTAACTGCTGTCATAGGATGCCACCTTTCCAACAAGCCCTGCTAGAGCTGCCCTGGTCAACTGTAACTGCTGTCATAGGATGCCACCTTTCCAACAAGCCCTGCTAGAGCTGCCCTGGTCAACTGTAACTGCTGTCATAGGATGCCACTTTTCCAACAAGCCCTGCTAGAGCTGCCCTGGTCAACTGTAACTGCTGTCATAGGATGCCACCTTTCCAACAAGCCCTGCTAGAGCTGCCCTGGTCAACTGTAACTGCTGTCATAGGATGCCACCTTTCCAACAAGCCCTGCTAGAGCTGCCCTGGTCAACTGTAACTGCTTTCATAGGATGCCACCTTTCCAACAAGCCCTGCTAGAGCTGCCCTGGTCAACTGTAACTGCTGTCATAGGATGCCACCTTTCCAACAAGCCCTGCTAGAGCTGCCCTGCTCAACTGTCACTGCTGTCATAGGATGCCACCTTTCCAACAAGCCCTGCTAGAGCTGCCCTGCTCAACTGTAACTGCTGTCATAGGATGCCACCTTTCCAACAAGCCCTGCTAGAGCTGCCCTGGTCAACTGTAACTGCTGTCATAGGATGCCACCTTTCCAACAAGCCCTGCTAGAGCTGCCCTGGTCAACTGTAACTGCTGTCATAGGATGCCACCTTTCCAACAAGCCCTGCTAGAGCTGCCCTGGTCAACTGTAACTGCTGTCATAGGATGCCACCTTTCCAACAAGCCCTGCTAGAGCTGCCCTGGTCAACTGTAACTGCTGTCATAGGATGCCACCTTTCCAACAAGCCCTGCTAGAGCTGCCCTGGTCAACTGTAACTGCTGTCATAGGATGCCACCTTTCCAACAAGCCCTGCTAGAGCTGCCCTGGTCAACTGTAAGTGCTGTTATTGTGAAGTGGAAACTTCTAGGAGCGTCAACGGCTCAGCCATGAGGTGGATCGGCCACACAAGCTCACAGAACCGGACCGCCGAGTGCTGAAGAGTGTAGCACATAAACATCCTCTGTCCTCGGTTGCAACACTCACTACAGAGTTCCAAACTGCCTCTGGAAGCAACATCAGCACAAGAACTGTTAGTCGGGAGATTCATGAAATGGGTTTCCATGGCCGAGAAGCCGCACACATACCTAAGATCACCATGTGCAATGCCAAGTGTCAGCTGGATTGGACTCTGGTGTGATGAATTTCGCTTCCCTGTCTGGCAGTTCGACACAAATCCAGGTTTTTGAGGATGCCAGGAGAACGCCACCTGCCCCAATGTATAGTGCCAACTGTAAAGTTTGGTGGAGGAGGAATAGTTCTTTGGATGTTTTTCTTCTTGGTTCGGCCCCTTAGTTCCAGTGAAGGGGACTCTTAACACTACAGCATACAATGACATTCTAGATGATTCTGAGCTTCCAACTTTGTTGCAACAATTTGGGGAAGGGCCATCCCTGTTTCAGCATGACAATGCCCCCGTTAACAAAGCCAGGTCCATACAGAAATGATTTGTCGAGATTGATGTTGAATAACTTGACTGGTCTGCACAGAGCCCTGACCTCAACCCCATCGAAGCCCTTTGGGATGAATTGGATCGCCGACTGCGAGCCAGGCCTAATCGCCCACCATCACTGCCGTACCTCACTAATGCTCTTGTGGCTGAATGGAAGCAAGTCTCCAAAGCAATGTTCCAACATCTAGTGGAAAGCCTTCCCAGAAGAGATTTTGGAATGAGATGTTCACATACGTTTGGTTATGTAGTGTACATTTATTTATTTATAAAAAATGTATCTGCGCCAAAACTCAAGTAATGTTCATTCTATAGCTTTGTCTCCGTCTTCTTTTTAAATTGTGAGCCAACATGTTTTCAGAACATATTTCCATGACTGATTTAAAACGAATGTTCTCTCGTCTCTCTGCAACAGAGCAATATGTTCTGAACATCAGGTTGCAGTATTGCATCGCAATACATCATAATACATATCGTATCGTTACCCAAGTATGGTGATAATATTGTATCGTGAGATCCCTGGAAATTCCCAGCCCTAGTGTCCGGTGTGTTTAACGTCTTTGATTAGGTGACGATGCAGACCTGTGCAGTGAGCTGCTCCAGGAGTCCCTGGATGCTCTGCGGGCCCTCCCAGAAGCCACTCTGTTTGACGAGGGCACCGTGTCATCTGTCTGGCTGGAGGTCGTGGAGAGAGCCACCAAGTTCCTCAGGTTAGTTGTACCTGCTGCCTGGGTTGTCCTGGCCTAACTCCCAGCACTGACCTCCGGCCAGTTCCTCAAGCCTTCCTGCTGTCTGGGTTGTCTTTGCACTGACCTCAGGCCAGCTGGAAAAGCCTCCACCTTATATTCTTGACTAATGTTGCGAAATTCCAGCAATTTTCCCAGAAATCCTAGGTCTTTTATTTATTCTCTCCTGATACCAGTATTTCTCAAAATTACCAGAATTTTGCAACCTTACTCTTGATCTGTTATTTAAACTGTGTGGTTGGTTTTCAGTGATGTCCATGGAAGTGGTAGTGCCAAAGGCAGCATCCCACTACAGGACCAACATCTGGCCTTGGCCATCCTGCTGGAGCTGGCAGTACAGAGGGGCACTCTGAGGTAGGACTCCTAAACCTCACTGACAGGACACTCTAGGATTGGGCCGATATACCGTGTGATTTACTATAGGGGGTTGATGCTACACCGCTGCTTAAAGCTAGAAGTTAAGTACAACTATAAGAAATCTAAGATGTGTCAAATCAATGGTATCCAGCTATGTATTTGGTTTGCTAACTAAGTGGCTAGATGTCAAGATCCTCCAATGCCTTTTGAGATCGAGGCAAGGAAAAAATTAAGTACTTTTGGGATCAAATTGTATTTGTAATATGCTCCGAATACAACAGGTGTAGACCTTACAGTGAAATGCTTACTAACAAGCCCTTAACCAACAATACAACAGGTGTAGACCTTACAGTGAAATGCTTACTAACAAGCCCTTAACCAACAATACAACAGGTGTAGACCTTACAGTGAAATGCTTACTAACAAGCCCTTAACCAACAATACAACAGGTGTAGACCTTACAGTGAAATGCTTACTAACAAGCCCTTAACCAACAATACAACAGGTGTAGACCTTACAGTGAAATGCTTACTAACAAGCCCTTAACCAACAATACAACAGGTGTAGACCTTACAGTGAAATGCTTACTAACAAGCCCTTAACCAACAATACAACAGGTGTGGACCTTACAGTGAAATGCTTACTAACGAGCCCTTAACCAACAATACAACAGGTGTAGACCTTACAGTGAAATGCTTACTAACAAGCCCTTAACCAACAATACAACAGGTGTAGACCTTACAGTGAAATGCTTACTAACAAGCCCTTAACCAACAATACAACAGGTGTAGACCTTACAGTGAAATACTTACTAACAAGACCTTAACCAACAATACAGCTCAATTTAACTAGGCAATGACTGCCTACACCGGCCAAACTCTGACGACGCTGGGCCAATTGTGCGCCGCCATATGAGACTCCCAATCACGTGTGATACAGTCTGGATTCGAACCAGGTTGTCTGTAGTGACTCCTCTAGCACTGAGATGCAGTGTCTTAGACCACTGAACCAGGTTGTCTGTAGTGACTCCTCTAACACTGAGATGCAGTGTCTTAGACCACTGAACCAGGTTGTCTGTAGTGACTCCTCTAGCACTGAGATGCAGTGTCTTAGACCACTGAACCAGGTTGTCTGTAGTGACTCCTCTAGTACTGAGATGCAGTGTCTTAGACCACTGAACCAGGTTGTCTGTAGTGACTCCTCTAGCACTGAGATGCAGTGTCTTAGACCACTGAACCAGGTTGTCTGTAGTGACTCCTCTAGCACTGAGATGTAGTGTCTTAGACCACTGAACCAGGTTGTCTGTAGTGACTCCTCTAGCACTGAGATGCAGTGTCTTTGACCACTGAACCAGGTTGTCTGTAGTGACTCCTCTAGCACTGAGATGCAGTGTCTTAGACCACTGAACCAGGTTGTCTGTAGTGATGCCTCTAGCACTGAGATGCAGTGTCTTAGACCACTGAACCAGGTTGTCTGTAGTGACTCCTCTAGTACTGAGATGCAGTGTCTTAGACCACTGAACCAGGTTGTCTGTAGTGACTCCTCTAGTACTGGAAATGTCAGTGAAGACACTTGCCAGTTGGTCCGCTCATGCTCTGAGTACACGTCCTGGTAATCCATCTGGCCCTTGCTCACATCAGTTACGGAACTCATGATCACGCAGTCCTCCGGAACAGCCGGCGCTGTCATGCATGCTTCAGTGTTGCTTGCCTCTATGCGAGCATAAAAGGCATTTAGCCCGTCTGGTAGGCTCACGTCACTGGGCAGCTCGCTGCTGGGTTTCTCTTTGTAGTCTGTAAAAAAAACAACTGTCAACTGCGTTTAGTTTTTCAGCAAACTTAACGTGTAAATATTCGTATGAACATAAGATTCAACAACTGAGACATAAACTGAACATGTTCTACAGACGTGAATAATGTGTCCCTGAACAAAAGGGGGGGTCAAAATCAAAAGCACCAGTCAGTATCTGGTGGCCACCAGCTGCATTAAGTACTGCAGTGCATCTCCTCCTCATGGACTGCACCAGATTTGACAGTTCTTGCTGTGAGCACTGATGGAGGGACTGTGCGTTCCTGGTGTAACTCGGGCAGTTGTTGTTGCCATCCTGTACCTGTCCCGTAGGTGTGATGTTCGGATGTACCGATCCTGTGCAGGTGTTACACGTGGTCTGCCACTGCGAGGACAATCATCTGTCTCCCTGTAGCGCTGTCTTAGGTGTCTCACAGTACAGACATGGCAATTTATTGCTCTGGCCACATCTGCAGTCCTCATGCCTCCTTGCAGCATGCCTAAGGCACGTTCACGTAGATGAGCAGGAACCCTGGGTATCTTTCTTTTGGTGTTTTTCAGAGTCAGTAGAAAGGCCTCTTTAGTGTCCTAAGTTTTCATAACTGTGATCTTAATTGCCTTCCGTCTGTAAGCTGTTAGTGTCTTAACGTCCGTTCCAGATGTGCATTAATTGTTTATGGTTCATTGAACAACATGGGAAACAGTGTTTAAACCCCTTTACAATGAAGATCTGTGAAGTTATTAGGATTTTTACGAATTATCTTTGAAAGACAGGATCCTGAAAAAGGGACGTTTCTTTTTTTGCTGAGTTTAGTTATTAGCCCTGCCACGTCCGACGAGCGTCAGAGCCGGTGTAGTAGGATTCAATCTGACTGTTTTATGGTTCGTCGGTTTGCAGGATTTCTTATAAACATCTTGATTAGTGTCCCGCTCCTTGAAAGCGGCAGCTCTAGCTTTTAATTCTGTGCGGATGTTGCCTGTAATCCATGGCTTCTGGTTGTGATATGTAGGTTCGGTCACTCTCTGGCACTTATTGATGAAGCCGATGACTGTTGTGGTGCTCCTCAAACTCCTCAATGCCATTGGTTGAATACCGGAACATATTCCAGTCTGCGCTAGCAAAACAGTCCTGTAGAGTAGCACCCGCGTCATCTGACCACTTCCTTATTGAGCGAGTCACTGGTGCTTCCTGCTTTAGTTTTTGCTTGTAAGCAGCAATCAGGAGGATAGAATTATGGTCAGATTTGCCAAATGGAGGGTGAGGGAGAGCTTTGTGTGCCTGTCTGTGTGGAGTAAAGGTGGTCTAGAGTTGTGTTTATTCTCTGGTTGCATCCAGGACGACTCCAGCCACCGAATTCATAGATTGTTCTCTCTGCTACTGAATGACAAGCGGTACCGGAGCGCCAATGTCACGGGAGAGTGCAAACAGAGACCAAGACGCAGCGCAGGGATTGTAGTTCGACATTTTGTTCATTTTATACTATGTATAATATTGAAGGTCATGTCTAACAACCAAAAATCCGAACTACTAAACAAACAAAACACGAATGAACCAACGTAATAAATGACGCACACTTCCTGTCACCGTGACTGGAGAATTAACGCCCCACAACCCAGTGTGAAACCTACAAACCCATGTAGGATCCCTGATTAGAGACCATGCGCAGCAGCTGTAAGTGAGCATTCTTAGCAATGATTTACGAATCCTTGTGAGTAAGTATTAGCTAGGTAGCCACATGTTCTCCTATTGAAACTTCAGTTCATGATAATAAATAGCTAGCCATCTACTTAACCCTGTTGCCCAAAGCTAACGTTATAAGCAACCAGCTAGCTTCATCTGGCTAGTGAGTGCATGAGACAACTTTACCAGTATCATAGCATAAGTATTAATTAATCGTTGCGACATATGAAATACGAGTGATAGTGTAATCTGTGTAATAACTACGTAAAAAAGGTATGAACGTGTTAAATTATTATGTGATATTCGGGTCCTGATTGGTCAACAATCTTATTTGTCTAATAGTGTTATTTGACGTGTATCTTTTGTTGACACGCCAAGACTCAAACTGCATTCCATATGCGAACAGCCGGGATTTGGGCCTGCTCTCGGAGAAGCAGTATATCCTTCGCGTCGGACTCATTAAAGAAACAAATCTTCCTCCAGTTCGAGGTTCGTAATCGCTGTTATGATATCCAGAAGCTCTTTTCGGTCATAAGATACGTTAGCAGCAAGAATATGTACTAAATAATTGACAAATAATGCGAAAAAAACACACAAAATAGCATAGTTGGTTAGGAGCCCGTAAAATGCCAGCCACACCCTCCTGCACCACCATTATGTATCCTCTCTGTGACTGCACCTATCACACCCCTCATATACTACAGTACCAGGCCTCTCTGACCTGTTCTGTTCTCCAGCCAGCTACTGTCTGCTATCCTCCTGCCTATAGTATCATACCCTAACTAGTCTATTCTGTTCTCCAGCCAGCTACTGTCTGCTTTCCTCCTGCCTATAGTATCATACACTAACTAGTCTATTCTGTTCTCCAGCCAGCTACTGTCTGCTTTCCTCCTGTCTATAGTATCATACACTAACTAGTCTATTCTGTTCTCCAGCCAGCTACTGTCTGCTATCCTCCTGCCTATAGTATCATACACTAACTAGTCTATTCTGTTCTCCAGCCAGCTACTGTCTGCTATCCTCCTGCCTATAGTATCATACCCTAACTCAGTGGTCACCAACCGGTCGATCGTGATGGAGTGGTCGATCTCCAAGGCATTCCTAGTCGATCGCCAAACATTTCTGTAACAAACCCAGTGATAAAGCTTTGTTTTCCTATTTCTTTAATTAGTCTCGGGCTGTTGGCGGTCGGTTCACCCGATTCAGCAGCGCTGCGTGCCTGGTAGGAGAACTGTTGCCATTTTGAACCATTTCATGTGTCTGGAGGTACAAACTCTGCCTTCCCGGCCGGCCCGGAGAGAAAATCAGGTGCACTATAGTCCACCGCTGGCCAATCAGATGGCTCAGATTACCGTGTCTGCAGTAACGTTACAGGCATAAAAGAAAGCTACAGCTTTGAGATTTCTAAACAAAATAATACAACAACGGATCTATTACCGTAAAGCCTACCTCAAATTGTTAAATATCATTTGAAAAAATGGCCCAAACAACAATTAAATCAAAGCGTATATGAGGCGATAATGTATTGGGTCTATAGCTTACTGATCAAACCTCATGGTTACAGTACTGGTTTCTTGCATAGGCTTAAGTTTTTTAAGTCATGTTAAAAAAAAAATCAGAGCGGTAGATCTCGGTTTGCATTTTGACTCAGAAAGTGACCTTGACTCAGAGAAGGTTGTTAACCACTACACTAACTAGTCTGTTCTGTTCTCCAGCCAGCTTCTGTCTGCCGTCCTCCTCCTGCTGCGTCTGTGGGACAGTGGGACCAGGGAGATGGACAATGAGCGCTCCACCCAGGGGACCAGCGCCCCCCTCCTTCCCCTCCTGCAACGCTTTCATAACATCCACAGCAGCAAGGAGGAACCCAGCCCTGAGGAGGAGGAGATGGAGGTGAGCTTGAGTTTATTTATTCTTGCTCACAGATATCTGGAAAAAAAGCTGAATTTATATTTCTAATAATTACATAACATTTAACATGTCCATAAATAGAATACAGAACACTTGAAACATGTTATATTGAAAATACTCTAGGTATTATACAGTCTGACAGCAGTGGGTAGAGTGGTGTTTCACAGGCGGTTTGTACGGACAGTTGTACCGGACAGTTCATGGTTGTTTCTCAGGAGCCTGGTAGTACAGTTACCTCTGTTTGGAGGGAGCAGGTCATTCAGTGGATGTTCAAGAGTGTGCATGTCATTCACCTGGTGCACTGCAGCCTGCTCTCGCCTGCTCTCGCCTGCTCTCGCCTGCTCTCGCCTGCTCTCGCCTGCTCTCGCCTGCTCTGCAGTGACGGGACCTGTGGTTGGACAGCTCAACCCCTGGAGATGATCCTCAAGGCCCTCCTCTGCACTGTGTCTAGTTGGGCCTGCTGCTTTTTACTGCATCCAACTAACAGCACTCCACCGTATTCCAGACAAGGCCTGGCCAGATCTTCAGTGGGTGGGCCCTTTCTGGTACGAACAGTCAAATAGTGCAGGCGTTTTGAGGCCTTCCTCACTGACTGCTCCACGTGTGTCACCACTGAGGTTAGAGTCTAGATGAAAACCAAGACACTTGGTTGTTGTTACCACTGGTACTTCCTGTCCTCCTAGGGTTAGTGGTGCAGGTTGTGGATGGTCTCTAGAAAAACATATCTGAATTTCCACAGACTTGTTCCCAGTCAGGAGCATGTTGTTGGATGTGGCCCACTCCTCCAGCTGCTTTGCCTCCAAGCCCATGGAAGTGTCCTCTTGGATGCTGGTTAATGGTATGTCTCGGGACAGTCCTACATCGTCTGCATACCCAGTCTCCAGAGTGTCACTGAAGACAACTTTTCAGGTGGACATGTGAAGGAGAAACGGATATGGTGAAACCACGCCCCCTTGTGGTACACCAGAGGTGACCTCTGACCAAGGGCTAAATGTTCCATTTTCCATCACCCTCTGCCTTCTTCCGGTGGTGTAGCTGTGGAGCCAGGCTGGTAACCTTGGACACAGTTCAATGTCAGACAGGTGTTGCAGGAGCTTTGTGTGATCTACTAAATCCAAGGCTTTGGAAATATCAGCAAGTAACACTCACCGATGTTGGTTTTCTGGAGTCTGTAGCTGTCAGCCAGCAGTGTGTGGCTTTCACAAGGGCGGTAGTAGTGCTGGACTTTGGTAGGTAGGCATACTGATTTGTGCACTGAGATAAAACTGTTGGCATGAGTATTTTTATGATGAAGCTGTCCTGGATTTTTCCAAAGCATGAAGTTCGAGAGATGGGCCACTAGTCACTCGTTGTACATGGGTTTGACACTTTAGGAATGAGACATACATGGGCAGTCATCCAGTCATCCAGTCATCCAGGCAGCAGGAACAGTCCCCTGCCAGTAGGAAGTGTATTCATAAAGCTTGTCTGTAAAATCAGATGTACATGGACGTGGGGGGCCTGGTCCTAGAGCAGGACTCATACATTCATTCATTCATTCAGGACTATATGTATATATGTATATATATATACAGCGGGGGTTAAATAAGTATTGAACACGTCACCATTTTTCTCAGTAAATATATTTCCAAAGGTGCTATTGACATGAAAGTTTCACCAGATGTTGGTAACAACCCAAGTAATCCATACATACAAAGAAACCAAAACAAATAAGTTCAGAAATTAAGTTGTGTAATAATGTGAAATGACACAGGGAAAAAGTATTGAACACATGAAGAAAGGGAGTTTCAAAAAGGCATGGAAAGCCAAGACAGCAGCTGAAAACTATCAGTAATTAAAAATCAATCCAGCCCCCTGTCAGTGCAAATTAATATCAGCTGGTTCAGTCCCAACTGATGGCCTACAAAAAGGTCTCATTGCCAAGGTGTCACAAGACACATCTCATGATGGGTAAAAGCAAAGAGCTGTCTCAAGACCTTCGCAACCTAATTGTTGCAAAACATAATGATGGCATTGGTTATAGGCGCATTTCTAAGCTTCTGAATGTTCCAGTGAGCACTGTTGGGGCCGTAATACGGAAGTGGAAAGACATTCATGTCAATAGCACCTTTGGAAATACAGTGGGGCAAAAAAGTATTTAGTCAGCCACCAATTGTGCAAGTTCTCCCACTTAAAAAGATGAGAGAGGCCTGTAACTTTCATCATAGGTAGACTTCAACTATGAGAAACAAAATTTAAAAGAAATCCAGAAAATCACATTGTAGGATTTTTAATGAATTTATTTGCAATTATGGTGGAAAATAAGTATTTATTCAATAACAAAAGTTTATCTCAATACTTTGTTATATACCCTTTGTTGGCAATGACAGAGGTCAAACGTTTTCTGTAAGTCTTCACAAGGTTTTCACACACTGTTGCTGGTATTTTGGCCCATTCCTCCATGCAGATCTCCTCTAGAGCAGTGATGTTTCGGGGCTGTCGCTGGGCAACACAGACTTTCAACTCCCTCCAAAGATTTTCTATGGGGTTGAGATCTGGAGACTGGCTAGGCCTCTCCAGGACCTTGAAATGCTTCTTACGAAGCCACTCCTTCGTTGCCCGGGCGGTGTGTTTGGGATCATTGTCATGCTGAAAGACCCAGCCACGTTTCATCTTCAATGCCCTTGCTGATGGAAGGAGGTTTTCACTCAAAATCTCACGATACATGGCCCCATTCATTCTTTCCTTTCCACGGATCAGTCGTCCTGGTCCCTTTGCAGAAAAACAGCCCCAAAGCATGATGTTTCCACCCCCATGCTTCACAGTAGGTATGGTGTTCTTTGGACGCAACTCAGCATTCTTTCTCCTCCAAACACAACGAGTTGAGTTTTTACCAAAAAGTTATATTTTGGTTTCATCTGACCATATGACATTCTCCCAATCCTCTTCTGGATCATCCAAATGCTCTCTAGCAAACTTCAGACGGGCCTGGACATGTACTGGCTTAAGCAGGGGGACACGTTTGGCACTGCAGGATTTGAGTCCCTGGCGGCATAGTGTGTTACTGATGGTAGCCTTTGTTACTTTGGTCCCAGCTCTCTGCAGGTCATTCACTAGGTCCCCCCGAGTGGTTTTAGGATTTTTGCTCACCGTTCTTGTGATCATTTTGACCCCACGGGGTGAGATCTTGCGTGGAGCCCCAGATCGAGGGAGATTATCAGTGGTCTTGTATGTCTTCCATTTCCTAATAATTGCTCCCACAGTTGATTTCTTCACACCAAGCTGCTTACCTATTGCAGATTCAGTCTTCCCAGCCTGGTGCAGGTCTACAATTTTGTTTCTGGTGTCCTTTGACAGCTCTTTGGTCTTGGCCATAGTGGAGTTTGGAGTGTGACTGTTTGAGGTTGTGGACAGGTGTCTTTTATACTGATAACAAGTTCAAACAGGTGCCATTAATACAGGTAACGAGTGGAGGACAGAGGAGCCTCTTAAAGAAGAAGTTACAGGTCTGTGAGAGCCAGAAATCTTGCTGGTTTATAGGTGACCAAATACTTATTTTCCACCATAATTTGCAAATAAATTCATTAACAATCCTACAATGTGATTTTCTGGATTTTTTTTCTTCTCATTTTGTCTCTCATAGTTGAAGTGTACCTATGATGAGTGAGTGTGTGTGTGTGTGTGTATGTGTATGTGTGTGTGTGTGTGTGTGTGTGTGTGTGTGTGTGTGTAAAAAACATTTTATTTATTTTTTAAATGTATACATAAAGGGGTCCTAAACTTCAAAATCAAATATCTGAATGATCCCTGGTATGACCAACTGAAAACATCTCACCCCTCCCTCCAAGCATAGTGGTGGCTACATCATGGTATTGCTGTGCTTTTAAAAGTTATGGACTGGGGAGATTGTCTGGATAAAAAATAAGCACAGGCAAAATCCAGACACTGGGAGATGAATTCACCTTTCAGCAGGACAATAACCTAAAACACAAGGCCTCATTTACACTGGAGTTGCTGACCAAGACGACATGGAATGTTCCTGAGTGTCTAGTTACAGTTTTGACTTGAATCTGCTTGAAAATCTATGGCAAGACTTGAAAATGGTTGTCTAGCAATGATCAACAACCAACTTGACACAGCTTTTAGAAGTTTGAAAATAATAATATTGTACAATCCAGGTGTGGAAGATCTTAGAAACACTCACCGCTGCCAAAGGAGTTTCTACAAAGTATTGACTCAGGGGTGTGAATACTGATGTTATTTAGCTATTTCTGAATTTCACTGTCATGAGGTATTGTCTGTAGATGGATGAGAATTCAGGCTCAACAACATGTGGAATAAGTCAAGGGATATGAATACTTTCTAAAGGCACTGTATCTCTTTAGTTCACATGCATTCCCCTTTGTCTCCAGATCCTGGGGGCCCCTCTGAGTCCCAATGAGAGTTTCCTGCGCTACCTGGCACTGCCCCAGGACATTGACTTGGCTATCGACCTGAGACAGACGGCTGTGGTCATCATGGCTCACCTGGACCGTCTGGCCGCCCCCTGTTCCCCCCCGCAGTGCAGCTCCCCCACCTCTCACAAGGTACTACTACTGTCTGGCCTTGGCCCCTGCTCCCCCACCTCTTGCCCCTGCTACTGAGTGCTGTACACCGTTGAGACAGCTCTACTCAGCCTCATTGTCTTAACCATGCTGATCAATGAAACACTTATCTGTAAGGCTCACAGCCGATCTCCTCAGATTTAATGGCCTGTGATCCTTCACATTTTTTTGAGTTCTAAAGAGTATGCTTGGAGCTTTTTCTTGAAAATATGAGGGTCAGGATTAGGGCTGCACATATAATCAAACTGTAATCAAAATCGCGTCATCGACATATGCAGTATCCATATTGCAAGAGGCTGTGAAATCCTACATGTTACACGTTTTTATAGTTTACTCTGTCGCCTCTCTCCAGTCACACACTCGCTCTCATGCAAATGGCTGCTTCAATCTGCATGCTTCTGTTAGCTAGCCCATGCAGTCAAGAGACAAGAACGATGCTGCTTTCAACTTTTCTTCTTCATATCAACCACGTTTTCTGTATTATACTATTAGTTTGAGTATCTTTATCTCTGCAAACCGCTAGTTAGTCTTTGCAAGCTCTACATCATGTGTCTAAAAACATTTGCGGTAGCCGTTAATGCTAGGGTCGGCAGGTAGCCTAGCGGTCATATTCTAAATAAAGGGTCGGCAGGTAGCCTAGCGGTTATATTCTAAATAAAGGGTGGCAGGTAGCCTAGCGGTTATATTCTAAATAAAGGGTGGCAGGTAGCCTAGCGGTCATATTCTAAATAAAGGGTGGCAGGTAGCCTAGCGGTCATATTCTAAATAAAGGGTGGCAGGTAGCCTAGCGGTTATATTCTAAATAAAGGGTGGCAGGTAGCCTAGCGGTCATATTCTAAATAAAGGGTGGCAGGTAGCCTAGCGGTCATATTCTAAATAAAGGGTGGCAGGTAGCCTAGCGGTCATATTCTAAATAAAGGGTGGCAGGTAGCCTAGCGGTCATATTCTAAATAAAGGGTGGCAGGTAGCCTAGCGGTTATATTCTAAATAAAGGGTGGCAGGTAGCCTAGCGGTCATATTCTAAATAAAGGGTGGCAGGTAGCCTAGCGGTCATATTCTAAATAAAGGTTGGCGGGTAGCCTAGCGGTTATAGCGTAGCGTTGGACCGGTAACCGATAGGTCGCTGGTTCGAATACCAGAGCGTCTGTGCCCTTGAGTAAGGCACTTGACCCTTATTTGCTCCAGGGGTGCGGTACTACTCTGGCGGACCCTGTAAAATCATGTGACAATAAAACATTATTTTTTAAATATCTTTTTTTACTGAATATAATATCTCTATTCAAATATAATTACGGTCCCCTCAGAAACACTGACCAACACTTTGGTTCCTACCCTGTCACAACTCCTACTATGCTGACTTTTCATTTGTTGTCATGCTAACCAACACTAACCATAGAATTAGAATAGCCTACTCATTCTATTTCTATGGTTCCAACATCATCATCATCATCATAATAATAATAGGCTCTTTTATCTAAAGCCACTTATAGTCATGCGTTCATACATGTTTTACATATGGGTGGTCCCGGGTATTGGTCCCGCTAACCTGACGACCAAAGTGTTTTTGCAATTATGTCTGTGTCTAAATTGTACATGTTAACATGTTTACACAGGGCACAGCTGTAAAAGAGAACTAGGTCTCAGTCTGTTTCCCCTGTCAAAATAAAGTTGAAATAAAACAAATTAGTTTTTCGGCCCAAATCGTGCAGCCTTAGTCAGGATGTTGTGATTGGTGAATTCATTGCTTATAAATGGAGGCCTTTACTCTGTTACCAACATCTCTCTCTGTCTGTGCGTTCTGTTGGAGGACCATGGCAACATGCAGGTAAATGATGAAGCCATGTGTTGTGCATGAAGGACTTGATGTGATGTTTTTATATAGCTTATTCTTGATGTTTTTATATAGCTTATTCTTGCAACAGTAAGATAACGTTTGTCCAAGAAGTCCCTTTCACGTTGATGTGTTTCTGAAAAGCTCTAGATGTGTGTGTGATGCAGCCAGACAGTTATTGAGAGCATGCTTTACAGAAATATGAATATACCCTATGGATAGTTGATGCCTTTGGCAACAAGGCTTTTTCTTTGCAGTGTCTATCTCATACATGGTCAGGTGATTTCTACCAACAGAATTAGGCAGCACAGACAGACAGGCAGCACAGACAGACAGGCAGCACAGACAGACAGGCAGCACAGACAGACAGGCAGGACAGACAGACAGACAGAGAGGCAGCACAGACAGACAGACAGGCAGCACAGGCAGCACAGACAGACAGACAGACAGACAGACAGACAGACAGACAGACAGACAGACAGACAGACAGACAGACAGACAGACAGACAGACAGACAGACAGACAGACAGGCAGCACAGACAGACAGGCAGCACAGACAGACAGACAGGCTTCACATCTGTAAAGTACCAATAGTACTCTTACGTTAACCCTTTGTGTTCTTTAGAGAACTGAAGACCCAAATGTTTCTGTTACATTAGAATATAATGTGTATAAATAACTGTATTCTCCATCAGAGGATTTCCCCTTTCCATTAACCCCTTCAATGCTACTGCTACTTAAACTCTTAATACTATGTAGACCACTGAAGCACCAATGGCATCGCTGCATTAACCCGGTCTGTCCTGCTCCCAGGGCACTTTGCAGGAGGTGATTGGCTGGGGGCTGCTAGGCTGGAAGTTGTATGCCAACGTGAACGGGCCGGTGCAGTGCAAGGCCCTGTCAGGCCTGGGGGTCTCCCAGATAGTCTGTTCTGAGAAGGGCTTCCTCATCCTGGCCAGCAGTGGAGCCGTCTACACACAGAACTACAAGAGCACCACACTGGTAGGAAGCTCTCATTCCTTCACTCCTTTTAGGGCCAAAATATCAAAAATATTTACAGTATGACGTATTTGACGTTTTTGAATAATATCAAAATCAAAGTTTGTCACGTGCGCCGAATACAACAGGTGTAGACCTTACAGTGAAATGCTTACTAACAAGCCCTTAACCAACAATACAACAGGTGTAGACCTTACAGTGAAATGCTTACTTACAATGTGAGGAGGCTCTATACAGGAAGTACCAGTACAGAGTCAATGTGAGGAGGTTATATACAGGAAGTACCAGTACAGAGTCAATGTGAGGAGGCTATATACAGGAAGTACCAGTACAGAGTCAATGTGCAGTTGAATATGCATAGATGATAAACAGAGAGTAGCAGCAGCGTAA
This sequence comes from Thymallus thymallus, assembly GCA_023634145.1. Classification (NCBI taxonomy): domain Eukaryota; kingdom Metazoa; phylum Chordata; class Actinopteri; order Salmoniformes; family Salmonidae; genus Thymallus; species Thymallus thymallus. The sequence continues at coordinate 814,149 of CM042393.1, forward strand.
AGAGGGTTTGGTGGGGTCTTTGCCCCAGTCATGTACTGGCCTGTGTGCACTCTAATGTACGTATACGTTTCTTTGCCCAAGCAAGTCTCTTCTTCTTATTGGTGTCCTTTAGTAGTGATTTCTTTGCAGCAATTCAACCAGAAGCCCTTATTCACGCAGTGTCCTCTGAGCAGTTTATGTTGAGATGAGTCTGTTACTCTGTGAAGCATTCATTTGGCCTCTAATTTCAGAGGCTGGTAACTCTAATGAAGTTATCCTCTGCAGCAGAGGTAACTCTGGGTCTTCCTTTCCTGGTCCTCATGAGAGACAGTCTATTTCATCAGCGCTTGATGGTTTTTGCGACTGTGCTTGAAGAAACTTTCCGTATTGAATGACCTTCATGTCTCAAAGTAATGATGGACTGTCGTTTCTCTTTGCTTATTTCAGCTGTTCTTGTCATAATATGGACTTGGTCTTTTTTGGTTGAATATTTTATTTTTGCATTTTCCATTCAAAACAAATTTTAGACTATATAGACTACAATATAACAAAGTGACAATAACTTTACAAGACAATAGACAAGAATGTAAATGCAATAAAAAAACTACTAAATCATAATAAAGTCAGTCACCTGCCCTAGGCTACATATTATACATTAAGTGTGAAACATTACGTGAGGATTATATGGAGATGCAATCAATATGATGTGAGGGGAGATAGATAGATAGATAGGTACTTTATAGATTCTCCATATAATAAATAAAAGGTTATTTATTATATGTCAGTAATTTTCAGCCAGTGGGATACTACTATTAACTTCTGATAGCCACATTGCAACTGGCTGGGGGCAATCAGATTTCCATTTCAAGGCAATACGTTTCTTGGCAATCGCTAGCAATATTTCTGTTAGGTTTATAGTATGGCGAAGATTGGACTTAGTAGACAGACATCCGGGTCTAATGGAACGCAGCCCCATGAATTGAGGATATGGTATCGTATACCCCCTGCCAAGTGAAAAAAGGAATGTTCCTTCATCTTAGCCACATCTAAAACAAAGTTAGGAGATATCAGGGTTGAACTTGTGCAGTCTAGATGGGGTGATATAGATCTGATGGAGATAATTAAGCTGGATCAGTCTGTATCTGGAGTTCAATGTGGAGGTAACACCATCCCTGCTTCGGTCACTCCATAGTCCCTCATCCAGATTAATAACCAGATATTTTTCCCCATCTAAGTTGGGGTTGTAGTAGAAAAAACTCTTCCTCTTTAAAAACGAAGGCACTTCTGGAGTTTGTAGAAGCAAGATAGACTTTATTGCAAAAAGACAACGAAGCCGAGTGTCCTGCAGGAACCACTCCCCGCAGGAACCACTCCCGTACATCTCTAAGTTTTTGGCTTATGTACAAGTTTTGAAATGTTTATTCATAAGACACAGTTATCACAGCTCCACCCATTCTATTCTTCTCCAACCTGGTCTCAAAACCCCTGATGCTACTTCTCGCTTTCTCCTTATTTGGAGATAACATTGGCACAGAATACATGTCTAGTTCTAAGTCAGGAAAATGGGAGGTACACAGGAAGCCTTTACCCCTGGGGGAGTCTCCTGACTCTGGTAACATTCCCCTGGTCAAAGGTCAACCTGCTGAGTAGTAGGGGGTTGCCTACACCCTACTCTCATCTGCTGAGGACAAAGAGATCTTGTTTCTGCTTTAAAACATACCAAGCTGAGTATATTCAGGGAGCTATAAGGAATTGGAAATTATACAATAACTATAAAGAATTGGAATTTACACAATAGGGTTTATCTAGCTCAGGCAGTGGTAGTCATGACATAAGAGCATTGTAAACACGGGATATGGTCTTGCACAGTGGTTGGTCTGCATGGCAGAGTTGTTCAATAGGTGACATCTTAGGTAGGTTCCATTGGCCCTTGATATTCACCCTAGTGTGACAGGGGGCGGGGCTTGGCGAGACAGGGGGCAGGGCTTGGTGTGACAGGGGGCGGGCCTTTGTGTTGGAAGCTGCATACAACAGGAGGAAAGACTACTCAAGTAGCAGAGTCAATTATAAAAAAATGCTTGAGTGGCGTATTGCATTTAAAAAAAGAAAATGGTGTCAATGTGGCTGAAATGAGAGATACTTTGTATTTCAGCCACATCCAATGCTGACAGGTGTATAAAATCGAGCACACAGCCATGCAATCTCCATAGACAAACATTGGCATTAGAATGGTCTTACTGAAGAGCTCAGGGACTTTCAACGTGGCACCGTCATAAGATGCCACCTTTCCAACAAGTCAGTTCGTCAAATTTGTTATTGTAAAGTGGAAACTTCTAAGACCAACAACGTCTAAGCCGCGAAGTGGTAGTGAAGAGGTAGTGAAGAGGTAGTGAAGCGGTAGTGAAGCGGTAGTGAAGCGGTCGGCCACACAAGCTCACAGAACAGGGCCGCTGAAGTGCGTAGCGAGTGAAAATCGTCTGTCCTCGGTTGCAACACTCACTACCGAGTTACAAACTGCCTCTGGAAGCAACGTCAGCACAAGAACTGTTAGTTATGTCAAGAGCTTCATGAAATGGGTTTCTATGGCCGAGCAGCCGCACACATGCCTAAGATCACCATGCGCAATGCCAAGTATCAGCTGGAGAGGTATAAAGCTCGCCGCCATTGGAAACGTCTTCTCTGGAGTGATCAATCACGCTTCACTACCTGGCAGTCCGACTGACGAATCTGGGTTTGGCGGATGCCAGGAGAACGCTATCCGTAAAGTTTGGTGGAGGAGGAATAATGGTCTGGGGCTGTTTTTCATGGTTCGGCCCCTTAGTTCCAGTGAAGGGAAATCTTAATGCTACAGCATACAATGACATTCTAGATGATTCTGTGCTTCCAACTTTTGGGGAAGGCCCTTTCCTGTTTCAGCATGACAATACACCCGTGCGAGGTCCATACAGAGATGGTTTGTTGAAATCGGTGTGGAAGAACTTGACTGGCCTGCACAGAGCCCTGACCTCAACCCCATCAAACACCTTTGGGATGAATTGGAACTCAGACTGCGAGCCAGGCCTAATCGCCCAACATCAGTGCCCGACCTCACTAATGCTCTTGTGGCTGAATGGAAGCAAGTTCCCGCAGCAATGTTCCAACATCTAGTGGAAGCCTCTTATAGCAGCAAAGGGGGACCAACTCCATATTAATGCACATGATTTTGGAATGAGATGTTTGACGAGCAGGTGTCCACATACCTCTCAGCTTTCAAAAGGCAGGTGTACATATGAGCTATCTCCATTGCAGGTGCATGGTAACAGTTGAATACAATATGTATTTATGTAAAGCTTAAGAGCAGTGATACTAGCAAGAGCAGTGTTTCCAAAGAGAAATTAGTTTTTCATACAGCAGCCGTAATAAAAATCTTCACTGCTGATGAGGATATTGTTGTTGTCCTACTAGTCTCCCATGCTGGTCCATGCCCTGACCTCCAGGAAGATAGTGAAGCTGGCAGCTCATCCAGACGGGCAGCACTACCTGGCCCTGTCGGCCAATGGAGAGGTCTTCTCCTGGGGCTGTGGAGACGGGGGCCGCCTGGGGCATGGAGACACCACGTAAGTTACTACACACAAAAACATGCATATGTTTTATCAACTATCAGACCAGAGTAGAATTGTGTGACCAGATTTCTTCTGTATGTCTACTAAGTTAAGTCAGACTGCACCTCATAAATTATAGTCCAGTTACTGTCTGAGATATAAATGACACTTAAGTCACCAGTGAGCCACACCAGCTCAGCACCAGCATAGCCTGCCAGATACAGCCTGTTCTCAGTTTATCTACCTGCTCCTACACCACCGTTCAAAGTGTGGGGTCACTTAGAAATGTTCTTGTTTTTGAAAGAAAAGTAAAAAAATGTGTTCATTAAAATTACATCAAATTGATCAGAAATACAGTGTAGACATTGTTAATGTTGTAAATGACTATTGTAGCTGGAAACGGCAGATTTTTTATGGAATATCTACATATGCGTACAGAGGCCCATTATCAGCAACCATCACTCCTGTGTTCCAATGGCACGTTGTGTTAGCTAATCCAAGTTTATCATTTTAAAAGGCTAATTGATCATTAGAAAACCCTTTTGCAATCATGTTAGCACAGCTGAAAACTGTTGTGCTGATTAAAGAAGCAATAAAACTGGCCTTCTTTAGACTAGTTGAGTATCTGGAGCATCAACATTTGTGGGTTTGATTACAGGCTCAAAATGGCCAGAAACAAATAACTTTCTTCTGAAACTCGTCAGTCTATTCTTGTTCTGAGAAATGAAGGCTATTCCATGCGAGAAATTGCCAAGAAACTGAAGATCTCGTACAACGCTGTGTACTACTCCCTTCACAGAACATCGCAAACTGTCTCTAACCAGAATAGAAAGAGGAGTGGGAGGCCCCGGTGCACAACTGAGCAAGAGGACAAGTACATTAGTGTCTAGTTTGAGAAACGGACGCCTCACAAGTCCTCAACTGACAGCTTTATTAAATAGTTCCCACAAAACACCAGTCTCAACGTCAACAGTGAAGAGGCGACTCCGGGATGCTGGCCTTGCAGAGTTGCAAAGAAAAAGCCATATCTCATATATTTTCTTTCAAAAACAAGGACATTTCTAAGTGTACCCAAACTTTAGAACGGTAGTGTACCTGTCCTAGGTATCATAACCTGTTCCTCTCCTCTCCCCCAACAGGTATCTGGAGGAGCCAGCGGTGATCACAGCATTCACAGGGAAGCAGACAGGGAAGCATGTGGTGCACATAGCCTGTGGAAGCACCTACAGTGCTGCTATCACAGCTGACGGAGAGCTGTACACCTGGGGCAGGGGCAACTACGGACGTCTGGGACACGGTGAGACTCCTGTTCCCCTCTACTTTTAATCCACTTAATATGTTTCTCCTTGACTAACCCTAACTGCTCCTGGACTAACCCTAACTGCTCCTGGACTAACCCTAACTACTACTGGACTAACTCTAACTGCTACTGGACTAACCCTAACTGCTACTGGACTAACCCTAACTGCTACTGGACTAACCCTAACTGCGACTGGACTAACCCTAACTGCTACTGGACTAAACATAACCCTAACTACTACTGAACTAACCCTAACTACTACTGGACTAACCCTAACTGCTACTGAACTAAACGTAACCCTAACTACTACTGAACTAACCCTAACTACTACTGGACTAACCCTAACTACTACTGAACTAACCCTAACTACTACTGGACTAACCCTAACTGCTACTGAACTAAACGTAACCCTAACTACTACTGAACTAACCCTAACTACTACTGGACTAACCCTAACTGCTACTGAACTAAACGTAACCCTAACTACTAGTGAACTAAACGTAACCCTAACTACTACTGGACTAACCCTAACTACTACTGAACTAAACGTAACCCTAACTACTAGTGAACTAAACGTAACCCTAACTACTACTGAACTAACCCTAACTACTACTGGACTAACCCTAACTGCTACTGAACTAAACATAACCCTAACTACTAGTGAACTAAACGTAACCCTAACTACTACTGGACTAATCCTAACTACTACTGAACTAAACGTAACCCTAACTACTAGTGAACTAAACGTAACCCTAACTACTACTGGACTAACCCTAACTACTACTGAACTAAACGTAACCCTAACTACTACTGAACTAAACGTAACCCTAACTACTACTGGACTAAACGTAACCCTAACTACTACTGGACTAAACATAACCCTCCATGTCTCTAGGTTCCAGTGAGGACCAAACTATTCCTATGCTGGTGACAGCTCTAAAGGGACTGAAGGTGCTGGATGTGGCGTGTGGTAGTGGAGACGCACAGACCCTGGCTGTCACAGAGAACGGTGAGAGGAGGGACAGACACTAGGATCATTTACTATGGACTACTGGGGACTGAGACACTAGGATCATTTACTATGGACTACTGGGGACTGAGACACTAGGATCATTTACTATGGACTACTGGGGACTGAGACACTAGGATCATTTACTATGGACTACTGGGGACTGAGCCACTAGGATCATTTACTATGGACTACTGGGGACTGAGACACTAGGATCATTTACTATGGACTACTGGGGACTGAGACACTAGGATCATTTACTATGGACTACTGGGGACTGAGACACTAGCATCATTTACTATGGACTACTGGGGACTGAGACACTAGGATCATTTACTATGGACTACTGGGGACTGAGACACTAGGATCATTTACTATGGACTACTGGGGACTGAGACACTAGGATCATTTACTATGGACTATTTAGTATTTGCCTGTAGTAGACAGAGTATTTCCTGACCATTTTAAGCTGTTCCACTTCTTCCTTATTGTAATGTTAGCTCCTTACCACACCATCTCTGCTTTCTCCCTTTAGGCCAGGTGTGGTCGTGGGGAGATGGGGACTATGGGAAGCTAGGTCGTGGAGGCAGCGACGGCTGTAAAACTCCCAAGCTGGTGGAGAAGCTTCAGGACCTGGACATAGTGAAGGTGTGCTGTGGGAGTCAGTTCTCTGTAGCGCAGACCAAGGATGGACAGGTGTACACTTGGGGGAAAGGAGACAACCAGCGTCTCGGCCACGGCACCGATGAACATGTCCGCTACCCCAAGCTGCTGGACAGTCTACAAGGTTAGTAGCCTTTTATCTCAGTAATCCGTAGGGTTGCAACATTCTGTTGTTTACTGAAAGGATAGTAGCCTTGTAGCTCAGTATGACTGCAACGTTCTGTTTACTGAAAGGATAGTAGCCTTGTAGCTCAGTATGACTGCAACGTTCTGTTGTTTACTGAAAGGATAGTAGCCTTTTAGCTCAGTATGACTGCAACGTTCTGTTTACTGAAAGGATAGTAGCCTTGTAGCTCAGTATGACTGCAACGTTCTGTTTACTGAAAGGATAGTAGCCTTGTAGCTCAGTATGACTGCAACGTTCTGTTTACTGAAAGGATAGTAGCCTTGTAGCTCAGTATGACTGCAACGTTCTGTTTACTGAAAGGATAGTAGCCTTGTAGCTCAGTATGACTGCAACGTTCTGTTGTTTACTGAAATTCCAGTGAGGAGGATTAAGAAATTTCCCCTCGGGGATCAATAAAGTATCTATCTAGCTATCTCTCTCTATATATCTCTATCTCTCTCTCTATCTAGCTATCTCTCTCTAATCTCTCTATCTAGCTATCTCTCTCTAATCTCTCTATCTAGCTATCTCTCTCTAATCTCTCTATCTCTCTCTAATCTCTATATCTCTCTATATATCTATCTCTCTCTAATCTCTCTATCTCTCTCTAATCTCTATCTCTCTCTATATCTATCTCTCTCTAATCTCTATATCTCTCTCTTCTCTCTATATCTCTCTCTATATATCTCTCTCTCTAATCTCTCTATCTCTCTCTATATCTCTCTCTCTAATCTCTATATCTCTCTATATCTCTCTCTCTAATCTCTATATCTCTCTCTATCTCTCTCTCTAATCTCTATATCTCTCTCTATCTCTCTCTCTAATCTCTATATCTCTCTCTATCTCTCTCTCTAATCTCTATATCTCTCTCTATATCTCTCTCTCTAATCTCTATATCTCTCTATATCTCCCTATCTCTCTATCTATCTCTAATCTCTATATCTCTCTCTCTCTCTCTAATCTCTATATCTCTCTCTCTCTCTAATCTCTTATCTCTCTCTCTAATCTCTTATCTCTCTCTCTATATCCATCTCTCTCTATATATATATCTCTATCTCTCTCTCTATATCTATCTCTCTCTCTATATCTATCTCTCTCTCTATAGCTATCTCTCTCTAATCTCTCTCTCTAGTTGGAGGATTTCCATTCCAGAATTCTCCAACCAAGCCTGGAATTTCCTGGTGTCGCCGTAATGCCCTTTACAAAATGGCATGCCTTACGGCCAAAGTGTCTGTTGTGCCGTTGGGCTGAAGATAATCATTATAATTCTCTTCTCTGGGCTGCCAATCGCTGTGCTCCGAAGCATCTCTCACTCTCATGGCTCTCTCTGATATCTCAATTCTTATTAGCCAATGCCCGTCATGTGATCAGGTCCTTCTCACAGGCATCTCAGCACCGAAGTAGGCTACAAGTGAAGACTGACACATCGGGACACAACGGCGCGCGTCCTTATAGAATTCCGAGGTGCATATTGAAGATGTTAGAAGAACTGTCCACATGTATTTTTCATCAGCCAAAAAGATGAGTAGGCCTTACGAACAGCAGAAGCACCAGTCTGTCAACCTACTATCCCTTACAGTACAAACGTTGACCTACTCTATTGGTCAGCTTGTCCTTCTGTGCGAGAAAGGAATATTCCAAACATACTCTGGGACAGTTCTGGGACACGATAGATCCCAAACTAATACAACCACTGTATATAAAAAAATAATGTTTAAAAGCAATGAGGCTGATGTAACAGATGAGAAGGTTTAGTTATTATGTTGATAAACTATTTCTTCACATTATAAATGCATTCATGTGCACACGGCAGTAGGTTATAAACGCAAATGTTCTAAAATACAATTAGTGGGAAAACGCTGTTCTCAAACGTGCACCGCAGATACGAGCGGTTTCATATGACAGATTTAATTTAATCTTTATTTAATTAGGCAAGTCAGTTAAGATCAAATCATTATTTACAGTGACGGCCTTCCTACAGGCCTCCTGCGGGGACGGTGCTGGGACTCAAAATATAGGCCAAACACACATCACAACGAGAGACACCACATCTCAACAAGAGACACCACATCTCAACAAGAGACACCACATCTCAACAAGAGACACCACATCTCAACAAGAGACACCACATCTCAACAAGAGACACCACATCTCAACAAGAGACACCACATCTCAACAAGAGACACCACATCTCAACAAGAGACACCACATCTCAACAAGAGACACCACATCTCAACAAGAGACACCACATCTCAACAAGAGACACCACATCTCAACAAGAGACACCACATCTCAACAAGAGACACCACAACACTACATAGAGACACCACAACGCTACATAGACACCACAACACTACAGAGATACCACAACACTACATAAAGAGAGACACCACAACACTACATAAAGAGAGACACCAGAACACTACATAAAGAGAGACACCACAACACTACATAGAGAGACACCACAACACTACATAGAGAGACACCACAACACTACATAAAGAGAGACACCACAACATTACATAAAGAGACACCACAACACTACATAAAAAGAGACACCACAACACTACATAAAAAGAGACACCCCAACACTACATAAAAAGAGACACCACAACACTACATAAAAAGAGACACCACAACACTACATAAAAAGAGACACCACAACACTACATAAAGAGAGACACCACAACACTACATAAAGAGAGACACCACAACACTACATAAAAAGAGACACCACAACACTACATAAAAAGAGACACCCCAACACTACATAAAAAGAGACACCACAACACTACATAAAAAGAGACACCCCAACACTACATAAAGAGAGACACCACAACACTACATAAAGAGAGACACCACAACACTACATAAAGAGAGACACCACAACACTACATAAAGAGAGACACCACAACACTACATAAAAAGAGACACCACAACACTACATAAAAAGAGACACCCCAACACTACATAAAGAGACACCACAACACTACATAAAAAGAGACACCCCAACACTACATAAAGAGAGACACCACAACACTACATAAAGAGAGACACCACAACACTACATAAAGAGAGACACCACAACACTACATAAAGAGAGACACCACAACACTACATAAAGAGAGACACCCCAACACTACATTTTCCAACACTTTGAAGTCCTCAAAACGACGAGAAAACTCACTGTTCAAAACACACAGCAGCGATGTATACTTCTCCCGCTGGTTATCTGATAGGGAATAGACTAGTAGTGTCGGAAGGTGGGTGAGATTGTTGGCTAATACTTGGCGGGTCAGGAGGAGTAATTCTCCCTTGAAGGCTTTGACAAGGCTGTACATCTGATGTGCAAAAAGGCCCTTCCCTTGTAGTTTGGAATTCAGTTAATTCATGAGGGCCATGATGTTCACGGTGAAGGCAAAATCAGCCAACCATTTTTTATCTTGGGAAATCCACCTTTTCCTTTCATTTGCAAAAACTCAGTAATCTCTGACTTCAGGTCTTATACCCTTTTAAGCACCTTCCCCAAACTCGGCCATCTCACGTTTGTGTGGTAGGGGAGATCTGCATGACCCGACTCTGTCTCTTCCAACAGTGTCTTGATCTTGTATCCTTTTCAGAAGGACAAAGTTTTTTCAAAACTCAGTCCCAGCTTTGCCACACACTTATTAACCTCCTCCAATAGATATTTCCCTGTGGTTGTGCTCTTCATTGACTGCACTGAAGCAAGCTCCTCTGTCATTTCAAAGTCTGGGGTTATGCCTCGTAAGAATCACTGCTCTCATCCAGGGCCAAGGAGAAATATGTGAAATCCTTTACTTTGTCTTTCAACTGTTGTTCCATATTCTCTGCGATGTCCTCAACACGCCGTGTCACTGTTCGTCTTGACAGGGAAACATTTTTCAAGCAGCTCTTTCTTGTCGGGGCAAAGTATTGCTGCAGAGTCAATTAAACATTCTTTAATGAATTCACCCTCAGTGAATGACTTGCTATGTTTAGCAGTTTTCTGGGACAGTACATTTGCTGAATGCAGTTTTGTTAAAAGTCCTTGCTGCTTTTGCAACTGAGAAAGCATCTCTTTCGATGCACTTGCCTTCTGCTCAGAAGACATATTCCTATATTTCTCTGCATGCTTCGTCTGGAAGTGTCGGGACAAGTTGTAGTCTTTCAAGACAGCGATGCTCTCTTTGATCACTAAACATAGAGCTATCGCAAATTCTTTATGTGATTCTGAGCATGATTGCTCAAATATATGCACCTGTCATCAACGGTGTGGCTAAAATAGGAGAATACACTCATTTGAAAGGTTGTCCACATACTTTTGTGTATGTAATAAAAAATGTAATTAATGTTTGTCTACATGTCAGCATCTGTCTGGACATGAGACTGTAGCCAATACCATAGGATATGAGACTGTAGCCAATACCATAGGATATGAGACTGTAGCCAATACCATAGGACATGAGACTGTAGCCAATACCATAGGATATGAGACTGTAGCCAATACCATAGGATATGAGACTGTAGCCAATACCATAGGACATGAGACTGTAGCCAATACCATAGGATATGAGACTGTAGCCAATACCATAGGACATGAGACTGTAGCCAATACCATAGGATATGAGACTGTAGCCAATACCATAGGACATGAGACTGTAGCCAATACCATAGGATATGAGACTGTAGCCAATACCATAGGATATGAGACTGTAGCCAATACCATAGGATATCACCTACACTTCGACAGGCTAGTTATTTATCTACATTGACATACACTTATGTTTTTCTCAATTGAATAAACTACTGTTTTTTGGTTTTCAAATCAATTTAATTGTCTATTTTGTTTAATAGCCTTGGTGCCCTGGCAGATTGGGCACCTCATTAATACCAAATGGCCTTTCCCCTGTCCCTAAAATCACAACATTTTAAGCCTGCTTCCAACCGGGATTTCTGGAAAACCTGAGAAGTTCCATAGCACTGTCCCATTTAAATGAATTGGGGTGACTCTTATTTTCGCTTTGTCTTTGTCCTCCAGGGAAGAAAGTGGTGGACATGGCAGTCGGCTCCACTCACTGTCTGGCTCTGACTGATGAAGGAGAGGTCCACAGCTGGGGCAGCAACGACAAGCTACAGCACTTTGATACTCTGTTCTCCAACAAGAAGCAGCCCAAGGCTCTGCCTGGCCTCAACTCCAAACACATAGTGGGCATCTCCTGTGGGCCAGGACAGGTAAGAGAGTTCAGATGTTTTTCACCAACAGAATAATGTAAGGTTTAGGTATAAGGCATATATGGGGGTGGGGCCACAAAACATCAAACAATAATGAGGGACTGCAGTGGGTCGCAGGTCTGCTACATCCACACTGTGGGCAAAAAAAACGCACCTGGCGATATTTGAGATTTGAAACATGAAACAGGTGTGTCACAAACTGATTTTATTTAATATACCCACATGTCAGTTATAGACTGAAATACATGAGTATAGGCTGACATCAACACACAAACAATAAAATACCATTTAGTTGAGAAAACAGAAGTATGATTGATAAGTTAAATACATAATATGAGAAGGGGGCAGTCTTGGCAGAAGTAGGTTATGGGTGATTTTTTTAAAATCTCAGTTCTGGCGTGTTGGATATAGAAGAGGTGGATGCTACAGGTGGTTATCGACTGGCATCCAGTCTCAGAAGGTGGAGCTGTTCTTAGCTCTTGGAAGTATTTGCAGTGCTAGTGTATATAGTGCATCTGTGTATCGGATGATATATAAAGCACAGGTCCTTCTCAGACAATGACAGAACCCCTAGAGGACATCAGGTGGCTCCAGGTCTGGGGAAGGGATACGGTAGTCTTCTCAGACAATGGCAGAACCCCTAGAGGACATCAGGTGGCTCCAGGTCTGGGGAAGGGATACGGTAGTCTTCTCAGACAATGGCAGAACCCCTAGAGGACCTTATTTACCGACCTGTGTCGCTACGCTTTTACCACATCTGAGGGTATATCTGCGGTCAGTGGACGGTTCTGAAAATAAATGCGTTGTTTGCATCACCCAGTGGTGGCCAGGAAATAATTAAATCCAATTGTTAGATGCTACCACCCCCTTCAAATCAAAACCAAACATTGATGTCAATGTTTGCGCGCACATGCTCCATTCTACTTCCTGTCTGTGGCAACATGTAAATAAGTTTCATGACAGGTTAGTGTTATACTGCTAGACTGAGATCTCGGTCTGGAAGCTGGGCTAAGTAATATTCAAGACCTAGCACAAGGAATTGTATGTTTAGTTAAAATCTGAATCTGATTAATTCAGTGCAGTTTTTCTATAAAGTTTCAGATTGAAATGAAAGCATACCTGTCTGAGAAGTGTTAGTTTCTTGAGGAGGGGTACAACTGGCAGTCCAAGTTGGAGGGAAAGCAGCCAGTGGTCAGATATAGGAGGGGTTGGGGTTGATTGGACGTCACTAGACACAGGATGAGGCGAAGGAAGAGGCAGAATCAGGAGATGATGGTTTTACATCATCCACATATTTTTCACCAGTGCAGATTCAGAGGACACAGGGAGAGAAAGCCATTTGGACTGTTGAGATGTTCCCCATGTTTGTTTGTCACTCACCATTTAGTGATTGACATGGTTGAAGTTGTACTTGCTGCAGTGATGGTAGGGATTCCAGAGGAATGGAGAAGGGCAACATACTGCTTGTAATTGAGACATTATGCTAATAAAACATTTACATAATCAGATAATTAATTGTGCAATGTAAACATGGAAAATATCTGGTTGGCTTGCCTCCTGATGTGATTTTTGAAAGCTCAGCTTGCATTTCTGAGAGGAAGTTTACAACACAGTACCCCTTGGATTTATCTCAATTTTTAAATGATATGCAGCCAAGACCCTTCAATTGTAAATTACTTCAGTAAGAAGAAATTATGTTGCTTTCATCACATCAGAAGATCTCCTCCTCGCAAAAAATCTCCAAAATACAACAGACACAGGACAACTTTGTTTGGAAGTCGTAAAGGACTATTCGCCAAAACTGAAGAGATATAGCTAGCTAACGACCTCCTTTTGCGGTAGACAGAGACTTGCTAGCTACGTTAGCTAGCTAGCTGGGATTTTCTACAAGGAATCTGCCTCCCGAAAAAAGCTTCTCCCAAGCTGCTGTGACACCTGCTCCTGTTGCCTGCTGCTTGGATTCCACCTGGTGATCTGTTCACCGTCTGCCCTGGCCCGTCTCCCTTTGTCTGGTAGAGGTAACCCCGCCACGCTCCCATCTACTGTTCCTAGCACTAATTCTGACTTGTGCTCTGATATCTGCTTCACTGATTTCTGCTCTCGTAAAAGCCTGGGTTTTTTGCACGTTAACACTAAAGCTTATTACCTAAAATGTATCAATTGAAGTGTGGGTTCGCAGCTCCAACCCAGATGTTGGTCATTACTGAGACCTGTTTAAGAAAGACTGTTTTGAACACTGATGTTAACTTTTCTGGTTATAAACTTTTTCGACAAGACAGATCTTCCAAAGGTGGTGGAGTGACAGTCTTTACCAAGGAACACCTTCAGTGCTCGGTTGTCTCCACCAAGTCTTTACCTAAACAATTTAATTTGCTGGTTTTTAAGTATTAAACTTTCAAATAGCTTTTTGTTGGCTGTTGCTGGGTGTTATCATGACCTAAACTGGGACATGCTTAAACCACCTGACCAAGTCTTAAAGCAATGGGACTCCCTAAATCTGTCTCAGATTATTACCAATCCCACAAGGTATGACTCCAAACACCCAGAAAAGGCTACTCTTCTTGATGTTATCCTCACAAATAATCCTGATAGGTATCAGAATTAAAAACAGGTTCAGCCCCTGCTTCGACCATAATCTGGCACACGCTTACTCAGGCTGACTGGCTCTTGTTCAGGCAAATGAGAAATAAGTGCACTCAGGCTATCCGGAAGGCCAAAGTTAGTTACTTTAAGGAGCAGTTCTCTCTCTGTGGGTCTAACCCCAAGAAATTCTGTAAAACGGTTAAAGACCTGGATAATAAACCCTCCTCACAGCTGCCCATGTCCCTTAAAGTTGATGATGTGGTTGTTTCTGACAAAGAGCACATGGCTGAGCTCTTTAATCACCACTTCATTAAGTCAGGATTCCTATGCCTCCTTGCCCATCCAACATTTCTTCTTTTCCGACCCCTCCTAATACAACTAGCCCCGGTGCTCCTAACGCGACTAGCCCCGGTGCTCCTAACGCGACTAGCCCCGGTGCTCCTAACGCGACTAGCCCCGGTGCTCCTAACGCGACTAGCCCCGGTGCTCCTAACGCGACTAGCCCCGGTGCTCCTAACGCGACTAGCCCCGGTGCTCCTAACGCGACTAGCCCCGGTGCTCCTAACGCGACTAGCCCCGGTGCTCCTAACGCGACTAGCCCCGGTGCTCCTAACGCGACTAGCCCCGGTGCTCCTAACGCGACTAGCCCCGGTGCTCAGTCGTGCTCCTCTACCAAGTTTCTCCCTGCAGGCAGTCACTGAGTCTGAGGTGCTATTTTGGGCAGATGTTTTAGATCCTTTCTTCAAGCAGCCCCTATCATGGCCCTTTTAACCGGTCTCTCCTCTCTAGGGGAGGGGAGGGGGGCCCATTGCTGGGAAGGCTGTTATAGGCTAGTTTCTATTTTGAACTGTTTAACAAAAGTGTTTGAACAACTTGTCAATAATCAACTGACTGGCTTTCTTGATGTCTATAGTATTCTCTCTGGTATGCAATCTGGTTTCAGCCCAGGTTATGATGTGTCACTGCAACCTTAAAGGTCCTCAATGATGTCACCATTGCCCTTGATTCTAAGCAATGTTGCGTGGCTAGTTGTGTGGCTATTTTTATTGACTTTTAAATGGTAGACCATTGCATTATTGTGGGCCAGCTAAGGAGTATTGGTGTCTCTGAGGGGTCTTTGGCCTGGTTTGCTAACTACCACTCTCAAAGAGTGCAGTGCATAAAGTCAGAACATCTGCTGTCTCAGCCACTGCCTGTCACCAAGGGAGTACCCCAAGGCTCAATCCTAGGCCCCATGCTCTTCTCAATTGACATCAACAACATAGCTCAGGCAGTAGGAAGCTCTCATACATTTATATGCAGATGATAGTCTAATACTCAGCTGGCCCCTCCCCGGATTTTGTGTTAAATGCTCTACAACAAAGCTTTCTTAGTGTCCAACAAGCTTTCTCTACCCTTAACCTTGTTCTGAACACCTCCAAAACAAAGGTCATTTGGTTTGGTAAGAAGAATGCCCCTCTTCCCACAGGTGTGATTACTACCTCTGAGGGTTTAGAGCTTGAGGTAGTCACCTCATACAAGTACTTGGGAGTATGGCTAGACGGTACACTGTCCTTCTCTCAACACATATCAAAGCTGCAGGCTAAAGTTAAATCTAGACTTGTTTTCCTCTTTCGTAATCACTCCTCTTTCACCCCAGCTGCCAAACTAACCCTGATTCAGATGACCATCCAACCCATGCTAGATTACAGAGACATAATTTATAGATCGGCAGGTAAGGGTGTTCTTGAGCGGCTAGATGTTCTTCACCATTCGGCCATCAGATTTGCCACCAATGCTCCTTATAGGACACATCACTGCACTCTATACTCCTCTGTAAACTGGTCATCTCTGTATACCCGTCACAAGACCCACTGGTTAATGCTTATTTATAAAACCCTCTTAGGCCTCACTCCCCCCTGAGATATCTACTGCAGCCCTCATCCTCCACATACAACACCCGTTCTGCCAGTCACATTCTGTTAAAGGTCCCCAAAGCACACACATCCCTGGGTCGCTCGTCTTTTCAGTTCGCTGCAGCTAGCGACTGGAACGAGCTGCAACAAACACTCAAACTGGACAGTTTTATCTCAATCTCTTCATTCAAAGACTCAATCATGGACACTCTTACTGACAGTTGTGGCTGCTTTGTGTGATGTATTGTCATCTCTACCTTCTTGCCCTTTGTGCTGTTGTCTGTGCCCAATAATGTTTGTACCATGTCTCTCTTTATGTAGTGTTGGGGTGTCTCTCTTTATGTAGTGTTGGGGTGTCTCTCTTTATGTAGTGTTGGGGTGTCTCTCTTTATGTAGTGTTGGGGTGTCTCTCTTTATGTAGTGTTGGGGTGTCTCTTGTTGTTATGTGTGTTTTGTCTTATATTTTCAATCCCAGCCCCCGTCCCCGCAGAAGGCCTTTTACCTTTTGGTAGGCTGTCATTGTAAATAAGAATGTGTTCTTAACTTACTTGCCTAATTAAATAAAGGTTAAATAAATAAAATAAAATACACCATTGTTTGACAGAGGTCCACTCCTTGGCAGCCTGGTATGGAACAAGAAAAACAAAGGATTAACTGCCTATCATGAATGTAGTAATTCAGCAGGAAATCAGTTCATTTACACACATACATTGGTATTCAATAAGTACTGTTATTGCTACAATAACTTCACTGCAACAGGGTTTCCTATGATCTACTAATACAGGCCCTTCCCCTCATGCGTTTCCCTGGTATAGGCCTATAGTCTGAAACAAGCCTCTAATGACAGACACAGGTACAATCTGATCATCATGATGACCAGAAGATTCATTAATGGAGTTCACCTTTTTCCCATAACATTTTACAGTTGTTATAGCACTTGTCATAGCTCTCTCTTATACTAAGTAGCCTATTTAATTCAACTGAATTTCTACAAACACAAATAATACAATACAAACAAAGCTTAGCCTAACTAGCTAGCTAGCTAAATAGAGATTTGGAAAAGTGGTCTTACCTCACAGTAGTGTTTGCATCCGTCGTTTGCAGTATCCATGCTTGCTTACAGTATGCTAATGCTAGCTAAATCAAGTTTTGCAAGCAAACATCAATGACCATGCATGGATCATGTTTTTTACTTTATCCACCAATAATCAGTGAGATTGAAAGCTAAAAAAATCGTAAATATTGTAAATAACCTGTAACAATGATCGCACTTTCCCCTGTATCTCTCTCTGCACAATCACAACATAACCAGCATAGCAACAAACGCTATAGAATTTTTCTTTCATTGCGTAACCTTGGCAGAATTTGGCATGTTCTAGCAACGGTCCTAGCAAAAGACTCTAATAGCTTCTCGAATCCGGTTGTTGCACACAAAACATTTTAGCGCACTCCTTCTTGAAAGCATAGAGACAATTTTTGGTTTCAGAGTTAATTTCCTGCAATTCTACACATTTTGCCCTTGGTTGTAGAGAAGATTTTGTAATGTTATAACACATTTCATGCAATTCTACTCATTTTGGGTGGAGAGAAATGTTTACAGTTTTTAATATTATATCAGTTTGAGAGTGACTAAAATCTATCGGTGCCCCTCGGTCGGTAATTCGACCAAGATTACTACAAGTTTAGATAAATGAGTCTAGCCAGCTATCTTTATTTTATTTTGCTGTCTTGGCTAATTGAGTGACTGTCAGTGACTTGACATAACAAGAGAGAAACTGCTGATGTACAACCAACTTCAAATTTTGTGTATTCTACTGTTCTAAACTCAAACGCCTGAGTTCGTTTTTGTAAATGCGTCCTACAAAAGGGCTGCCAGTTGTCCATCCCTGAAATAAGGTATGTAGAACTACAGTCAGGGGGTGTGGCTTGACACAACTATTTAGTGACCTTGATAAGCAGGTTAAAAGAGCTCTTTTGAAACTGGAATGATAGCATCTCAGCTCTGATGTGAGGTTTAAAAAATTGGCCATTGATCGCTTAGAAGATGCGGTTTTAACTGTCTGACTTAGTTTCAGTTCAATATGTGTAATAGCCCTTGGTAACTATTTAAGGAGCCTTACTTGGCTGTAATGTGTCATCTACAAGAGCAGCAAGTATACAGTATTGTTTTATTAAATCGGCTATTAATATTATCTGTTGGTATTGTCTGTCCCTGACTGAGACATTGGTTTCCCCAGAGAACACTACTACTTCTACTGCTCTCTCGTCATCTGTGTTCTCTCATAGTCCGAGAGCATCTGGTCATTGCGGTGGTGGCACAGGCTTCTCTTCTCCCCCTCTCACCTATCTAACTCCTCATTTGAATCCCATGCTATCACTGTCACATTGTCAAATATCGCCCACCAGGTGCCCTTGGAGAGTTCCTCAATGAGATTGACACCTTGATAAACAAATGTCTCGATGATGGCTCACCACTCATCGTACTGGGTGACTTTAACATCCCGACGCCAATCTTCAATTAATTTCTTTCCACCTCTTTCTTTCCACTCCTTTCCTCTTTTGACCTCACCCTTTCTCAGTCACCTCCCACTCACAAGGCATGCAATATGCTTGACCTCATCTTTACTAGAGACTGTTCGCCTACTAATCTCACTGCATCCCCCTCCATGTCTCTGACCACTACTTTGTTTGTTTTTCTCTCCATCTCTCATCCAACCCTAGCCACTCCGCTCCTACCCAGATGGTCATGCGCTGCTGCAATCTTCGCTCTCTCTCCTCTTCTATCCTATTCCTCTCTTCCCTCAGCTAAATCCTTCTCCCTCCTGTCTCCTGACGCTGCCTCTTGGACCCTACTCTCCTCCCTTTCCCTCTCCTCCCTAAACTAAACTTCAGGAGGACCTATCATCCTTCAATAAAGTACCTACAGTGGGGAGAACAAGTATTTGATACACTGCCGATTTTGCAGGTTTTCCCACTTACAAAGCATGTAGAAGTCTGTAATTTTTATCATAGGTACTCTTCAACTGTGAGTGACGGAATCTAAAACAAAAATCCAGAAAATCACAGTGTATGATTTTTAAGTAATTAATTTGCATTTTATTGCATGACATAAGTATTTAATACATCAGAAAAGCAGAACTTAATAGTTGGTACAGAAACCTTTGTTTGCAATTACAGAGATCATACGTTTCCTGTAGTTCTTGACCAGGTTTGCACACACTGCAGCAGGGATTTTGGCCCACTCCTCCATACAGATCCTTTAGGTTTCGGGGCTGTCGCTGGGCAATACGGACTTTCAGCTCCCTCCAAAGATTTTCTATTGGGTTCTGGTCTGGAGACTGGATAGGCCACTCCAGGACCTTGAGATGCTTCTTACGGAGCCACTCCTTAGTTGCCCTGGCTGTGTGTTTCGGGTCGTTGTCATGCTGGAAGACCCAGCCACGACCCATCTTCAATGCTCTTACTGAGGGAAGGAGGTTGTTGGCCAAGATCTTGCGATACATGGTCCCATCCATCCTCCCCTCAATACGGTGCAGTCGTCCTGTCCCCTTTGCAGAAAAGCATCCCCAAAGAATGATGTTTCCACCTCCATGCTTCACGGTTGGGTTGGTGTTCTTGGGGTTGTACTCATTCATCTTCTTCCTCCAAACACGGCGAGTGAAGTTTAGACCAAAAAGCTCTATTTTTGTCTCATCAGACCACATGACCTTCTCCCATTCCTCCTCTGGATCATCCAGATGGTCATTGGCAAACTTCAGATGGGCTTGGACATGCGCTGGCTTGAGCAAGGGGACCTTGCGTGCGCTGCAGGATTTTAATCCATGACGGCGTAGTGTGTTACTAATGGTTTTCTTTGAGACTGTGGTCCCAGCTCTCTTCAGGTCATTGACCAGGTCCTGCCGTGTAGTTCTGGGCTGATCACTCACCTTCCTCATGATCATTGATGCCCCACGAGGTGAGATCTTGCATGGTGCCCCAGACCGAGGGAGATTGACCGTCATCTTGAACTTCTTCCATTTTTTAATAATTGCGCCAACAGTTGTTGCCTTCTCACCAAGCTGCTTGCCTATTGTCCTGTAGCCCATCCCAGCCTTGTGCAGGTCTACAATTTTATCCCTGATGTCCTTACACAGCTCTCTGGTCTTGGCCATTGTGGAGAGGTTGGAGTCTGTTTGATTGAGTGTGTGGACAGGTGTCTTTTATACAGGTAACGAGTTCAAACAGGTGCAGTTAATACAGGTAATGAGTGGAGAACAGGAGGGCTTCTTAAAGAAAAACTAACAGGTCTGTGAGAGCCGGAATTCTTACTGGTTGGTAGTTGATCAAATACTTATGTCATGCAATAAAATGCAAATTAATTATTTAAAAATCATACAATGTAATTTTCTGGATTTTTGTTTTAGATTCCGTCTCTCACAGTTGAAGAGTACCTATGATAAAAATTACAGACCTCTACATGCTTTGTAAGTAGGAAGACCTGCAAAATCGGCAGTGTATCAAATACTTGTTCTCCCCACTGTAGTCCTGAAATGGCCATAATATAGTCCTGAAATGGCCATAATATAGTCCTAACATAGGAAGATGAAAGGAAAGGGGATACCTAGTCAGTTGTACATCAATGTATTCAACTGAAATCCTAATAAGGTCCTGATGGGTGACAACGGTCTTGTCTAATTGTCCTGTGTTCTGTAGGGGAGCCCTTCTGTTATCTGTCCATTGTTTTAATGGCTGACACTGACCCCTGTCTGTTTTCTGCTGGTCTTGTGTGTTTAGAGCTTCGCGTGGTCGTCCTGTTCAGAGTGGTCTGTTGGCCAGCGCGTGCCCTTCGTAGTGGACGTTTGCCCTGTGACCTTTGAGCAGCTGGATTTGCTCTTGCGGCAGGTGAGCGAGGGCATGGACGGCTCTTCTGATTGGCCCCCGCCGCAGGAGAAGGA
This sequence comes from Thymallus thymallus, assembly GCA_023634145.1. Taxonomy (NCBI): domain Eukaryota; kingdom Metazoa; phylum Chordata; class Actinopteri; order Salmoniformes; family Salmonidae; genus Thymallus; species Thymallus thymallus. The sequence continues at coordinate 835,491 of CM042393.1, forward strand.
GTGCATGGTGGTAGCCTCACTCAACCTGCTCAGGCTACAGGTAAGGAGGCTTTTTACATTTAATGGTATATTTAAACTATTCTCTGTTTTAAAACATTACAACATGACATTGTATTCTATGTTTTTGTATATTGTCCTGGATGCCTTGTACTGTAGTTGATGTGTATGTGGGTTATCCTGGGTGACTGTGTATGTGGGTTATCCTGGGTGACTATGTATGCGGGTTATCCTGGGTGACTGTATGTGGGTTATCCTGGGTGACTGTGTATGTGGGTTATCCTGGGTGACTGTGTATGTGGGTTATCCTGGGTGACTGTGTATGTGGGTTATCCTGGGTGACTGTGTATGTGGGTTATCCTGGGTGACTGTGTATGCGGGTTATCCTGGGTGACTGTATGCGGGTTATCCTGGGTGACTGTATGCGGGTTATCCTGGGTGACTGTGTATGCGGGTTATCCTGGGTGACTGTATGCGGGTTATCCTGGGTGACTGTGTATGTGGGTTATCCTGGGTGACTGTGTATGTGGGTTATCCTGGGTGACTGTGTATGTGGGTTATCCTGGGTGACTGTGTATGTGGGTTATCCTGGGTGACTGTATGCGGGTTATCCTGGGTGACTGTATGCGGGTTATCCTGGGTGACTGTGTATGTGGGTTATCCTGGGTGACTGTGTATGTGGGTTATCCTGGGTGACTGTATGCGGGTTATCCTGGGTGACTGTATGCGGGTTATCCTGGGTGACTGTATGTGGGTTATCCTGGGTGACTGTATGTGGGTTATCCTGGGTGACTGTGTATGGGTTATCCTGGGTGACTGTGTATGTGGGTTATCCTGGGTGACTGTGTATGCGGGTTATCCTGGGTGACTGTATGTGGGTTATCCTGGGTGACTGTGTATGTGGGTTATCCTGGGTGACTGTGTATGTGGGTTATCCTGGGTGACTGTGTATGTGGGTTATCCTGGGTGACTGTGTATGTGGGTTATCCTGGGTGACTGTGTATGCGGGTTATCCTGGGTGACTGTATGCGGGTTATCCTGGGTGACTGTGTATGTGGGTTATCCTGGGTGACTGTGTATGTGGGTTATCCTGGGTGACTGTGTATGTGGGTTATCCTGGGTGACTGTGTATGTGGGTTATCCTGGGTGACTGTATGCGGGTTATCCTGGGTGACTGTGTATGTGGGTTATCCTGGGTGACTGTGTATGTGGGTTATCCTGGGTGACTGTGTATGTGGGTTATCCTGGGTGACTGTATGCGGGTTATCCTGGGTGACTGTATGCGGGTTATCCTGGGTGACTGTATGTGGGTTATCCTGGGTGACTGTATGTGGGTTATCCTGGGTGACTGTGTATGGGTTATCCTGGGTGACTGTGTATGTGGGTTATCCTGGGTGACTGTGTATGCGGGTTATCCTGGGTGACTGTATGTGGGTTATCCTGGGTGACTGTGTATGTGGGTTATCCTGGGTGACTGTGTATGTGGGTTATCCTGGGTGACTGTGTATGTGGGTTATCCTGGGTGACTGTGTATGTGGGTTATCCTGGGTGACTGTGTATGTGGGTTATCCTGGGTGACTGTGTATTATGTCTGATATGAAAATAGTGTCACAAAAAGTGTTTCTACAGACTTGTTTTGTTAATGTATTTGTCTGTCTGTCTGAAGCTTCATGCAGCCATCAGTAACCAGGTGGACCCTGATGAGTTGGGTCTGGGTCTGGGCAGCGGGCTGCTTAACAACCTGAAGCAGACTGTGGTGACGCTAGCCTCCAACGCTGGAGTCCTCAACACCGTCCAGTCAGCCGCCCAGGCCGTGCTACAGAGTGGCTGGTCAGTGCTGCTCCCTACTGCGGAGGAGAGGGCCAGGGCGCTGTCCTCACTACTACCAAACACAGGTCAGTTTGTGTTATAATATATTCCTCTTAGCAGACACTTTTATCCAAAGTTACAGTATACTTACAGTATAGTGCATTTTTAGCGTGTGTATGATCCACGAGGGATTTGAACCCACAACCTTGAATTTTTGAGTGTTGAGTTAAAGCAGAAGGGAGAGTTGTATCTGTCTGTGTTCGGAGGTGCTCAGTGGTCTCTGTCTCTCTGTCTCTCTGTCTCTCTGTCTGTCTCTCTGTCTCTCTGTCTGTCTGTCTCTCTGTCTCTCTGTCTGTCTCTCTCTCTGTCCTCAGCATCTGCTAACGAGATGAGTATTACTCCTGGACGTCGCTTCATGACCGACCTGTTGGTCAGCAGTCTGATGGCTGACGGAGGGCTGGAGTCTGCTCTCAGTGCTGCCATCACAGCTGAGCTACAGGTTAGTTACAGACAGCTGTTTGAGTAGGGAAACCTGTGCTGAGTCCCAAATGGCACCATAGTCCCTATTTAATGCACTTCCTTTCACCACGGCCCACAGGGCTTCTGGCAAACATAGTGCACTATATAGGGAATAGGGTACCATTTGGGACTCACTCATAGTGTTTAATGCTCTGAACACAGCCATTAAAGCTGGGATCCAGGTCAGTGTATTTAATGCATGAGTTATGGGGCACCACCACTCGTCCCTCTTCCAGTCTCTCAGACATCGTTTATTCATGCCTGGAGTAGTCTTTGTCTGGCAGACAGACATCATTTATTCATGCCTGGAGTAGTCTTTGTCTGGCAGACAGACATCATTTATTCATGCCTGGAGTAGTCTTTGTCTGGCAGACAGACATCATTTATTCATGCCTGGAGTAGTCTTTGTCTGGCAGACAGACATCATTTATTCATGCCTGGAGTAGTCTTTGTCTGGCAGACAGACATCATTTATTCATGCCTGGAGTAGTCTTTGTCTGGCAGACAGACATCATTTATTCATGCCTGGAGTAGTCTTTGTCTGGCAGACAGACATCATTTATTCATGCCTGGAGTAGTCTTTGTCTGGCAGACAGACATCATTTATTCATGCCTGGAGTAGTCTTTGTCTGGCAGACAGACATAATTTATTCATGCCTGGAGTAGTCTTTGTCTGGCAGACAGACATCATTTATTCATGCCTGGAGTAGTCTTTGTCTGGCAGACAGACATCATTCTCTATTCTTAGAAGAAACATTGCAGTTAGTGGTATGTCCCTGCATACCGATTACAGCTGTGAGTCTTTCTGGGTCTCTAAGAACTTAGCACACCTGTATTGTATAATATTTGCACATTATTCTTTAAAAAATTATTCAAGCTCTTTCAACTTAAAAAAAAAATCATTGCTAGGCAACCATTTTCAGGTCTTGCCATAGATTTTCAAGCCAATTTAAGTCAAAACTGTAACTCGGCCACTCAGGAACATTCAATGTCTTCTTGGTAAGAAACTCCAGTGTATATTTGGTCTTGTGTTTTAGGTTATTGTCCTGCTGAAAGGTGAATTCATCTCCCAGTGTCTGGTGGAAAACAGACTGAACCAGGTTTTCCTCTAGGATTCTGTCTGTGCTTAGCTCCCATAACATAACACTTTGTATTCAGGACAAAAAGTTAATTACCATGTTGTTGATCCATCCTCAGTTAGGTTAGTATTGTGGAGTTACTACCATGTTGTTGATCCATCCTCAGTTAGGTTAGTATTGTGGAGTTACTACCATGTTGTTGATCCATCCTCAGTTAGGTTAGTATTGTGGAGTAACTACCATGTTGTTGATCCATCCTCAGTTTTCTCATATCACAGCCATTAAACTCTCACTGTTTTAAAGTCACCATTGGCCTCATGGTGAAATCCCTGAAAGGTTTCCTTCCTCTCTGGCAAAAATGCCTGTATCTTTGTAGTGACTGGGTGTATTGATAGCCCATCTAAAGTGTTATTAATAACTTCACCATGCTCAAAGGGATATTCAATGTCTGTTTATTTTGTATATTTACCATCTACCAATAGGTGCCCTTCTTTGTGAGACATTGGAAAACCTCCCTGGTCTTTGTGGTTGAATCTGTGTTTAAAATTCACTGCTAGACTGAGGAACCTTACAGATAATGAGGTAGTCATTTAAAACATGTTAAACACTATTATTACACACAGAGTCCATACAACATATTATGTGACTTGTTAAACACAGTTTTACTCCTGGACTTATTGAGGCTTGACCTAACAAAGGGGTGGAATACTTATTGACTCAAGACATTTCAGATTTTCGTTTTAAATACATTTGTAAAAATTTCTAAAAACATAATTCCACTTGACATTATGGCGTTTAGGCCAGTGACACAAAATCTGAATTTAATCAATTTAAATATTTGTCTGTAACAACAAAATGTGGAGAAAGTCAAGGAGTCTGAATACTTTCTGAACTCACTGTACAGTAAGTTTATGCAAGGCCAACAAATTCACATTTTATTCAATCAGTTAAATTCGTTTAACTGTCACTTTCTAACATACAAATATGATTGACTACCTACTTCCTACAAGGGCTTTATTTACCAGAATGTACTGATGATAACAGATATGAATGCTGACAGTCAGAACCAGAATGTACTGTTGAGAACAGATACAGTGGGGAGAACAAGTATTTGATACACTGCCGAGTTTGCAGGTTTTCCTACTTACAAAGCATGTAGAAGTCTGTAATTTTTATCATAGGTACTCTTCAACTGTGAGTGACGGAATCTAAATCAAAAATCCAGAAAATCACATTGTATGATTTTTAAGTAATTCATTTGCATTTTATTGCATGACATAAGTATTTGATACATCAGGAAAGCAGAACTTAATATTTGGTACAGAAACCTTTGTTTGCAATTACAGAGATCATACGTTTCCTGTAGTTCTTGACCAGGTTTGCACACACTGCAGCAGTGATTTTGGCCCACTCCTCCATACAGATCCTTCAGGTTTCGGGGCTGTCGCTGGGCAATACGGACGTTCAGCTCCCTCCAAAGATTTTCTATTGGGTTCAGGTCTGGAGACTGGCTAGGCCACTCCAGGACCTTGAGATGGTTCTTATGGAGCCACTCCTTAGTTTCCCTGGCTGTGTGTTTCGGGTTGATGTCATGCTGGAAGACCCAGCCACGACCCATCTTCAATGCTCTTACTGAGGGAAGGAGGTTGTTGGCCAAGATCTCGCGATACATGGCCCCATCCATCCTCCCCTCAATACGGTGCAGTCGTCCTGTCCCCTTTGCAGAAAAGCATCCCCAAAGAATGATGTTTCCACCTCCATGCTTCACGGTTGGGATGGTGTTCTTGGGGTTGTACTCATCCTTCTTCTTCCTCCAAACATGGCGAGTGGAGTTTAGACCAAAAAGCTCTATTTTTGTCTCATCAGACCACATGACCTTCTCCCATTCCTCCTCTGGATCATCCAGATGGTCATTGGCAAACTTCAGACGGGCCTGGACATGCGCTGGCTTGAGCAGGGGGACCTTGCGTGCACTGCAGGATTTTAATCCATGACGGCGTAGTGTGTTACTAATGGTTTTCTTTGAGACTGTGGTCCCAGCTCTCTTCAGGTCATTGACCAGGTCCTGCCGTGTAGTTCTGGGCTGATCCCTCACCTTCCTCATGATCATTGATGCCCCACGAGGTGAGATCTTGCATGGTGCCCCAGACCGAGGGAGATTGACCGTCATCTTGAACTTCTTCCATTTTCTAATAATTGCGCCAACAGTTGTTGCCTTCTCACCAAGCTGCTTGCCTATTGTCCTGTAGCCCATCCCAGCCTTGTGCAGGTCTACAATTTTATCCCTGATGTCCTTACACAGCTCTCTGGCCTTGGCCATTGTGGAGAGGTTGGAGTCTGTTTGATTGAGTGTGTGGACAGGTGTCTTTTATACAGGTAACGAGTTCAAACAGGTGCAGTTAATACAGGTAATGAGTGGAGAACAGGAGGGCTTCTTAAAGAAAAACTAACAGGTCTGTGAGAGCCGGAATTCTTACTGGTTGGTAGGTGATCAAATACTTATGTCATGCAATAAAATACAAATTAATTATTTAAAAATCATACAATGTGATTTTCTGGATTTTTGTTTTAGATTCCGTCTCTCACAGTTGAAGTGTACCTATGATAAAAATTACAGACCTCTACATGCTTTGTAAGTGGGAAAACCTGCAAAATCGGCAGTGTATCAAATACTTGTTTTCCCCACTGTATGAATGTTGACAGTCAGAACCAGAATGTACTGATGGTAACATATATGAATGCTGACAGTCAGAATCAGAATGTACTGATGATAACAGATATGAATGTTGACAGTCAGAACCAGAATGTACTGATGGTAACAGATATGAATGCTGACAGTCAGAACCAGAATGTACTGATGGTAACAAATATGAATGCTGACAGTCAGAACCAGAATGTACTGATGATAACAGATATGAATGTTGACAGTCAGAACCAGAATGTACTGATGATAACAGATATGAATGTTGACAGTCAGAACCAGAATGTACTGATGGTAACAGATATGAATGCTGACAGTCAGAACCAGAATGTACTGATGGTAACAGATAATAATGCTGACACAGTCAGAACCAGAATGTACTGATGGTAACAGATATGAATGCTGACAGTCAGAACCAGAATGTACTGATGATAACAGATATGAATGCTGACAGTCAGAACCAGAATGTACTGATGGTAACAGATATGAATGCTGACAGTCAGAACCAGAATGTACTGATGGTAACAGATATGAATGCTGACAGTCAGAACCAGAATGTACTGATGGTAACAGATATGAATGCTGACAGTCAGAACCAGAATGTACTGATGGTAACAGATATGAATGCTGACAGTCAGAACCAGAATGATTGGCTCCCTTGATAAAGATGAGCAAGAAAGACTGTATATAATAAATACTACTTTATCAAGGTGCCAATCATTTTGGAACTGATTGTACATCAAAATATCTTTACATCTCCAATTGTGCAGCAGTCTTTGTCTCTGTATGTGTTTTATACTAATGACGAATCACCCTGATAAATAAAGTGTATTCAATTCTAATGATCTGTTTTCCACTAGGACATAGAGGCAAAGAAGGAGGCCCAGAAGGAGAAGGAGGTTGATGAGCAGGAGGCCAATGCCTCCACCTTGCTGCGCTGTCACACCACCCTGGACAAAGACCTCATCAACACTGGGATATACGAGTCAGCTGGAAAACAGAGTCTACCACTGGTGCAGCTCGTACAGCAGCTGCTGAGGTGGGTAGTTACTGCTCTGAGCTGTAGGTGGGTAGTTAATGCACTGAGCTGTAGGTGGGTAGTTACTGCTCTGAGCTGTAGGTGGGTAGTTACTGCTCTGAGCTGTAGGTGGGTAGTTACTGCTCTGAGCTGTAGGTGGGTAGTTACTGCTCTGAGCTGTAGGTGGGTAGTTACTGCACTGAGCTGTAGGTGGGTAGTTACTGCACTGAGCTGTAGGTGGGTAGTTACTGCACTGAGCTGTAGGTGGGTAGTTACTGCTCTGAGCTGTAGGTGGGTAGTTACTGCTCTGAGCTGTAGGTGGGTAGTTACTGCTCTGAGCTGTAGGTGGGTAGTTACTGCACTGAGCTGTAGGTGGGTAGTTACTGCTCTGAGCTGTAGGTGGGTAGTTACTGCTCTGAGCTGTAGGTGGGTAGTTACTGCTCTGAGCTGTAGGTGGGTAGTTACTGCTCTGAGCTGTAGGTGGGTAGTTACTGCTCTGAGCTGTAGGTGGGTAGTTACTGCTCTGAGCTGTAGGTGGGTAGTTACTGCTCTGAGCTGTAGGTGGGTAGTTACTGCTCTGAGCTGTAGGTGGGTAGTTACTGCTCTGAGCTGTAGGTGGGTAGTTACTGCTCTGAGCTGTAGGTGGGTAGTTACTGCTCTGAGCTGTAGGTGGGTAGTTACTGCTCTGAGCTGTAGGTGGGTAGTTACTGCTCTGAGCTGTAGGTGGGTAGTTACTGCTCTGAGCTGTAGGTGGGTAGTTACTGCTCTGAGCTGTAGGTGGGTAGTTACTGCTCTGAGCTGTAGGTGGGTAGTTACTGCTCTGAGCTGTAGGTGGGTAGTTACTGCTCTGAGCTGTAGGTGGGTAGTTACTGCACTGAGCTGTAGGTGGGTAGTTACTGCTCTGAGCTGTAGGTGGGTAGTTACTGCTCTGAGCTGTAGGTGGGTAGTTACTGCTCTGAGCTGTAGGTGGGTAGTTACTGCTCTGAGCTGTAGGTGGGTAGTTACTGCACTGAGCTGTAGGTGGGTAGTTACTGCACTGAGCTGTAGGTGGGTAGTTACTGCTCTGAGCTGTAGGTGGGTAGTTACTGCTCTGAGCTGTAGGTGGGTAGTTACTGCTCTGAGCTGTAGGTGGGTAGTTACTGCACTGAGCTGTAGGTGGGTAGTTACTGCTCTGAGCTGTAGGTGGGTAGTTACTGCTCTGAGCTGTAGGTGGGTAGTTACTGCTCTGAGCTGTAGGTGGGTAGTTACTGCACTGAGCTGTAGGTGGGTAGTTACTGCACTGAGCTGTAGGTGGGTAGTTACTGCACTGAGCTGTAGGTGGGTAGTTACTGCACTGAGCTGTAGGTGGGTAGTTACTGCTCTGAGCTGTAGGTGGGTAGTTACTGCTCTGAGCTGTAGGTGGGTAGTTATTGCTCTGAGCTGTAGGTTTACTCTGACAAGCACCCCAATTCTGTAGAACCCTTTGTTATTTTAGCAGAATAACTTGTATAGTTTCTGGGTGTCACACACACAGTAGTCACCCTGGGGGTTTACATGTAGCCAAATGAATGAACTTAATCCCTCAGGAACATAGCCTCCCAGACCATCGCCAGACTGAAGGACGTGGCCAGGAGGATCTCTAGCTGTATAGACACAGAGCATGTCAGTAAAGAACGCTCAGCCTCCCTGGACCTGCTGCTGCGCTTCCAGAGACTGCTGGTCAGCAAGCTCTACCTGGGGGTCAACGGCACAGAGAACACCAACGGATACAGTGAGTTCTAAAGTCTTGATTAGGGTTGGGAACGTTTACATTTTAATGCGTTTAAACTAAATTTGGATGCTTAACGTCTAGATGACCTCCCCTGTGTTATAGTCTAGATGACCTGGGGAAACTATTCACACCCCTGTGTTATAGTCTAGATGACCTGGGGAAACTATTCACACCCCTGTGTTATAGTCTAGATGACCTGGGGAAACTATTCACACCCCTGTGTTATAGTCTAGATGACCTGGGGAAACTATTCACACCCCTGTGTTATAGTCTAGATGACCTGGGGAAACTATTCACACCCCTGTGTTATAGTCTAGATGACCTGGGGAAACTATTCACACCCCTGTGTTATAGTCTAGATGACCTGGGGAAACTATTCACACCCCTGTGTTATAGTCTAGATGACCTGGGGAAACTATTCACACCCCTGTGTTATAGTCTAGATGACCTGGGGAAACTATTCACACCCCTGTGTTATAGTCTAGATGACCTGGGGAAACTATTCACACCCCTGTGTTATAGTCTAGATGACCTGGGGAAACTATTCACACCCCTGTGTTATAGTCTAGATGACCTGGGGAAACTATTCACACCCCTGTGTTATAGTCTAGATGACCTGGGGAAACTATTCACACCCCTGTGTTATAGTCTAGATGACCTGGGGAAACTATTCACACCCCTGTGTTATAGTCTAGATGACCTGGGGAAACTATTCACACCCCTGTGTTATAGTCTAGATGACCTGGGGAAACTATTCACACCCCTGTTTTATAGTCTAGATGACCTGGGGAAACTATTCACACCCCTGTGTTATAGTCTAGATGACCTGGGGAAACTATTCACACTCCTGGACTTATTCCACATTTTGTTGTTACAGCCTGAATTCAAAATGGATTAAATATATTTTTTCGCACCTATCTACACACAATACCCCACAATACCCCATAATACCCCATAATACATTTATTGAAACAGTGAGTTGATACAGGTTTAACTGATACAGTGAGTCTTCATAATACAGGTTTAACTGATACAGTGAGTCTTCATAATACAGGTTTAACTGATACAGTGAGTCTTCATAATACAGGTTTAACTGATACAGTGAGTCCTCATAATACAGGTTTAACTGATACAGTGAGTCTTCATAATACAGGTTTAACTGATACAGTGAGTCTTCATAATACAGGTTTAACTGATACAGTGAGTCTTCATAATACAGGTTTAACTGATACAGTGAGTCTTCATAATACAGGTTTAACTGATACAGTGAGTCTTCATAATACAGGTTTAACTGATACAGTGAGTCTTCATAATACAGGTTTAACTGATACAGTGAGTCTTCATAATACAGGTTTAACTGATACAGTGAGTCTTCATAATACAGGTTTAACTGATACAGTGAGTCTTCATAATACAGGTTTAACTGATACAGTGAGTCTTCATAATACAGGTTTAACTGATACAGTGAGTCTTCATAATACAGGTTTAACTGATACAGTGAGTCTTCATAATACAGGTTTAACTGATACAGTGAGTCTTCATAATACAGGTTTAACTGATACAGTGAGTCCTCATAATACAGGTTTAACTGATACAGTGAATCTTCATAATACAGGTTTAACTGATACAGTGAGTCTTCATAATGCAGGTTTAACTGATACAGTGAGTCTTCATAATACAGGTTTAACTGATACAGTGAGTCCTCATAATACAGGTTTAACTGATACAGTGAGTCCTCATAATACAGGTTTAACTGATACAGTGAGTCCTCATAATGCAGGTTTAACCAATACATATCTTTCCTTCCTGTAGACCCAGAGTTGTTGGGTGTGGGGTCCCTGTTGAAGAAGTACATCGCCCTACTGTGTACTCACATTGGAGACATCCTCCCTGTGGCTACCAGCATCGCCTTCACCGGACACCGCCACTTTAATGAAGTGTCCCAGGTCATCGAGGGTGACCTCACTGGTTAGTACTACTCTGAATAATCGAAATCTCCAAGAGGAAACTCAGACCAGGGTTCAGATCAATTCCATTTTAATTTAGGAATGAAACTGAAATTCCAGTTCCTTCCAATTAACTTCCTGAATTGACCAACCCTGACTCATATCTGTTTTTGTGCCAGTATGAGAATGTTCTATATACCCATCAGGTAAGCAGATGAACAAGCATCTGTTTTCCTCCCGTCCTGTAGGTGTGCTCCTCCCTGAGCTGGTGGTGTCCATCATGTTACTGCTGACCATTGACGCTGGCCTGATGCAGGAGACCGGCTCCATCCCTCTGCTGGCTGGACTGCTGGAACATCTGGACCGCTTCAACCACCTGGCGCCTGGACACGAGAGGGACGACAACGAAGACCTGGCCTGGCCCGGCATCATGGGTACTGGTAGTGGTAGTGTTTAGTTGTAGTTAGGATGGAACTAGTAGTGGTAGTGTTTAGTTGTTGTTAGGATGGAACTAGTAGTGGTAGTGTTTAGTTGTGGTTAGGATGGAACTAGTAGTGTTTAGTTGTAGTTAGGATGGAACTAGTAGTGTTTAGTTGTGGTTAGGATGGAACTAGTAGTGGTAGTGTTTAGTTGTGGTTAGGATGGAACTAGTAGTGGTAGTGTTTAGTTGTGGTTGGAATATAACAAGTGTTTTTCTGCTGTGGCAGGTCGTTCTTCACAGGGCAGACTTCTATTAGTGTGTGGTTAGGGTTAGTTTAGTGCAGGGTTCCCCAACTGACTGGGTGGTTTTATTTGGACCCCCAATTTTTCTGAGTTTGTTTTGGACATAAGACTTAAAAAAATACCAGGAAATCAGCTCCAAGTAATTTCAATTTAGGAAATCTGTTCCCAAGTATTCCCATAATAGAACGACACGATGTGATCGTGTAGAGATGCAAGGTTGAAATTATTGTTTTAGTCAAACATTATGGGTTTGGACTTCTGGCTGTCAATATGCAGTCTACTAACTATTTGTAATTATGTTCCGACCCCCCGACCATCCGCTCAAGAAAAAATATTCCCGCGGCTGAATCTAGTTGATGACCCCTCGTTTAGTGTGTCATGGGTTAGAATGTAACTAGTGTGTGTCATGGGTTAGAATGTAACTAGTGTGTGTCATGGGTTAGAATGTAACTAGTGTGTGTCATGGGTTAGAATGTAACTAGTGTGTGTCATGGGTTAGAATGTAACTAGTGTGTGTCATGGGTTAGAATGTAACTAGTGTGTGTCATGGGTTAGAATGTAACTAGTGTGTGTCATGGGTTAGAATGTAACTAGTGTGTGTCATGGGTTAGAATGTAACTAGTGTGTGTCATGGGTTAGAATGTAACTAGTGTGTGTCATGGGTTAGAATGTAACTAGTGTGTGTCATGGGTTAGAATGTAACTAGTGTGTGTCATGGGTTAGAATGTAACTAGTGTGTGTCATGGGTTAGAATGTAACTAGTGTGTGTCTGCTACGGCAGGCTCGTTCTTCACAGAGCAGAGCTCCAAGAACAATGAGGAGATGTCTCTGATCCGCAAGGCCGACCTGGAGAACCACAACAAAGATGGCGGCTTCTGGACCGTTATCGACGGGAAAGTCTACGACATCAAAGACTTCCAGGCCCAGTCGCTCACTGGGAACAGCATCCTGGGTACGGTGACTATTGTCCTTTATAGAACTGTGGAGAAACACCGGCATTGAAATACCAACTATCTCTTTTTGATTGTTGTAGAAGTATTGTGATCAACTGTAGAAACATGGGCATTGATGTCCTAGAACAGACATACATTTTTATGGTTTAGAGTTGGCTTTTACCAAGCTATTCATTCTATAGTTCTTTGATTAAATGTAATTTTCAATGATGTAATTGATCCTTAAATGTGTGTTGTGGTCTAACCTGTAACCCTTTACAGCCCAGGTTGCAGGAGAGGACCCTGTTGTTGCGTTAGAAACGGCCCTGCAGTTCGAAGACACCAGGGTGTCTATGCAGGCTTTCTGTGTTGGACAGTACATGGAGGTTTGTGTCCATGTATCATTATTTCTGCAGCTCTGTTAGACTTCCTACCATTGTTCTGTCTTTGATTAGTCTTGGAACAGATTTTGAATAGTCTTCAAAAAGTCTAGTCCCCGAACAGGCATTGGACATCTAAATAATCTTGGAATAGTCTTTTAACAGTCTATCTGTTCCCTGTGTCCTCCAGCCCAACCAGGAGACAGTGACCACCCCAGACCTGAGAAGCCTCTGCTCCCCCCTCATCGACACAGAGAGGAACCTGGGACTCCTGCTGGGCCTCCACGCCTCCTACCTGGCCAACAGCACCCCCCTCTCACCCATGGAGATAGAATGTGCCAGTGAGTAACCCTGACCCTAACCCTGTCCCCAGTGGAGATAATGTGCCAGTGAGTAACCCTGACCCTAACCCTGTCCCCAGTGGAGATAATGTGCCAGTGAGTAACCCTGACCCTAACCCTGTCCCCAGTGGAGATAATGTGCCAGTCAGTAACCCTGACCCTAACCTGTTGTCCAAGGAGATAATGTGCCAGTCAGTACATCAGTCAGTGCATCATCATCCATCAGATTTTCCAATTTTCAGTCAAGCCTTAATTGGTTTCCAGGAAGCCAGCCCTATGAGTTCAACTGTTTGTGATTGATTCATCTGAACAGTTCCTAACCAGCACATTCACTCTCTCTTCTCTCCCTCGTCAGAATGGCTCCAGTCATCCATCTTCCAAGGTGGTCTGCAGACCAGTCAGATCCACTACAACTACAATGAAGAGAAGGATGAGGACCACTGCTCCTCCCCAGGAACCACCACACCAGACAAGACTAAACATCTGTACTCCCGCAGGCTCACCCTCAGTGACCATGCACAGCCCTTCTTACAGGCTATCGCTGACAACACCACTCAGGACCACACTGTTAAGGTTAGGGGTCAGGGTCATAATCATCCATTTCAAATTGTTCTTTCGAGCTGTGACTAATATATCTAATTTAGCCATAGCTATCTGAAACACTGGTTACACCTTATCCTATGTTTCATTGTCCTTGGAGCTGGACATTCATGTACCCACTGGCAGCTTTAGAAATGGGCTCTCAATCACATCAGGAATATGTTCTTCCTTACTGTTTGTGTGTCACCTGTCTGCCTCAATTAGATGTATCTACTGTTTGTGTGTGTCACCTGTCTGCCTCCATTAGATGTGTCACCTGTCTGCCTCAATTAGATGTGTCTACTGTGTGTGTGTGTCACCTGTCTGCCTCCATTAGATGTGTCACCTGTCTGCCTCAATTAGATGTGTCTACTGTGTGTGTGTGTCACCTGTCTGCCTCCATTAGATGTGTCTACTGTGTGTGTGTCACCTGTCTGCCTCCATTAGATGTGTCTACTGTGTGTGTGTCACCTGTCTGCCTCCATTAGATGTTACTGTATTTTTTCGTCCCAGGACTTCCTATGCCAAATGGAGCGGTGCTGTAAGCAGTACCACCTCATCACGCCCATAACCTTCCCCCTGGAGCACCCTGTGGAGGAAGTAGGCCGCCTGCTTCTTTGCTGCCTGCTCAAACACCAGGACCTCGGTAACCTAGCAACCACCCGCCCTGCGCTCACACGCCACTGTCACACCTCAGTAGTCATACTGTCTGTCTAGTAACAGGGTACTAGTTATACTGTCTGTCTAGTAACAGGGTACTAGTCATACTGTCTGTCTAGTAACAGGGTACTAGTCATACTGTCTGTCTAGTAACAGGGTACTAGTCATACTGTCTGTCTAGTAACAGGGTACTAGTCATACTGTCTGTCTAGTAACAGGGTACTAGTCATACTGTCTGTCTAGTAACAGGGTACTAGTCATACTGTCTGTCTAGTAACAGGGTACTAGTCATACTGTCTGTCTAGTAACAGGGTACTAGTCATACTGTCTGTCTAGTAACAGGGTACTAGTCATACTGTCTGTCTAGTAACAGGGTACTAGTCATACTGTCTGTGTAGTAACAGAAGGTACTAGTCATACTGTCTGTGTAGTAACAGAAGGTACTAGTCATACTGTCTGTGTAGTAACAGAAGGTACTAGTCATACTGTCTGTGTAGTAACAGAGGGTACTAGTCATACAGGGTACTAGTCATACTGTCTGTGTAGTAACACAGGGTACTAGTCATACTGTCTGTGTAGTAACAGAAGGTACTAGTCATACTGTCTGTGTAGTAACAGAAGGTACTAGTCATACTGTCTGTGTAGTAACAGAAGGTACTAGTCATACTGTCTGTGTAGTAACACAGGGTACTAGTCATACTGTCTGTGTAGTAACAGAAGGTACTAGTCATACTGTCTGTGTAGTAACAGGGTACTAGTCATACTGTCTGTGTAGTAACACAGGGTACTAGTCATACTGTCTGTGTAGTAACACAGGGTACTAGTCATACTGTCTGTGTAGTAACACAGGGTACTAGTCATACTGTCTGTGTAGTAACACAGGGTACTAGTCATACTGTCTGTGTAGTAACACAGGGTACTAGTCATACTGTCTGTGTAGTAACACAGGGTACTAGTCATACTGTCTGTGTAGTAACACAGGGTACTAGTCATACTGTCTGTGTAGTAACACAGGGTACTAGTCATACTGTCTGTGTAGTAACACAGGGTACTAGTCATACTGTCTGTGTAGTAACACAGGGTACTAGTCATACTGTCTGTGTAGTAACACAGGGTACTAGTCATACTGTCTGTGTAGTAACACAGGGTACTAGTCATACTGTCTGTGTAGTAACACAGGGTACTAGTCATACTGTCTGTGTAGTAACAGGGTACTAGTCATACTGTCTGTGTAGTAACAGGGTACTAGTCATACTGTCTGTCTAGTAACAGGGTACTAGTCATACTGTCTGTGTAGTAACAGGGTACTAGTCATACTGTCTGTCTAGTAACAGGGGGTACTAGTCATACTGTCTGTGTAGTAACAGGGTACTAGTCATACTGTCTGTGTAGTAACAGGGTACTAGTCATACTGTCTGTGTAGTAACAGGGTACTAGTCATACTGTCTGTCTAGTAACAGGGTACTAGTCATACTGTCTGTGTAGTAACACAGGGTACTAGTCATACTGTCTGTGTAGTAACAGAAGGTACTAGTCATACTGTCTGTGTAGTAACAGGGTACTAGTCATACTGTCTGTGTAGTAACACAGGGTACTAGTCATACTGTCTGTGTAGTAACACAGGGTACTAGTCATAGTAACAGAGGGTCTGTACTAAGGACCATGTATAAATTCTCTAGTTTAACAAGACATTTGATTGGTTACCTGGTGATTGATGGCAGCGTCTGGCCCTGTCATAGGTCACACCGCCCTTTCACTCGTCAACCAATGTGCCTTGGGCGTGGAGCAGGGGAAGCAGAGGTCCCTCCCCAGATCTGTGATTGACGTGTGTCGCATGGTGTACCAGGCAAAGTGCTCTTTAATCAAGGTATAATTCATACTTGCATTTAATCCTATATATAAAGTAGTAACTAGTGTTATTCTGTAGCCTGGCCCCATGTCTGTTAGTGCTGTATAGACAACTCTTATGGTCTTTTCCACATCTGTAGAAGTTGCCTATACAGTGCTAACAGAGCTGGGACCAGCCTAGTTATTCTAGGTCCTGAGGTTGGTATTTGGGGGTAGATACAGTATCTTTTTGTCTATCCTCTGTTCCAGACCCACCAGGAGCAGGGTCGTAGTTATAAGGAGGTTTGTGCTCCTGTAATTGAGAGGCTGAGGTTCCTGTTCAACGAGCTGCGTCCTGCTGTCAGCAACGACCTCTCCATCGTGTCCAAGCTGAAGCTGCTCAGTGCCCAGCCGCGCTGGAAGAGGGTCACACAGAAGCTGATCAGAGACAGCAGGAGAAAGAGGGGTAGCTGCTGGCCTCAGGAGGGTTATTTATCTCATTGTGATGGTGAAGGCCAAGAGAACCAAAACATCAAGGATTTTAACTCTTGTAAATGGTTGATTTGTTTTTACTTGAAGAGCGAGCTGCTCCTCATTGTCCCTTATGTCATTTTTCATGAATTGTCATGAATTGTCATGAATGTGAAGGGTTAAATTGGTATGGTGTGTAGCATTCTCTATTGTGTTGATATCTATGTCTGTTGTTACAGTGCCTAAGAAGTCTGAGTCAGCGGACATAGAGGGACCTAAGCTAGAGAATGAAGGGACCAATGAGGAGGAGCTCTGTGTCTCCATAAGCTCCACCCCCACAGACAGAAAACCATCCACCAACAAGACCCCCAAGGTGCATGTCCCATCCCCCTCTCTCTTTTTCCTTCATCTTGCTAAAGTCATGCCCTTCTCTCCTCTCCTTCTCTCCTCTCCTTCTCTCCTCTCCTTCTCTCCTCTCCTTCTCTCCTCTCCTTCTCTTCTCTCCCTCTCTCCCTCTCCTCTCCTTCTCTCCCTCTCCTCTCCTTCTCTCCTTCTCTCCCTCTCCTCTCCTTCTCTCCTTCTCTCCCTCTCCTCTCCTTCTCTTTCTCTCCTTCTCTCCTCTCCTTCTCTCCCTCTCCTTCTCTCCCTCTCCTCTCCTTCTCTCCCACTCCTCTCCTTCTCTCTCACTCCTCTCCTTCTCTCCTCTCCTTCTCTCCTCTCCTTCTCTCCTCTCCTTCTCTCCCACTCCTCTCCTTCTCTCCTCTCCTTCTCTCCCACTTCTCTCCTTCTCTCCTCTCCTTCTCTTCCTCTCTTCCACTCCTCTCCTTCTCTCCCACTCCTCTCCTTCTCTCCCTCTCCTCTCCTTCTCTCTTCTCCT
Source organism: Thymallus thymallus (assembly GCA_023634145.1). Taxonomy (NCBI): domain Eukaryota; kingdom Metazoa; phylum Chordata; class Actinopteri; order Salmoniformes; family Salmonidae; genus Thymallus; species Thymallus thymallus. Next base: position 853,100 of record CM042393.1, read on the forward strand.
TCTCTTCCACTCCTCTCCTTCTCTCCCACTCCTCTCCTTCTCTCTCACTTCTCTCCTTCTCTTCCACTCCTCTCCTTCATCCTGACATCCTGAATAGAGATGTGATCTGTATTACTGTGTGTTGTGTAGGAGCAGGAGAGGTTGGCTCCTCTCCTCAACACAGTAGCTAACGTCCAGAAGTTGAAGTGGATGAAGCACAGTGTCCAGGGAGTCTTCTCCACCTCCAGCATCATGGGGACCATCGTAGAGTTCGCCCTGAAGGAGGAGCCACTCGACGTGGAGAAGATGAGGAAGTGTCTCCTCAAACAGGTACAGAATGGGACAGGGAGAGGGAGAAGGGTGTGGTATGGAAGATATGTTTTGTGGCGGCAGGTAGCCTAGTTATTAGGGTGTTGGGCCACTAACCGAAAGGTTGCTGGATTGCATCCCTGAGCTGACAAGGTAAATAATCTGTTGTTCTGCCCCTGAACAAGGCAGTTAACCCACTGTAGGCTGTCATTGTAAATAAGAATTTATTCTTAACTGACTTTCCTAGTTAAATAAAGGTTAAATAATAACATGTAGAGGGGGTATGTCTAGTTGGATATGAAGGAGACTGGGAGAGTAGTGTCTCCTCAAACAGGTACAACCATGGTGCGCCAGACATAGACATAGAGTTACTAGAATGGACATGCCCATTCAAGTCAATGCTTTGTGGTGGGTGGACCTCTGTCTTCCCCTTGTATCAGACAGAGGGAAGACTAGTGGTGTAATGTAGGGGGAATACATGGTTTGCTATTAAGGTGGAGGGACAGGGAAGACCATTCTGGGTGAATATTACATGACATTACATTACACTCCTAAATCTAATTTCACAGACCTCAAATGTGGATTTATATCCAGTTTAATCCATATCACTTGCATCAATTGTGAGAGAAAACAATGAGATGAGCAAAGGGGAGAGAATGAATGAGATGAGGTAGCAGGATAGTGAATGAGATGAGGTAGCAGGATAGTGAATGAGATGAGGTAGCAGGATAGTGAATGAGATGAGGTAGCAGGATAGTGAATGAGATGAGGTAGCAGGATAGTGAATGAGATGAGGTAGCAGGATAGTGGATGAGGTAGCAGGAGAGTGGATGAGATGAGGTAGCAGGATAGTGAATGAGATGAGGTAGCAGGATAGTGGATGAGATGAGGTAGCAGTATAGTGAATGAGATGAGGTAGCAGGATAGTGAATGAGATGAGGTAGCAGGATAGTGAATGAGATGAGGTAGCAGGATAGTGAATGAGATGAGGTAGCAGGATAGTGGATGAGGTAGCAGGAGAGTGGATGAGATGAGGTAGCAGGATAGTGAATGAGATGAGGTAGCAGGATAGTGGATGAGGTAACAGGAGAGTGGATGAGATGAGGTAGCAGTATAGTGAATGAGATGAGGTAGCAGGATAGTGAATGAGATGAGGTAGCAGGATAGTGGATGAGGTAGCAGGAGAGTGGATGAGGTGAGGTAGCAGGATAGTGAATGAGATGAGGTAGCAGGATAGCGAATGAGATGAGGTAGCAGGATAGCGAATGAGATGAGGTAGCAGGATAGTGAATGAGATGAGGTAGCAGGATAGTGGATGAGATGAGGTAGCAGGATAGTGGATGAGATGAGGTAGCAGGATAGTGGATGAGGTGAGGTAGCAGGAAAGTGAATGAGAAGAGGTAGCAGGATAGTGGATGAGGTAGCAGGATAGTGAATGAGATGAGGTAGCAGGATAGTGAATGAGATGAGGTAGCAGGATAGTGGATGAGGTGAGGTAGCAGGATAGTGAATGAGAAGAGGTAGGAGGATAGTGGATGAGGTGAGGTAGCAGGAAAGTGAATGAGAAGAGGTAGCAGGATAGTGAATGAGATGAAGTAGCAGGATAGTGAATGAGATGAAGTAGCAGGATAGTGAATGAGAAGAGGTAGCAGGATAGTGAATGAGATGAAGTAGCAGGATAGTGAATGAGATGAGGTAGCAGGATAGTGGATGAGGTGAGGTAGCAGGATAGTGGATGAGAAGAGGTAGCAGGATAGTGAATGAGGTAGCAGGATAGTGAATGAGGGGGTGTATCTCTAATGTTGATATTCTATTCTCCTCCAGTTGGAGCGTGCTGAGGTGAGGCTGGAGGGCATTGACACCATGCTGAAGCTGTCCTCTAAGACCTTCTTGCTGCCCTCTGTCCAGTACGCCATGCTGTGTGGCTGGCAGAGGGTCATACCTGAGGGGACCAACATCGGGTACATGACACTGGTTTTACAGTTGTTTCTGAGTTGTAAAGGATGTCTGTTGAGGACCTTGCCTGAGACATGGCTGTAGACTCGGAGTAGGAATTGACCGTCGTGTCTCATGGCAGTTGTGAAACTGATTTAATGCATGTTTAGTTGTGTATCTGTGTGTGTTAGTTACTGGTGTGTGTTAGTTACTGGTGTGTGTTAGTTACTGGTGTGTGTTAGTTACTGGTGTGTGTGGGTGTGTGTTAGTTACTGGGGTGTGTTAGTTACTGGTGTGTGTGTGTGTGTGTGTGTGTGTTAGTTACTGGTGTGTGTGTGGGTGTGTGTTAGTTACTGGGGTGTGTTAGTTACTGGTGTGTGTGTGTGTGTGTGTGTGTGTTAGTTACTGGTGTGTGTGTGTTTGGGTGTGTTAGTTACTGGTGTGTGTGTTTGGGTGTGTTAGTTACTGGGGTGTGTTAGTTACTGGGGTGTGTTAGTTACTGGGGTGTGTGTGTGTGTGTGTGTGTGTTAGTTACTGGTGTGTGTGTGTTTGGGTGTGTTAGTTACTGGTGTGTGTGTTTGGGTGTGTTAGTTACTGGGGTGTGTTAGTTACTGGGGTGTGTTAGTTACTGGGGTGTGTTAGTTACTGGGGTGTGTGTGTGTGTGTGTGTGTGTGTGTGTGTGTGTGTGTGTGTGTGTGTGTGTGTGTTAGTTACTGGGGTGTGTGTGTGTGTGTTAGTTACTGGTGTGTGTGTGTGTGTGTGTGTGTGTGTGTGTGTGTGTGTGTGTGTGTGTGTGTGTGTGTGTGTGTGTGTGTGTGTGTGTTAGTTACTGGTGTGTGTGTGTGTGTGTGTGTGTGTGTGTGTGTGTGTTAGTTACTGGTGTGTGTGTGTGTGTGTGTTAGTTACTTGTGTGTGTGTGTGTGTGTGTGTGTTAGTTACTGGTGTGTGTGTGTGTGTGTGTTAGTTACTTGTGTGTGTGTGTGTGTGTGTGTGTGTGTGTGTGTTAGTTACTGGTGTGTGTTGTGATGTGTCCCTCAGAGAGCCGCTGTCTGACTGTCTGAAAGACGTAGATCTGATCCCTCCCTTCAACCGCATGCTGTTAGAGGTGACCTTTGGGAAGCTGTACGCCTGGTCCATCCAGAACGTACGCAACATACTGCTGGAAGCCAGCGGCAGGTTTAATGAGCTGGGTGAGCTATTATGGCTGCATAATATCTATGTTCTATAGGTCCAACACATCTGTTACCACCAGGCTACTAACATGGCTCCAACACATCTGTTACCACCAGGCTACTAACATGGCTCCAACACATCTGTTACCACCAGGCTACTAACATGGCTCCAACACATCTGTTACCACCAGGCTACTAACATGGCTCCAACACATCTGTTACCACCAGGCTACTAACATGGCTCCAACACATCTGTTACCACCAGGCTACTAACATGGCTCCAACACATCTGTTACCACCAGGCTACTAACATGGCTCCAACACATCTGTTACCACCAGGCTACTAACATGGCTCCAACACATCTGTTACCACCAGGCTACTAACATGGCTCCAACACATCTGTTACCACCAGGCTACTAACATGGCTCCAACACATCTGTTACCACCAGGCTACTAACATGGCTCCAACACATCTGTTACCACCAGGCTACTAACATGGCTCCAACACATCTGTTACCACCAGGCTACTAACATGGCTCCAACACATCTGTTACCACCAGGCTACTAACATGGCTCCAACACATCTGTTACCACCAGGCTACTAACATGGCTCCAACATGATGGAGCAGAATCCTTAGAAACTTCAGTTAAATCAGAAATTGATATAAATCATTGCTGTAAATGGAAGATATGCATGAGGAGTAAAAATTAGGACCAAAATGCCTATGAATGAATGTATGACCTATGAATGAATGTATGAATGAATGTATGACCTAACTCTGTCACTCTGGGTTGACACCATGTGGATTCCAGGTGTACAGCCTGTCCCTCTCCAGACCATTACCAATGAAAACCCGGCCGGCCCCAGTCTGGGTACCATCCCTCAGGCCCGATTCCTTCTCTCCATGCTCCACATGCTGTCTCTGAAACATGGCGCCAGCAGCCTGGCTCTGCTGCTGAACTCTGGAACTCTGGCCCTCACGCAGAGCATCCTAAGACTCATAGGTGAGGTCTGCAGCATGGAGTACGCCGTTTCACACACACAACACACGGTTATTGATGATTGTCTATTATTGGTTATTGTTTCCAGGCCCCAGTACAGACAGCAGCGAGGAGGAGCTGGGGTCAGGGGGTCATGGGGGGTCAGCTACGGTACTGGAGGAGAGCCAAAAGGAGGCGACCCCCACTCCCCTGCCCGCCTCAGGACCTGAACTAGCCGCCATGATGAAGATTGGAACCAGGGTGATGAGAGGACTGGATTGGAAGTGGGGAGATCAGGTCAATAACTAGTACTACTGGTATTATATACTACTGCTACTACTACTACTGCTACTACTACAGGTGAATCCAGATGAAAGCTATGATCCCTTATTGATGTCACCTGTTAAATCCACTTCAATCAGTGTCAGTCGGTGCCATTTTAGATGAGGGAGGACGATAATTTTCTTCATAAGCATGGCCTTATTTCTATTACAGCATATTGATGACTGTCATTCATATTCCATTCAACCAGTTCAATGTAACATCCATAGGTTCAGGCTGCTACATGATACTCTAATTTCCATCATACCCATCATGAGGTAGCTACAACCTAGCCTATGAATGAACGTTTACAGCGTAGGTACATGCATGTCGAGAGAAACATTTGAGATGACAGACATTCAATACCGCCTTGCAAATTCAGGTATGTTTATCCCCGTTTTGTTCGGTTTGCTTTCGTTTAGGATGGGTTTTTCAACAGAATCGGCAGAATGGATACACGCCTGATCACACGCCAACACAGTTCACTTTCATACAGGGGTTCTGCCGAGTAGTCAGACAACACGTATTGTAACGGATATGGACAATTTTCCAGATACGATTATGATCAGAGTATTTATTGTAATTAAAAAGTTATTCTCTGGTGACAGTAAGCATCTTTCTCATGTCAGTCACAGAGTTTCTAAAGCATACTGTACTGTCTGAATCAGTCATGTGCATGGTCTAAATAACTCGTCTGGCTAGTTTGCCTGTCAGTACGTTGATCCTGCTGTTCTGATTGGATAGAGTGAAGCTGTATTTCTCTGTCCACTCTCCATAATTTCTCCTGATCCCTTTTCCTCACGTTTCAGTCTGATCATTTAGGTCATTTTTGGGTCTGTGGTCAAGCACATGACTGATTCAGACAGTCAAGCCTCCTGCAACTTGACCACAGCCTGCAGATTAGGAAGAGCACAGTGACTGGTGGGTCTGTGGTCAAGTTGCAGCAGGCAGCCTAATTTGCTGTCACTCCGTCAGAATGCACATTAGCGGTTCATATGTTTTCCCTACTCTTGCCCAGCTTGTTAGATATTATGCACATTGATAGCTTGATAGCATGTCGGCACACCTCTACTTTCATAGCAGCCACATACAAACAGCATGAGTCCTTTGATCGTTGGTTAATGCTTTCTCGCATCTAGGCTCTCCTCTCACTTCAGCTGTGTCCAAGAGAAAAAACCATTCCAAGCCAAACCTTCATATCATAACCGCTAACCGCTACACACAGCCTACATCATTGTCACCATATTAGCTAGTGTTAAGTCAATATAGCTACTAGAACTAACGCGTTAGTAAACCTGCTACAATCATGCAGAACAGTGTACCGTCAGTAAGCAGTTTAGCAGTTACTACGGCGCCCCGGTGGCGATAAATGACCAAAAGCTTACTTTGCCTTTGAAGAGGTCCAGTGTTGTATAGCCATAGACAGCTAGCTAAAATATCATCCCTCTCTGTTTGAGCCGCGTTTTTGAGTAGGCTAAATTAGCTAGCTACATTTGCTAGCTAAGTTAGTGAAAGAAATACAAAATATAGCTCTCTCGCTTCTCCTTCATGTTCAAAACAGTTCAACTATTGTCTTTTTCTCTCTGAGTCAACTACTCACCACATTTTATGCACTGCAGTGCTAGCTAGCTGTAGCTTATGCTTTCAGTGCTAGATTCATTCTCTGATCCTTTGGTTGGGGAGACAACACATCAGTTCATGCAGCAAGAGCTCTGATAGGTTGTAGGACGTCCTCTGGTAGTTGTCATAATTACTGTGTAAGTCTATGGAAGGTGGTGAGAACCAAGAGCCTCCTGGGTTTTGCATTGAAGTCAATGTACCCAGAGGAACTAGCTGTCTGAGTCTCGAAGAGCTTTGCACACCTGAATTGTAAAACATTTGCCCTCTATTCTTTTCCAAATTCTTGAAGCTCTGTCAAATTTGTTGTTGTTCATTGCTAGACAACCACTTTCAGGTCTTGACATAGATTTTCAAGTAGATCTTAGTAAAAACTGTAACTCGGCCACTCAGAAAACATTCACTGTCTTCTTGGTAAGCAACTCCAGTGTAGATTTGCCTCGATGCGAGCATAAAAGGCATTTAGCCCGTCTGGTAGGCTCGTGTCACTGGCCAGCTCGCGGCTGGGTTTCCCTGCCACATCCAACACATCCGGTGTACTAGGTCAGCTGTAGCCTTTAGCCCGCCTGTAATCTATGGCTTCTGGTTGGGATATGTACGGTCACTGTGGGGATGACGTCGTCGATGCACTTATTGATGAAGCCAGTGACTGATGTGGTGAACTCCTCAATGCTATTGGATGAAACCTGGAACATATTCCGGTCTGTGCTAGCAAAACAGTCCTGTAGCTTAGCATCCGCGTCATCTGACCACTTCCGTATTGAGCGAGTCACTGGTACTTCCTGCTTTAGTTTTTGCTTGTAAGCAGGAATCAAATATACACACACACCACCACCCCATGTCTTACTGGATGTAGCAGTTCTGTCCTGCCGATGCACAGAAAACCCAGCCAACTGTATATTATCAGTGTGGTCTTTCAGCCACGACTTCTAAGATAAGACAGAGAGCTCAAGAGTGCTCGCATGTGCACTGATTTAAAACAACGATATTCGAGTGATGGGCTGTTTTAAAACTCTGCAGCTGCAATAAAAAAATAAGGTGACCCCCCAAAAGCCGGATGGGTAAATTAGACACGCATTCAGTCTTTATGTTACTGTAGCATAGACTATGCTGCAGCAAATGTAGACCTACCTATTACAGGAAAAAATAATACCATAATGAGATGATAGGTCTACATGCATTGTGAACTGCGCTCCATACTGAGATGGGCTGTCTGTCCGCACCCTGACCGTTGATGATTCATCATATACACTGAGGAGAACAAGAATTTGATATACTCCTGATTTAGCAGGTTTTCCCACTTACAAAGCATGTAGAAGTCTGTCAAAAATCCAGAAAATCACATTGTATGATTTTTAAGTAATTCATTAGCATTTTATTGCATGACATAAGTATTTGATACATCAGAAAAGCAGAACTTAATATTTGGTACAGAAACCTTTGTTTGCAATTACAGAGATCATACGTTTCCTGTAGTTCTTGACCAGGTTTGCACACACTGCAGCAGGGATTTTGGCCCACTCCTCCATCCAGATCCTTCAGGTTTCGGGGCTGTCGCTGGGCAATACGGACTTTCAGCTCCCTCCAAAGATTTTCTATTGGATTCCGGTCTGGAGACTGGCTAGGCCACTCCAGGACCTTGAGATGCTTCTTACGGAGCCACTCCTTAGTTGCCCTGGCTGTGTGTTTCCGGGTCGTTGTCATGCTGGAAGACCCAGCCACGACCCATCTTCAATGCTCTTACAGAGGGAAGGAGGTTGTTGGCCAAGATCTCGCGATACATGGCCCCATCCATCCTCCCCTCAATACGGTGCAGTCGTCCTGTCCCCTTTGCAGAAAAGCTTCCCCAAAGAATGATGTTTCCACCTCCATGCATCACGGTTGGGATGGTGTTCTTGGGGTTGTACTCATCCTTCTTCTTCCTCCAAACACGGCGAGTGGAGTTTAGACCAAAAAGCTCTATTTTTGTCTCATCAGACCACATGACCTTCTCCCATTCCTCCTCTGGATCATCCAGATGGTCATTGGCAAACTTCAGACGGACCTGGACATGTGCTGGCTTGAGCAGGGGGACCTTGCGTGCGCTGCAGGATTTTAATCCATGACGGCGTAGTGTGTTACTAATGGTTTTCTTTGAGACTGTGGTCCCAGCTCTCTTCAGGTCATTGACCAGGTCCTGCCGTGTAGTTCTGGGCTGATCCCTCACCTTCCTCATGATCATTGATGCCCCACGAGGTGAGATCTTGCATGGTGCCCCAGACCGAGGGAGATTGACCGTCATCTTGAACTTCTTCCATTTTCTAATAATTGCGCCAACAGTTGTTGCCTTCTCACCAAGCTGCTTGCCTATTGTCCTGTAGCCCATCCCAGCCTTGTGCAGGTCTACAATTTTATCCCTGATGTCCTTACACAGCTCTCTGGTCTTGGCCATTGTGGAGAGGTTGGAGTCTGTTTGATTGAGTGTGTGGACAGGTGTCTTTTATACAGGTAACGAGTTCAAACAGGTGCAGTTAATGCAGGTAATGAGTGGAGAACAGGAGTGCTTCTTAAAGAAAAACTAACAGGTCTGTGAGAGACAGAATTCTTACTGGTTGGTAGGTGATCAAATACTTATGTCATGCAATAAAATGCAAATTAATTATAAAAAAATCATACAATGTGATTTTCTGAATTTTTGTTTTAGATTCCGTCTCTCACAGTTGAAGTGTACCTATGATAAAAATTACAGACTTCTACATGCTTTGTAAGTAGGAAAACCTGTAAAATCGGCAGTGTATCAAATACTTGTTCTCCCCACTGTACGTATTCATACCTTAGATAGATAGATAGATAGATAGATAGATAGATAGATAGATAGATAGATAGATAGATAGATAGATAGATAGATAGATAGATAGGTACTTTATTGATCCCCCGGGGGGGAAATTTCATTATCAAGCAGCTACAACAAAACACAGGGCAGGTGCAAAATGCCACAACGAAAGTACACAAAAGACAGATACACGGTACATGATACATAGAGCGGCAGTATGAAAAAGTATAGAAATACAGGATATCTGGAGTGCAAAAAAAAGCTATAAAAGGACATTGCGTAGTATGAGTGGTTGGCTGAATATGTACACTATACATTGTTGGATGGTTAACTATACTATACAGGTTGATGGCAGAGAAATACTTCAGTAGCTAATGCGTATGATATGAGCGAGGGTAATAATAGTTTACTTAATAGACAGAATGGGTAAATGAACAGGTAAGTGAAAATTTTGCATGGTTAAATTAGCTGTACAGTTAGGTATACAGTTATATTTACAGATAAGTGAATACTTGCATGTTTACACAAACTGTACAGGTAAATGACAGGAAGAGATACTTTAATAGCTAAATGTGTGTATGATATCATTGGGGTAATAATAGTAATTCCCTTAAAATACAGTCCTTAGTGCGCAGGGTTTAATTACAGACAACTGCACTTATTGCACATTCGATATACTAAAAGCAATGAGAAAAGGTGCAACTGGCAGGATACTAATATGCATTCCTGAGTGAATGCCTAGGTCCAATAATTACTTACAATATTGCATGTGATATAATATAACAACTGTACATGGGTATGTATATACAGACCTGTATGAATAAGTAGGTCCTGAGTGGATGAGTGCTGACGGAACAGAGTTACTCACGGATGGATGCATAATTTTACTCAGTACTTTGTTGAAACACCTTTTGGCAGTGATTTAAGGACATTCAGAGACTTCTCCCGAAGCTACTCCTGCGTCTTGGCTGTGTGCATAGAGATCAACAAGCCCATGTCAGCTAACGTTTTCTAGCCAGGATTTTTGTTTTGAGTTGAAAAGGTACCTTGTGCTAAATTACTAAAATTGATGTCTCTCTGTAGGACGGTCCTGCGCCGGGTCTGGGCCGGGTGATAGGAGAGCTGGGTGAGGATGGGTGGATAAGGGTCCAGTGGGATACCAGCAGTACCAACTCCTACAGGATGGGGAAGGAGGGAAAATACGACCTGAAACTGTCCGAGCCTCCGCCTGCCTCCCAGCCTGCTACTGAAGACTCTGACACCGAGGACGACCCTGGTCAGTATATATACACCCCCTGGTCAGTGTATATACACCCCCTGGTCAGTGTATATACACCCCCTGGTCAGTGTATATACACCCCCTGGTCAGTGTATATACACCCCCTGGTCAGTGTATATACACCCCCTGGTCAGTGTATATACACCCCCTGGTCAGTGTATATACACCCCCCCATAGCAAAGGTTCTGAATACTTACAGTTGAAGTCGGAAGTTTACATACACCTTAGCCAAATACATTTAAACTCAGTTTTTCACAATTCCTGACATTTAATCCTAGTAAAAATTCCCTGTCTTAGGTCAGTTAGGATCACCACTTTATTTTAAGAATGTGAAATGTCAGAATAATAGTAGAGAGAATGATTTATTTCAGCTTTTATTTCTTTCATCACATTCCCAGTGGGTCAGAAGTTTACATACACTCAATTAGTATTTTGGTAGCATTGCCTTTAAATTGTTTAACTTGGGTCAAACGTTTCAGGTAGCCTTCCACAAGCTTCCCACAATAAGTTGGGTCAATTTTGGCCCATTCCTCCTGACAGAACTGGTGTAACTGAGTCAGGTTTGTAGGCCTCCTTGCTGGCACATGCTTTTTCAGTTCTGCCCACACATTTTTCAGGGCTTTGTGATGGCCACTCCAATACCTTGACTTTGTTGTCCTTAAGCCATTTTGCCTCAACTTTGGAAGTATGCTTGGGGTCATTGTCCATTTGGAAGACCCATTTGCGACCAAGCTTTAACTTCCTGACTGATGTCTTGAGATGTTGCTTCAATATATCCACATAATTTTCCTTCCTCATGATGCCATCTATTTTGTGAAGTGCACCAGTCCCTCCTGCAGCAAAGCACCCCCACAACATGATGCTGCCTCCCCCGTGCTTCACGGTTGGGATGGTGTTCTTCGGCTTGCAAGCCTCCCCCTTTTTCCTCCAAACATAACGATGGTCATTATGGCCAAACAGTTCTATTTTTGTTTCATCAGACCAGAGGACATTTCTCCAAAAAGTACGATCTTTGTCCCCATGTGCAGTTGCAAACCGTAGTCTGGCTTTTTTATGGCGGTATTGGAGCAGTGTCTTCTTCCTTGCTGAGCGGCCTTTCAGGTTATGTCGATATAGGACTCGTTTTACTGTGGATATAGATACTTTTGTACCTGTTTCCTCCAGCATCTTCACAAGGTCCTTTGCTGTTGTTCTGGGATTGATTTGCACCAAAGTACGTTGGTCTCTATGAGACAGAACGCATCTCCTTCCTGAGCGGTATGACGGCTGCGTGGTCCCATGGTGTTTATACTTGTGTACTATTGTTTGTACAGATGAACGTGATACCTTCAGGCGTTTGGAAAGTTCTTTGCTGATTTCTTTTAATTTTCCCCATGATGTCGAGCAAAGAGGCACTGAGTTTGAAGGTAGGCCTTGAAATACATCACAGGTACACCTCCAATTGAGTCAAATTATTATTTTCCAAGCTGTTTAAAGGCCCAGTCAACTTAGAGTATGTAAACTTCTGACCCACTGGAATTGTGATATAGTGAATTATAAGTTAAATAATCTGTCTGTAAACAATTGTTGGAAGAATTACTTGTTTCATGCACAAAGTAGATGTCCTAACAGACTTGCCAAAACTATAGTTTGAGTTTTAATGACTAAGTGTATGTAAACTTCCGACTTCATCTGTAGCCAGCCAGCCAGGCAGGCAGGCAGGCCTCAATCACATTTGTTTTCTAAAGGTCTACATCAACAATGATCAAAGTAAGTGCTTTACAATGTGTAGTAAGTCCCTGAGACAGACCTTTTCTCTAATATACGGAATTGGGTGTTTGTTCCTCTGTGTGCCTTAGAAGGAGAGTTGCTGGATAAGAGTGCCCACCCTACAGCCATGTTGTTGACCAGTACAGTGAACCTGTTGAAGACCCTGTCACTGTCTGCTGGGATCTACTCTGAGGTGATGCAGACAGACGCCACACGGACCCTCTGTGGCCTACTCCGCATTCTGGTGGAGAGTGGAGCCAACGACAAGTCAGGTAACTCACTGGAACTAGACGAAGACACTATGTATATGTAATCTTGAGAAATGGCACTCTCTGTCCTGACCTCTAACCTCTACCTTCTACCCTCAGGTTGTCCATCTCACCGGCTGGTGTCCAGAGAGCAGCATTGTAGCTGGTGTACTCTCTGTCCTGACCTCTAACCTCTACCTTCTACCCTCAGGTTGTCCATCTCACCGGCTGGTGTCCAGAGAGCAGCATTGTAGCTGGTGTACTCTCTGTCCTGACCTCTAACCTCTACCTTCTACCCTCAGGTTGTCCATCTCACCGGCTGGTGTCCAGAGAGCAGCATCGTAGCTGGTGTACTCTCTGTCCTGACCTCTAACCTCTACCTTCTACCCTCAGGTTGTCCATCTCACCGGCTGGTGTCCAGAGAGCAGCATCGTAGCTGGTGTACTCTCTGTCCTGACCTCTAACCTCTACCTTCTACCCTCAGGTTGTCCATCTCACCGGCTGGTGTCCAGAGAGCAGCATTGTAGCTGGTGTACTCTCTGTCCTGACCTCTAACCTCTACCTTCTACCCTCAGGTTGTCCATCTCACCGGCTGGTGTCCAGAGAGCAGCATCGTAGCTGGTGTACTCTGGGTTTTATCCGCAGCATTGCCCTCCAGCCTCAGATGTGTTCCACTCTTAGCACTTCATCCTGGATCGGCCTGCTGATCCGCATCGTAGAGGGGCAACAGTCCTTCAACGCTGTTACACTGCAGAGACAGGTAAGACTGGTGAGGATGTTCTGCTGGTGGTGGGGAACGGTTGGGTTGGCGGACAGAACAGTCCACCATCATACTACAGAGAGTCTAAATAGAGGGTTGTGTAGAGATAGCTGAGTCTCCTCCTCTCTGTCCCCAGACTCCTAACTGATCCTGGCTCTGCGTCTGCTGTAGAGAGAGGGCTAAATGAGACATTCCCCTTATTTCCCCTCTATCAATATTATTCTGTGTAATGAGTGTCTCCTCCCTGTCTCCAGATCCTTGCCTTGCGTCTGCTGCAGGCTGTGCTCCCCTCCTGGGACAAGATGGACAGATCTCAGGACATGAAGTTCCTGGTGGAGAAACTCTTTGGTTTCCTGGGAAGTCTGCTCAGTACCTGTTCCTCTGACTTGCCCCTGCTCAGAGGTATGTACCCTGACCCCTAACCCCTGACCCCTCACCCTAACCCCTGGGGGGGTCTACTTTGCTCTTGCTCCTCTGACCCGCCCCTGCTCAGAGGCATGGGAGGGTTCAGTACAACTTCATGAACCCCCTCAGGAGCATTTAAGAAAGGCATGAAAGAGCAATACTAACATCCTCCATGTAGAACACCAACACAACATTTCCTCAGAGTAACTTAATCCTAGTATCTATCTGTTCTCTGTAATAACATGTCTTCCTGTCCCTGTGACAGAGGGCTCTCTGAGACGCAGGAAGTCCCGCCCCCAGGCCTCCCTGACAGCCAGTCACAGCAGTACACTGGCAGAGGAGATAGTTGCTGTGCTGCGCACGCTGCATTCCCTGGGCCAATGGAATGCTCTGATCAACGACTATATCAACTCTCAGCTCAGCTGTATAGGAGATGTGATGGCCGGACGACACTCTGAGGCGGTACTCACTTCTTACTGCACTATGGGCTAGTTTCCCAGATACCGATTAAGTCCTGGACTAAAAAGCTCTTTCAATGGAGATTCTTTTTATATGTGTTATGTGATGACGACATCATGTGGGAGCAGCAGACAGATTTCCCCTCAGGATGAACTTCAGTCTCACTGTTTTATAACTCTTCACATGTGTTCCCTTATGGAAGGGTTCTAACGTCCTTCCTCATGTGTTCCCTTATGGAAGGGTTCTAACGTCCTTCCTCATGTGATCCCTTATGGAAGGGTTCTAACGTCCTTCCTCATGCTGCCAGTTGATAATATTAATTCTTTATGAAAACATCTGCATCTTCTTGAAGACTCAATCAACTTTAGTTAAAGCCCTCTCTCTCGCTCTCTCTCCCTAGACGCTCCTGGAGGAGTACTTCCCTGACTCGGAGGGCCCCAGGGTGGGTAGTCTGATGGCTGTGCTGGCTGTGATCGGGGGCATTGACGGGAGGCTGAGGCTGGGTGGACAGGTCATCCACGAGGAGTATGGAGAGGGAACGGTCACACGCATCACACCTAAAGGACGAATCACAGTCCAGTTTCATGAGATGAGGACCTGTAGGGTCTGCCTGCTCAGCCAACTCAAACCAGTAAGTGTTTAGCTATTCTCACACACACACACACACACACACACACACACACACACACACACACACACACACACACACACACACACACACACACACTATTATCTCCAGGTCTTGTTGGAATAACCCTGTGTCTGTCCTCTTCTAGCTGCCACTAGGATCGTTCAGTGTTCAGAACCTTCCCTTCTCTGACTCCATGTTGGTTGTCTGGGCTCAGCTGGTTAACCTAGCCGGCAGCAAGCTGGAGAAACATCGCCTGAAGAAGTCCCTCAGCCGCGGGCTCATAGGTAGGACACCCACAATATCACTGTCTGAGTCACAAACTGTAGTAGTTAACTCTCTGAATCACTGAGTCATGCATGGTGGAGTCCGAAGCTTATGTACTGCCCTCACTACAAACCAGGGGTTGGACCCTGCTCAGGGAACAGAACCGAAAGCCGGCAAAGAACAACATTTTTCAAGGAACATAAACGGAACCTGGAACCAAAGTGATCCATACTGTTCAGGAACAGAACCGTTATTTTATAAGAATGTGAACCGGTTAATACCGTTATTTTGCGTTCCAGACAGGCTACTATGCAAAGCCCTCACTCTGTCACTCACAAAGCCCTCACTCTGTCACTCACAAAGCCCTCACTCTGTCACTCTCAAAGCACTCACAAAGCCCTCTCTGTCACTCACAAAGCCCACTCTGTCACTCACAAAGCCCTCACTCTGTCACTCACAAAGCCCTCACTCTGTCACTCACAAAGCCCTCACTCTGTCACTCAGAAACATATTTCAGCGTCTACCTGCCAGCTGGGAATCTTTACCTGTGTGTTTGTGCCCCCTGCCCCCCCCCCCCCCCTCCGAAGCAGATGCTACAGGGATATACGGAGCAGGATGTGTCATTAGCTAGAGAAGAATGGATTAAGTTATTCAATGCTAGTTAAGGATACTTAATAGGCCTAGTTATCACGTTTCATGTTGAATTTTTGACATGCATTATCAGAATTAGGACCACAGAATTATCAGAATTAGGACCACAGAATTATCAGAATTAGGACCACAGAATTATCAGAATTAGGACCACAGAATTATCAGAATTAGGACCACAGAATTATCAGAATTAGGACCACAGAATTATCAGAATTAGGACCACAGCTTCTATGGAGGAACTTTGAATGTCCTTTGAGCTAGCTAGCTTACATGCTTGTAAGTGCTTTTTTGTGGTTAATAACAAGATGCCCAGCCTCCTCCTCAACCCCTCCCGCAACATGTCAGTGGCATCTTGTGCCATAGTCTACACTTGTCTGTCCATCACCCATGTAAACAACTAGCTTGCCTGCTCTATCCGCACTGATTGGTGGAATTATTTAATGAGATAAATGTAAAAAAAACTGTGGATTTCACAGGTAAAAAAATGAACAATATAAACCAGTATTCTTTGGGGTTCATACTGGTTCATACTGGTTCATACTGGTTCATACTGGTTCAGTACTTTATTTTGCTGGTCGGAACAGTGGAACTGAAAGAAAAAAAGAACGAAACGGTTAAGAAGGAAACAATCAGAAAATATGTTTTATTGTAACCCCTGCTACAAACAATACCAGCAAAACCTCTGACTGACACAATGAACTATACATCCTGTTGCCTTTCTGCCAGTGTTCTGCTTAGTGCTGTAGAACCTGATGTTGGTTCCTATTGAATGGTTCTTTACTCCTCAGTAACCTGTGTTAACCTCACTCAACCAGGTGTTCTGTGTCTCCTGTTAGTCTCTCCCACTGACTCCATTTTACACAGTAGAGGTCTGTCTGTTCAGTGTGTGTGTGTGTGTGTAGTCCAAGGTGTAACTGTGTGTTGTTGGAATCTAGCTGACCAGGTAGACATTGCCCTCTTGCGGTGCCAGCAGCTGAAACTGTACATCCTGAAAGCAGCCAGAGCCCTCCTCTCATACCAGGACAAACTCCGACAGATCCTCTCCCAGGCTGCCGTGCTGGACCTTCCACCCAACCCCAGTGGTAAGCACTGGTTCAGGGTCAGATCTAACCCTAGCAGGGCTAGTCTGGTCCCCCTTGTGAGTGGATATAATGATAACTCGGAGAGAGAGTCTCTATTGAATGGTTGACATTGTAGATATTTACTGGGTGACCGGTCTCCTGAAGGTCCCCTGCTCCCCCTCTCAAATTCCTCTTCTCTCCCTCCCTCCCTCTCCTTACAGAGGAGCATATGGCTGTGTCTCCAGACGTGGGTGACCTGTCCCCTGAGGGCCCCCTGCCCCCTCTCATCCTCCTCCAACAGCTCCTCTCTGCAGCCACACAGCCCTCACCTATCAAGGCCATCTTCGACAGGCAGGAACTGGAGGTAAGCACGCTCACACACACACCAGGGTTTCCGTTAGCCATTAATTGCTGGCTTTTGGCAAAATACAATACATTTAAATAAAATAGTTGTTGGCCAAATTGTCAGGGAGGAAAAAAAATCCCATTGAAAAATAATTATTTTTATTCATTAATGGAAATACCAGTCGATGTGCTCCAACTTCAAACGCAAATATATAATGAACAAAAATATAAAAAAAGATGAAGTGTTGGTCCCATGTTTCATGAGCTGAAATAAAAGATCCCAGAAATGTTCCATACGAACAAAAAGCGTATTTCTTACAAATTGTGCAAATTAGTTTACATCCCTGTTAGTGAGCATTTCTCCTTTTGCCAAGATAATCCATCCACCTGACAGGTGTGGCATATCAAGAAGCTGATTAAACAGCATGATCATTACACAGGTGCACCTTGTGCTGGGGACAATTAAAGAACACTCTAACATGTGCCGTTTTGTCACACAACACAATGCCACAGATGTCTCAAGTTTTGAGGGAGTGTTCAATTGGCATGCTGACTGCAGGAATGTCCACCAGAGCTGTTGCTAGAGAATTGTATGTTCATTTCTCTACCATAAGTCGCCAACATTGTTTTAGAGAATATGGCAGTACGTCCAACTGGCCTCACAACCGTAGACCACGTCTAACCATGCCAGCCCAGGACCTCCACATCCAGCTGATGAAACTGAGGAGTATTTCTGTCTGTAATAAAGCCCTTTTGTGGGGAACAGCTCATTCTGATTGGCTGGGCTTGGCTCCCCAGGGAGTGGGTCTGGCTCCCAAATGCCTATGCCCACCCATGACTGCACCCCTGCCCTGTCATCCAGAGATTAGGGCCACATTAGTTTATTTTAGTTGACACATTTCCAACTCCAAGCTGCAGCCGTCTCTTCATGTACAGTTTGACAATATTTTCTTTCTAGACTGTATTCAGGTCATGCCTGGGCTTCATTAAATGAGGCCTAGACTGTATTATTTGTTATTTATTAATGAGTGTAACTAAATAGCCCATAATAGCCTGAAGTTCTTATGTTACTATATAAGACACTTGGTCTTCTAGCCTGAATTTTTTTGTAAATGTTTAAAATAATATCAATTTAGGGATGAAGACACAACGGAGAATGTCTATCTCTCTAGACTGCAGCCCTGGCAGTGTGTCAGTACTGATGTTTCTATCTCTCTAGACTGCAGCCCTGGCAGTGTGTCAGTACTGATGTTTCTATCTCTCTAGACTGCAGCCCTGGCAGTGTGTCAGTACTGATGTTTCTATCTCTCTAGACTGCAGCCCTGGCAGTGTGTCAGTACTGATGTTTCTATCTCTCTAGACTGCAGCCCTGGCAGTGTGTCAGTACTGATGTTTCTATCTCTCTAGACTGCAGCCCTGGCAGTGTGTCAGTACTGATGCTTCTATCTCTCTAGACTGCAGCCCTGGCAGTGTGTCAGTACTGATGTTTCTATCTCTCTAGGCTGCAGCCCTGGCAGTGTGTCAGTACTGATGTTTCTATCTCTCTAGACTGCAGCCCTGGCAGTGTGTCAGTACTGATGTTTCTATCTCTCTAGGCTGCAGCCCTGGCAGTGTGTCAGTACTGATGTTTCTATCTCTCTAGACTGCAGCCCTGGCAGTGTGTCAGTACTGATGGTTCTATCTCTCTAGGCTGCAGCCCTGGCAGTGTGTCAGTATCTGGCAGTAGAGTCCACCCACCCCTCCTCCACCCTGTTTGAGAGCAGTAGCTCCAGTGAGGCCACTACCCCTGTCACCGTGCAGCACGTCAAAGCCCCTAAACAGAAGAAGCAGAAGGCATCTCCTGTCCCCCCACTGCCCATCGTACTGCAGTTGATGGAGATGGGTTTCCACAGGACCAATATAGAGTTCTCCCTCAAGTCTCTGTCTGGGACCACCGGCAGCGCCTCTGGTGTACCAGGTACTGTTTAACACATCATGTAGCTTGGAATGGTGTGGAATGATCTTGTCAATGCTTTAGACACTAAATGAAATGTGTTGCTTTGTTTGTGGTTTCATGATGATCTTAGTGACAGAACTCAGGCCATCGTGATTGATGGGGTTAAGTCTGAATTTCTTGAAGTGTATAAAGGTGTTCCACAGGGGTTGATGTTGAGACCTGTTCTGTTCACTATTTACACTGCATTCGATAAGAATTCAGACCCCTTGACTTTTTCCAAATCTTATTCTAAAATGGATTAAATTGTTTTTCCCTCATCAATCTACACACATTACCCCATACTGACAAAGAAAAAATTGTTTTTTAGAAATTTTGCTAATTTAAAAAAAAAAAAAATCTGAAATATTACATTTCCGTAAGTATTCAGACCCTTACTCCAGGCCTGGGTAAAGTCCTGTCCGGGGCCGTATGCGGCCCGCGACCTGATTCAATACGGACCTGGGAATCAGGCTCAGATCACACAAAGAATGTGCGATAGTAAAGTTTTGAAAAATGTATTTGTTATTCACATTAAAAGCCCAATGAATCCTCACCTTTGTGTAATGATTTAACTCCCACCGCTTGTGGGACATTTATTGTGAAGGCACGTATAAATAACAACTGCAGGAGGACAGACAGTGACTGACAGGCTGACATACACATCACAGTTACTAATAGCAGCTAGATAGACATGGCTGACATACACGTCACAGTTACTAATAGCAGCTAGATAGACATGGCTGACATACACGTCACAGTTACTAATAGCAGCTAGATAGACATGGCTGACATACACGTCACAGTTACTAATAGCAGCTAGATAGACATGGCTGACATACACGTCACAGTTACTAATCGCAGCTAGATAGACATGGCTGACATACACGTCACAGTTACTAATAGCAGCTAGATAGACATGGCTGACATACACGTCACAGTTACTAATAGCAGCTAGATAGACATGGCTGACATACACGTCACAGTTACTAATAGCAGCTAGATAGACATGGCTGACATACACGTCACAGTTACTAATAGCAGCTAGATAGACATGGCTGACATACACGTCACAGTTACTAATAGCAGCTAGATAGACATGGCTGACATACACGTCACAGTTACTAATAGCAGCTAGATAGACATGGCTGACATACACGTCACAGTTACTAATAGCAGCTAGATAGACATGGCTGACATACACGTCACAGTTACTAATAGCAGCTAGATAGACATGGCTGACATACACGTCACAGTTACTAATAGCAGCTAGATAGACATGGCTGACATACACGTCACAGTTACTAATAGCAGCTAGATAGACATGGCTGACATACACGTCACAGTTACTAATAGCAGCTAGATAGACATGGCTGACATACACGTCACAGTTACTAATAGCAGCTAGATAGACATGGCTGACATACACGTCACAGTTACTAATAGCAGCTAGATAGACATGGCTGACATACACGTCACAGTTACTAATAGCAGCTAGATAGACATGGCTGACATACACGTCACAGTTACTAATAGCAGCTAGATAGACATGGCTGACATACACGTCACAGTTACTAATAGCAGCTAGATAGAAATTGAATGTGTGTATCCTGGAGGTATGGAGACCTTGGTGGCCTGGTACTGGACTATCCTTATGTGTTAATGTGTGTGTTAATATGTTCAATGTGTGTGTCTGTGTGGTTAATATGTTTAGTGTCTGTGTGTCTGTGTGTTAATGTTTCATCTGTGTGTTAATGTTTCGTCTGTGTGTTAATGTTTCATGTGTGTGTCTGTGTGTTAATGTTTCATGTGTGTGTCTGTGTGTTAATGTTTCGTCTGTGTGTTAATGTTTCATGTGTGTGTCTGTGTGTTAATGTTTCATGTGTGTGTCTGTGTGTTAATGTTTCATGTGTGTGTCTGTGTGTTAATGTTTCGTCTGTGTGTTAATGTTTCATGTGTGTGTCTGTGTGTTAATGTTTCGTCTGTGTGTTAATGTTTCATGTGTGTGCCTCCTTTTGCTAAAATAACAGCCTCTAGACGCTTCCTATAGCCTCTAATGAGTGTCTGGATTCTGGATGATGGTATTTTGGACCATTCCTCCTTACAAAACATCTCCAGTTCAGTTAGGTTTGATGGTTGCCGAGCATGGACAGCCCGCTTCAAATCATCCCACAGATTCTCAATGATATTCAGGTCTGGGGACTGGGATGGCCATTCCAGAACATTGTACTTGTTCCTCTGCATAAATGCCCAGGTAGATTTTGAGCAGTGTTTTGGGTCGTTGTCTTGTTGAAATATCCAGCCCCGGCGTAACTTCAACTTTGTGACTGATTCTTCAACATTATTCCCAAGACTCTGCTGATATTGAGTGGAATCCATGCGACCGTCAGTACCGGCACTGGCCACACAGCCCCACAGCATGATGGAACCCCCACCAAATGTTACTGTGGGTAGCAAGTGTTTTTCTTGGAACGCTGTGTTCTTTTTCCGCCATGCATAACGCCCCTTGTTATGACCAAATAACTCAATCTTTGTTTCATCAGTCCACAGCACCTTATTCCAAAATGAAGCTGGCTTGTCCAAATGTGCGTTTGCATACCTCAAGCGACTCTGTTTGTGGCGTGTGCAGAAAAGTCTTCTTCCGGATCACTCTCTACTTCTTCCGGATCACTCATGTTAAATGTTTGTGTTAATGTGTGTGTGCGTGTTAATATGTTCAATGTGTGTGTCTGTGTTAATATTTTGTCTTAATATTTTGTGTGTGTGTTACTGTGTTAAGTGGTGTTACTGTGTTAAGTGTGTGTGTGTCTGTGTGTTCATATATGTGTGTGTGTCTGTTCATATGTTCAGTGTGTGTGTGTGTGTGTGTGTGTGTGTGTGTGTGTGTGTGTGTGTGTGTGTGTGTGTGTGTGTGTTAATATGTTAAGTGTGTGTGTGTGTGTTAATGTGTGTCTGTTGTCCTGTAGGTGTGGAGTCTCTAGTGGCCTGGTTACTGGACCATCCTGAAGTCCAGGTGGCAGAGCTGTCTGATGTTGACACAGTGTCCGATGAGTACTCTGATGAGGAGCTGGAGGAAGATGAGCCCCCCACAGCCTTCCCCGTGGTACGTTTCCCTGTCACCTGGCTGCTAATGCACCCCTACCTGGCTAGCTTACCACTACGACCTACCTGCTCACAAAGCAGTCTCTGCAGCCATTACTGCTGAACCAGTGAGACTGGGAATCAACTTTTATCATGTGTAGCTATTAATGTTGGAACTCAACCTGGTTACTTTACATCTCTCTCTGTGTCCTCAGCCTCCTGGTGCAGTGGTGACAGAGACTCAGACCTTTAAGAACAGATCAGATTTCCAGAGCAACGATGACTATGCTGTTTACATCAGAGAGAACATTCAGGTAAGACGGCTGTTTACACTGCCTTCAGATAATATTCCCACCCCTGGACTTGTTCCACATTTTGTTGTTACAGCCTGAATTCAAAATGGATTAAATATATTATATCACCCATCTACACACAATAGCCCATAATGACAAAGTCAAAACATGTTTTTAGAAATGTTGGCAATCTTGTTGATAATGAAATACAGAAATATCTAACTTACCTAAGTATTCACACCCCTTTGCTATGACACTCCAAATTGAGCTCCGGTCCCACAAAGATTCTGTGGTCTGATGAGACAGAATGTAACTATGTCTGGAGAAAACCAGGCATCATCACCTGTCTAACACCATCCCTACGGTGAAGCATGGTGGTGGCAGCATCATATTATGGGGATGCTTTTCAGCGGCACGGACTGGGAGACTGGTAAGGATGGAGGGAACAATGAATGAAGCCAAATACAGGCAAATCCTTGATGAGAACCTGCTTCAGATTGCAAGCGACCTTAGACTGGGGTGAAGATTTACGTTCCAACAGGACAATGTGACCCCAAGCATACAGCCAAAGCAACGCTGGAATGGCTTCAGAAGAATGGCTTCAGAATAAGAATGTGAAGGTCCTTGTGACCCAATCAAAGCCCAGACTTAAATCCCATTGAAAATCTGTGTAAAGACAAACATTTATGTTCACCGTCGCTCCCCATCTAATTTAAGAGCTTGAGAAAATCTGCAAGGAAGAGTGGGAGAAAATAAATCCAGAGCTGTTATATACATACCCACGACTCAACGCTGTAATCACCGCCAGAGCTGTTATATACATACCCACGACTCAACGCTGTAATCACCGCCAGAGCTGTTATATACATACCCACGACTCAACGCTGTAATCACCGCCAGAGCTGTTATATACATACCCACGACTCAACGCTGTAATCACCGCCAGAGCTGTTATATACATACCCACGACTCAACGCTGTAATCACCGCCAGAGCTGTTATATACATACCCACGACTCAACGCTGTAATCACCGCCAGAGCTGTTATATACATACCCACGACTCAACGCCGTAATCACCGCCAGAGCTGTTATATACATACCCACGACTCAACGCCGTAATCACCGCCAAAGCTGTTATATACATACCCACGACTCAACGCCGTAATCACCGCCAAAGCTGTTATATACATACCCACGACTCAACGCCGTAATCACCGCCAGAGCTGTTATATACATACCCACGACTCAACGCTGTAATCACCGCCAGAGCTGTTATATACATACCCACGACTCAACGCTGTAATCACCGCCAGAGCTGTTATATACATACCCACGACTCAACGTTGTAATCACCGCCAGAGCTGTTATATACATACCCACGACTCAACGCTGTAATCACCGCCAGAGCTGTTATATACATACCCACGACTCAACGCTGTAATCACCGCCAGAGCTGTTATATACATACCCACGACTCAACGCTGTAATCACCGCCAAAGCTGCTTCTACAAAGTATTGACTCAGTGGTGTAAATAATTATGGAAATGTAATTTAAAAAATGTTTTAATTCAATTTGCACTGACTGACTACAACCAAACAGAATGGGGAACTAACGTAGTAACTGACTACAACCAAACAGAATGGGGAACTAACATAGTAACTGACTACAACCAAACAGAATGGGGAACTAACATAGTAACTGACTACAACCAAACAGAATGGGGAACTAACATAGTAACTGACTACAACCAAACAGAATGGGGAACTAACGTAGTAACTGACTACAACCAAACAGAATGGGGAACTAACATAGTAACTGACTACAACCAAACAGAATGGGGAACTAACATAGTAACTGACTACAACCAAACAGAATGGGGAACTAACATAGTAACTGACTACAACCAGACAGAATGGGGAACTAACACAGTAACTGACTACAACCAAACAGAATGGGGAACTAACATAGTAACTGACTACAACCAGACAGAATGGGGAACTAACATAGTAACTGACTACAACCAAACAGAATGGGGAACTAACATAGTAACTGACTACAACCAAACAGAATGGGGAACTAACATAGTAACTGACTACAACCAAACAGAATGGGGAACTAACAGAGTAACTGACTACAACCAAACAGAATGGGGAACTAACATAGTAACTGACTACAACCAAACAGAATGGGGAACTAACATAGTAACTGACTACAACCAAACAGAATGGGGAACTAACATAGTAACTGACTACAACCAAACAGAATGGGGAACTAACATAGTAACTGACTACAACCAAACAGAATGGGGAACTAACATAGTAACTGACTACAACCAAACAGAATGGGGAACTAACATAGTAACTGACTACAACCAAACAGAATGGGGAACTAACATAGTAACTGACTACAACCAAACAGAATGGGGAACTAACAGAGTAACTGACTACAACCAAACAGAATGGGGAACTAACATAGTAACTGACTACAACCAAACAGAATGGGAAACTAACATAGTAACTGACTACAACCAAACAGAATGGGGAACTAACATAGTAACTGACTACAACCAAACAGAATGGGGAACTAACATAGTAACTGACTACAACCAAACAGAATGGGGAACTAACATAGTAACTGACTACAACCAAACAGAATGGGGAACTAACATAGTAACTGACTACAACCAAACAGAATGGGGAACTAACATAGTAACTGACTACAACCAAACAGAATGGGGAACTAACATAGTAACTGACTACAACCAAACAGAATGGGGAACTAACATAGTAACTGACTACAACCAAACAGAATGGGGAACTAACATAGTAACTGACTACAACCAAACAGAATGGGGAACTAACATAGTAACTGACTACAACCAAACAGAATGGGAACTAACACAGTAACTGACTACAACCAAACAGAATGGGGAACTAACATAGTAACTGACTACAACCAAACAGAATGGGGAATTAACATAGTAACTGACTACAACCAAACAGAATGGGGAACTAACATAGTAACTGACTACAACCAAACAGAATGGGGAACTAACACAGTAACTGACTACAACCAGACAGAATGGGGAACTAACACAGTAACTGACTACAACCAAACAGAATGGGGAACTAACATAGTAACTGACTACAACCAAACAGAATGGGGAACTAACATAGTAACTGACTACAACCAAACAGAATGGGGAACTAACATAGTAACTGACTACAACCAAACAGAATGGGGAACTAACACAGTAACTGACTACAACCAAACAGAATGGGGAACTAACATAGTAACTGACTACAACCAAACAGAATGGGGAACTAACAGAGTAACTGACTACAACCAAACAGAATGGGGAACTAACGTAGTAACTGACTACAACCAGACAGAATGGGGAACTAACATAGTAACTGACTACAACCAAACAGAATGGGGAACTAACATAGTAACTGACTACAACCAAACAGAATGGGGAACTAACATAGTAACTGACTACAACCAAAATAAAACAGGTGTGGTTTTAGGAGCGGTTCTGAAAGACACTATGGGGGTGTCTACTGAAAGTTGACTAGCAACAACAACTGGAACCTAAAAGACACCCAGCATGAGACCCACTACATCTGACCAAGAAGAGGTGAACAAAATAAAACTTAGACAGGAAGCAAGACTAAAACAGAGAAGATCAGATAAAGGATTTAGTCTAGAAACTAAAATAGGGAGAGACAAGTAAAGGTGTTAACCCTCAGAATCTATCAAGACAACTGGAGCACTGGGCCAGCACTGGTGGAACACCTTCCCACTAACGAGGTGACACACCAGCACAGGTATAACACATACTGACTAACGAGGTGACACACCAGCACAGGTATAACACATACTGACTAACGAGGTGACACACCAGCACAGGTATAACACATACTGACTAACGAGGTGACCCACCAGCACAGGTATAACACATACTGACTAACGAGGTGACCCACCAGCACAGGTATAACACATACTGACTAACGAGGTGACCCACCAGCACAGGTATAACACATACTGACTAACGAGGTGACCCACCAGCACAGGTATAACACATACTGAATAACGAGGTATAACACATACTGACTAACGAGGTGACACACCAGCACAGGTATAACACATACTGAATAACGAGGTATAACACATACTGACTAACGAGGTGACACACCAGCACAGGTATAACACATACTGACTAACGAGGTGACACACCAGCACAGGTATAACACATACTGACTAACGAGGTGACACACCAGCACAGGTATAACACATACTGACTAACGAGGTGACACACCAGCACAGGTATAACACATACTGACTAATTAGGTGACACATACTGACTATTGGTGCGCCCCACGTGCTATCGTGTTGGCAGATAACTCTTCTTAGAGCTGGCCGAAGGCCAACCATTGCTGCAGCACTCCACCAATCAGGCCTTTATGGTAGAGTGGCCAGACGGAAGCCACTCTTAAGTTAAAGGCACATGACAGACCGCTTGGAGTTTGCCAAAAGGCACCTTAGGATTTTTAGACCATGATTGAGCTCTTTGGCCTGAATGCCAAGTGTCACGTCTGGAGGAAACCTGGCACCATCCCAAAGGTGAAGCATGGTGGTGGCAGCATCATACTGTGGGGATATTTTTCAGCGGCAGGGACTGGGAGACTAGTCAGGATTGAGGGAAAGATGAACGGAGCAAAGTACAGAGAGATCCTTGATGAAAACCTGCTCCAGGACCTCAGACTGGGGGGGAAGGTTCACCTTCCAACAGGACAATGACCCTAAGCACACAGCCAAGACAATGCAGGAGTGGCTTCGGGACAAGTCTCTGAATATTCTTGAGTGGCCCATCCAGAGCTCGGACTTGAACCCGATCAAACATGGAGAGACCTGAAAATAGCGGTGCAGCTACGCTCCCTATCTAACCTGACAGAGTTTGAGAGGATTTACAGAGAAGAATGGGGAGAATCTCCAAATTCAGGTGTACCAAGCTTGTAGCGTCAAACCCAAGAAGACTTGATGCTGTAATCGCTGCCAAAGGTGCTTCAACAAAGTACTGAGTAAAGGGTCTGAATACTTATGTAAATGTGGTATTTCAGTTTTTTCTTATTTTTATATATAAGCAAATATTTCTAAAAACCCATCTTTGCTTTGTCATTACGGGGTATTGTGTCATTATGGGGTATTGTGTCATTATGGGGTATTGATGTCATTATGGGGTATTGATGTCATTATGGGGTATTGATGTCATTATGGGGTATTGATGTCATTATGGGGTATTGGGTCATTATGGGGTATTGGGTCATTATGGGGTATTGTGTCATTATGGGGTATTGTGTCATTATGGGGTATTGGGTCATTATGGGGTATTGGGTCATTATGGGGTATTGGGTCATTATGGGGTATTGGGTCATTATGGGGTGTTGTGTCATTATGGGGTATTGGGTCATTATGGGGTATTGGGTCATTATGGGGTATTGGGTCATTATGGGGTATTGTGTCATTATGGGGTATTGTGTCATTATGGGGTATTGGGTCATTATGGGGTATTGGGTCATTATGGGGTATTGTGTCATTATGGGGTATTGTGTGTAGATTGATGAGGGAAAAAACTATGTAATGAATTTTATAATAAGGCTGTAACGTAACAACATGTGGAAAATGTGAAGGGGTCTGAATACTTCCTGAATGCACTGTACATGAGTGTGCTTGTATTACGGTTGCTGTCCTTTCATTATCACGAACGTGTCACACACTGAAGGCCTAGGTCCAATAGGTTCGCCACTACGCAGACATGTCTATAATAGATACGCAGACATGTCTATAATAGATACGCAGACATGTCTATAATAGATACGCAGACATGTCTATAATAGATACGCAGACATGTCTATAATAGATACGCAGACATGTCTATAATAGATACGCAGACATGTCTATAATAGATACGCAGACATGTCTATAATAGATACGCAGACATGTCTATAATAGATACGCAGACATGTCTATAATAGATACGCAGACATGTCTATAATAGATATAACACTGTTCAGGTATTAACGTTCCAAGAAAGGAGTTTATATATCGGTCCAGGCGAAGCGGTTTTATGCCATTACTGAATAGAAGCTGATAATAATGAGTTTCTTACTCCACTGGTCTCTGAAAGAAATTACAGGTCCTCGCTGTCCGAGATTGATTTCACCTTGCCGGCTCGGGTATTAGAACCAGCGACCTTTCGGTTTCTGGCCCAAAGCTCTAACCACTAGGCTACCTGCGTAGGTTGGGCATGAGGGTGAAGGGCTGTTGAACAAATGAGGAAGTGTGTTTAACATCTGACCTCTATCCCCTGACCTCTGTGTAAGTTGGGCATGATGTTGAAATGCTGTAGAACATATGAGGAAGTGTGTTTAACCTCTGACCCCTATAATGTAGGTGGGCATGATGGTGAAGTGCTGTAGAACGTATGAAGAAGTGTACGAGGGAGACGTTGGGAAAGTAATTAAACTGGACAGAGATGGACTCCATGACCTGAATGTCCAGTGTGACTGGCAGCAAAAAGGAGGGACCTACTGGGTCCGCTACATACACACAGAACTACTAGGTAAGACTGGGTCCGCTACATACACACAGAACTACTAGGTAAGACTGGGTCCGCTACATACACACAGAACCACTAGGTAAGACTGGGCCCGCTACATACACACAGAACTACTAGGTAAGACTGGGTCCGCTACATACACACAGAACTACTAGGTAAGACTGGGTCCGCTACATACACACAGAACTACTAGGTAAGACTGGGTCCGCTACATACACACAGAACTACTAGGTAAGACTGGGTCCGCTACATACACACAGAACTACTAGGTAAGACTGGGTCCGCTACATACACACAGAACTACTAGGTAAGACTGGGTCCGCTACATACACACAGAACCACTAGGTAAGACTGGGTCCGCTACATACACACAGAACTACTAGGTAAGACTGGGTCCGCTACATACATACAGAACCACTAGGTAAGACTGGGTCCGCTACATACACACAGAACTACTAGGTAAGACTGGGTCCGCTACATACACACAGAACTACTAGGTAAGACTGGGTCCGCTACATACACACAGAACCACTAGGTAAGACTGGGTCCGCTACATACACACAGAACTACTAGGTAAGACTGGGTCCGCTACATACACACAGAACTACTAGGTAAGACTGGGTCCGCTACATACACACAGAACTACTAGGTAAGACTGGGTCCGCTACATACACACAGAACCACTAGGTAAGACTGGGTCCGCTACATACACACAGAACCACTAGGTAAGACTGGGCCCGCTACATACACACAGAACTACTAGGTAAGACTGGGTCCGCTACATACACACAGAACTACTAGGTAAGACTGGGTCCGCTACATACACACAGAACCACTAGGTAAGACTGGGTCCGCTACATACACACAGAACTACTAGGTAAGACTGGGTCCGCTACATACACACAGAACCACTAGGTAAGACTGGGTCCGCTACATACACACAGAACCACTAGGTAAGACTGGGTCCGCTACATACACACAGAACCACTAGGTAAGACTGGGTTATTGATATTAATGTGACTGGACCTCCTGTAACCTGTTCTCTCTGGTTCATCAGGAGCATGTTGATATTAATGTGACTGGACCTCCTGTAACCTGTTGTCTCTGGTTCATCAGGAGCATGTTGATATTAATGTGACTGGACCTCCTGTAACCTGTTCTCTCTGGTTCATCAGGAGCATGTTGATATTAATGTGACTGGACCTCCTGTAACCTGTTCTCTCTGGTTCATCAGGAGCATGTTGATATTAATGTGACTGGACCTCCTGTAACCTGTTGTCTCTGGTTCATCAGGAGCATGTTGATATTAATGTGACTGGACCTCCTGTAACCTGTTCTCTCTGGTTCATCAGGAGCATGTTGATATTAATGTGACTGGACCTCCTGTAACCTGTTCTCTCTGGTTCATCAGGAGCATGTTGATATTAATGTGACTGGACCTCCTGTAACCTGTTGTCTCTGGTTCATCAGGAGCATGTTGATATTAATGTGACTGGACCTCCTGTAACCTGTTCTCTCTGGTTCATCAGGAGCATGTTGATATTAATGTGACTGGACCTCCTGTAACCTGTTCTCTCTGGTTCATCAGGAGCATGTTGATATTAATGTGACTGGACCTCCTGTAACCTGTTGTCTCTGGTTCATCAGGAGCATGTTGATATTAATGTGACTGGACCTCCT
Source organism: Thymallus thymallus (assembly GCA_023634145.1). Classification (NCBI taxonomy): domain Eukaryota; kingdom Metazoa; phylum Chordata; class Actinopteri; order Salmoniformes; family Salmonidae; genus Thymallus; species Thymallus thymallus. The sequence goes on from CM042393.1 coordinate 883,727, forward strand.
GTAACCTGTTCTCTCTGGTTCATCAGGAGCATGTTGATATTAATGTGACTGGACCTCCTGTAACCTGTTCTCTCTGGTTCATCAGGAGCATGTTGATATTAATGTGACTGGACCTCCTGTAACCTGTTCTCTCTGGTTCATCAGGAGCATGTTGATATTAATGTGACTGGACCTCCTGTAACCTGTTCTCTCTGGTTCATCAGGAGCATGTTGATATTAATGTGACTGGACCTCCTGTAACCTGTTCTCTCTGGTTCATCAGGAGCATGTTGATATTAATGTGACTGGACCTCCTGTAACCTGTTCTCTCTGGTTCATCAGGAGCATGTTGATATTAATGTGACTGGACCTCCTGTAACCTGTTGTCTCTGGTTCATCAGGAGCATGTTGATATTAATGTGACTGGACCTCCTGTAACCTGTTCTCTCTGGTTCATCAGGAGCATGTTGATATTAATGTGACTGGACCTCCTGTAACCTGTTCTCTCTGGTTCATCAGGAGCATGTTGATATTAATGTGACTGGACCTCCTGTAACCTGTTGTCTCTGGTTCATCAGGAGCATGTTGATATTAATGTGACTGGACCTCCTGTAACCTGTTCTCTCTGGTTCATCAGGAGCATGTTGATATTAATGTGACTGGACCTCCTGTAACCTGTTCTCTCTGGTTCATCAGGAGCATGTTGATATTAATGTGACTGGACCTCCTGTAACCTGTTCTCTCTGGTTCATCAGGAGCATGTTGATATTAATGTGACTGGACCTCCTGTAACCTGTTGTCTCTGGTTCATCAGGAGCATGTTGATATTAATGTGACTGGACCTCCTGTAACCTGTTGTCTCTGGTTCATCAGGAGCATGTTGATATTAATGTGACTGGACCTCCTGTAACCTGTTGTCTCTGGTTCATCAGGAGCATGTTGATATTAATGTGACTGGACCTCCTGTAACCTGTTCTCTCTGGTTCATCAGGAGCATGTTGATATTAATGTGACTGGACCTCCTGTAACCTGTTCTCTCTGGTTCATCAGGAGCATGTTGATATTAATGTGACTGGACCTCCTGTAACCTGTTCTCTCTGGTTCATCAGGAGCATGTTGATATTAATGTGACTGGACCTCCTGTAACCTGTTCTCTCTGGTTCATCAGGAGCATGTTGATATTAATGTGACTGGACCTCCTGTAACCTGTTCTCTCTGGTTCATCAGGAGCATGTTGATATTAATGTGACTGGACCTCCTGTAACCTGTTCTCTCTGGTTCATCAGGAGCATGTTGATATTAATGTGACTGGACCTCCTGTAACCTGTTCTCTCTGGTTCATCAGGAGCATGTTGATATTAATGTGACTGGACCTCCTGTAACCTGTTCTCTCTGGTTCATCAGGAGCATGTTGATATTAATGTGACTGGACCTCCTGTAACCTGTTCTCTCTGGTTCATCAGGAGCATGTTGATATTAATGTGACTGGACCTCCTGTAACCTGTTCTCTCTGGTTCATCAGGAGCATGTTGATATTAATGTGACTGGACCTCCTGTAACCTGTTCTCTCTGGTTCATCAGGAGCATGTTGATATTAATGTGACTGGACCTCCTGTAACCTGTTCTCTCTGGTTCATCAGGAGCATGTTGATATTAATGTGACTGGACCTCCTGTAACCTGTTCTCTCTGGTTCATCAGGAGCATGTTGATATTAATGTGACTGGTGTTCTGTTTGCCTTGCCTTGCTCCAGGCTTCCCACCACAGACCTCTCCATCCCACATTAAGATTGGGGACAAAGTGAGAGTGAAGTCAACCGTCACAACGCCAAAGTACAAATGGGGCTCTGTCACTCACAGGAGTGTGGGAGTGGTCAAGGGTAAGTCTCTAGTTTTGGCTAGTTTGCTATTTTTGGCATTTTGTTTTCTAAATGTATTTAAGGCCCAAACAAACACCTCTTGGCATGTGCTGCTGACATCTTTAAGGTTGTTGTTTTAAACGAGAAAATGCCCTCCATTATCTACCTGCTTAAATAAAGGTAAGAAGCCCGATGTTAACTATGGTCCTTTCCTGTGTTGTGTTCAGCTTTCAGTGCCAATGGGAAGGATGTGATTGTGGACTTCACTCAGCAGTCTCACTGGACCGGTCTGCTGTCTGAGATGGAGCTGGTACCCAGTGTTCACCCTGGAGTCCGGTAGGATGGGTTACATTTGTTTAATAGATGTTTTATTTTACCTATATTTTTTTCCAGGCAGGTCAATTAAGAACATGATGGCCTCAATACACTTCACAGTGATATTATCTAAGTATCAATGGACCAATAAATCAATGAATGAATGTTTTAACCCATATCCAGTCATAATGGTCACCTCTGTTCTAGGTGTATAACACTTAACTCTATTCCTGCAGGTGTGATGGCTGTCAGATGTTCCCTATCAACGGCCCTAGGTTCAAATGTAGAAACTGTGACGACTTTGACTTCTGTGAAAGGTGCTTCAAAACACGGCAACACAACACCAGGCACTCCTTTGGACGCATCAACGAACCAGGTGAGTTTAGAATTCATTTTTCCACTTCAGACAAGACTACTTCTCACTTAAAACACTGTCCTGGACTAAAATGTCATTTCCACAGAGAATCTCCTGGTCCTGGACTAAAATGTCATTTCCACAGAGAATCTCCTGGTCCTGGACTAAAATGTCATTTCCACAGAGAATCTCCTGGTCCTGGACTAAAATGTCATTTCCACAGAGAATCTCCTGGTCCTGGACTAAAATGTCATTTCCACAGAGAATCTCCATTGAGAATGCTTTTTAGTTCAGGACTAAACTTAATCTGCCTCTTTATGTGTATGTAGTGTTAATCTCTGTCTGTCTTTCTCCAGGCCAGTAGTGTTAATCTCTGTCTGTCTGCCTCCAGGCCAGTAGTGTTAATCTCTGTCTGTCTTTCTCCAGGCCAGTAGTGTTAATCTCTGTCTGTCTGCCTCCAGGCCAGTAGTGTTAATCTCTGTCTGTCTTTCTCCAGGCCAGTAGTGTTAATCTCTGTCTGTCTGCCTCCAGGCCAGTAGTGTTAATCTCTGTCTGTCTGCCTCCAGGCCAGTAGTGTTAATCTCTGTCTGTCTTTCTCCAGGCCAGTAGTGTTAATCTCTGTCTGTCTGCCTCCAGGCCAGTAGTGTTAATCTCTGTCTGTCTGCCTCCAGGCCAGTAGTGTTAATCTCTGTCTGTCTGCCTCCAGGCCAGTAGTGTTAATTTCTGTCTGCCTCCAGGCCAGTAGTGTTAATCTCAGTCTGCCTCCAGGCCAGTAGTGTTAATCTCAGTCTGCCTCCAGGCCAGTAGTGTTAATCTCTGTCTGCCTCCAGGCCAGTAGTGTTAAACTCTGTCTGCCTCCAGGCCAGTAGTGTTAAACTCTGTCTGCCTCCAGGCCAGTAGTGTTAATCTCTGTCTGCCTCCAGGCCAGTAGTGTTAAACTCTGTCTGCCTCCAGGCCAGACTCCAGCGTTTTGTGGGCGTTCAGGGAAGCAGTTGAAGCGTCACCACAGCAACCAGAGGGGCATGCTGGTAGATGAGTGGTCCAGAGCTGTCAAGAGCCTCAACGTGTCATCGTCTGTCAACCAGGCTTCACGCCTCATTGACTGCAGTGAGCTCTGCTGGCAGTCCTCTGGGTCACAGGGAAAGGTGAGAGGCTTTGGGACCGTATTCAAACACATTCAGACTCTAAACAACAGACAAAACATCAGAATGTGCTGTTTAATAAAATACATTGTGGATGCAGGTTGTATTAGTGGATGCAGGTTGTATTAGTGGATGCAGGTTGTATTAGTGGATGCAGGTTGTATTAGTGGATGCAGGTTGTATTAGTGGATGCAGGTTGTATTAGTGGATGCAGGTTGTATTAGTGGATGCAGGTTGTATTAGTGGATGCAGGTTGTATTAGTGTCTCGTATTGCTTGTCTTACTGACCATGTCTGTCTGGTCTCTCTGTCTGGTCTCTCTGTCTGGTCTCTCTCTCTCTGTCTGTATAGCACTGGATCCGTCTGGAGCTGTTACCTGATGTCTTGGTCCACAGGCTGAAGATAATGGTGGACCCTGCAGACAGCAGCTACATGCCCTCTCTGGTGGTTGTCTCAGGTACACACACACACCAGGGTTTCCGTTAGCCAGTAATAGCCAGCTTTTGGCATTTAAATAGAAAATAAAAGGTGGCTAATTGCTTCATAGATGGAAATTCCAGTATATTGGTTGTGTATGTTATTTAGCACAGCATACAGCATAGAGATACAGAGCCTTTGAGAGGGGAATCTGTCAGACAGCAGGAGAGCTGCATCTCAAGGCAACAGAAGGCTTTGCAATGACCTGGAGGCAGTAGACTAAGCATTTTGAAACCTGACCGTTTTACTACATATTATGAGGCATGCCTTGCTTCAAAGTAGCCTATTAGATCTCCTCTCTTTCTATGTTTCTAATGGGCCCATAGTATTGGGGAATAGGGTGCAAGTTGGGACACAGACACAGACACAAAGGCAGCTACACTGTATATACAAAAGTATGTGGACACCCCTTCCAATTAGTGCAATCTGCTTTTTCAGTCACACCCGTTGCTGACAGGTGTATAAAATCGAGCACACCGCCATGCAATCTCCATAGACAAACATTGGCAGTAGAATGGCCTTACTGAAGAGCTCAGTGACATTGAACGTGGCACCGTCATAGGATGCCACCTTACCAACAAGTCAGTTCGTCAAATTTCTGCCCTGCTAGAGCTGCCCCGGTCAACTGTAAGTGCTATTATTTTGAAATGGAAACTTCTAGGAGCAACAACGGCTCAGCCATGAAGTGGTAGACCACACAAGCTCACAGAACCGGACCGCCAAGTGCTGAAGCACAAGAACTGTTAGTTGGGAGTTTCATGAAATGGGTTTCCATGGCCAAGCAGCTACACACAAGCCTAAGATCACCATGCGCAATGCCAACTGTCGAATGGAGTGGTGTAACGCTCGCCACCATTGGACTCTGGAGCAGTGGAAAAACGCTTCACCATCTGACGGATGAATCTGGGTTTGGCGGATGCCAGGAGAACGCCACCTGCCCCAATGTATAGTGCCAACTGTAAAGTTTGGTGGAGGAGGAATAATGGTCTGGGGCTGTTTTTCATGGTTCGGGCCCCTTAGTTCCAGTGAAGGGAAATCTTAACGCTACAGCATACAGTGACATTCTAGATGATTCTACGCTTCCAACTTTGTGCAAACAGTTTGGGGAAGGCCCTTTCCTGTTTCAGAATGTCAATCCCCCTGTGCACAAAGCCAGGTCCATACAGAAATGGTTTGTCGAGGTCGGTGTGGAAGAACATGACTGGCCTTCACAGAGCCCTGACCTCAACCCCATTGAACACCTTTGGGATGAATTGGAACGCAGACTGCGAGCCAGGCCTAATCGCCCAACGTCAGTGCCCGGCCTCACTAATGCTCTTGTGGCTGAATGGAAGCAAGTCCCCGCAGCAATGTTCCAACATCTAGTGGAAAGCCTTCCCAGAAGAGTGGAGGCTGTTATAGCAGCAAAGGGGGGGACCAACTCCATATTAATGCCCATGATTTTGAAATTAGATGTTAGACGAACAGGTGTCCACATACTGTTGGTCATGTAGTGTATATCAGAGGTCAGTCACCTGTGTGAATGAATTGTGGTTGTAGTTGTCTAAATAAACACATTTAAAATAATGATGTATTTTCAAAATATGACATGAGCAGTGTCATATTGTTTTAATGAAGTGGTTTGTGTCAGAGCAGTGTTCTCATGTTAGTGTTTTAATGAAGTGGTTTGTGTCAGAGCAGTGTTCTCATGTTAGTGTTTTAATGAAGTGGTTTGTGTCAGAGCAGTGTTCTCATGTTAGTGTTTTAATGAAGTGGTTTGTGTCAGAGCAGTGTTCTCATGTTAGTGTTTTAATGAAGTGGTTTGTGTCAGAGCAGTGTTCTCATGTTAGTGTTTTAATGAAGTGGTTTGTGTCAGAGCAGTGTTCTCATGTTAGTGTTTTAATGAAGTGGTTTGTGTCAGAGCAGTGTTCTCATGTTAGTGTTTTAATGAAGTGGTTTGTGTCAGAGCAGTGTTCTCATGTTAGTGTTTTAATGAAGTGGTTTGTGTCAGAGCAGTGTTCTCATGTTAGTGTTTTTTCCTGTATAGGTGGCAGTTCCCTGAACAACCTGGTAGAGCTGAAGACTATCAACATCAACCCCACAGACACCACTGTTCCTCTGCTCAACGACTGCACTGAAGTAACTTAAACATTATCTATACTGAGCAAAAATATAAATGCAACATGCAACAATTTAAAAGATTTTACAGTTCATATAAAAAAAAATAATTAGGCCCTAATCTATGGTCTATTGGTCACAGATACCTTTAAAAAATGGCTTTCCAACGGGCCTCAGGGTCTCGTCGAGGGATCTCTGTGCATTCAAATTGCCATTGATAAAATGCAAATGTATTTGTTGTTCGTATCTTATGCCTGCCCATACCATAACCCCACCGCCACCATGAGGCACTCTGTTCACAACGTTGACATCGATACACGTGGTCTGCGGTTGTGAGGCCAGTTGGATGTACTGCCAAAGTATGGTAGAGATTTTCTGGAAACAACTCCGGTGGACATTTCTGCATTCAGCATGCCAATTGCATGCTCCCTATAAACTTCTGACATCTGTGGCATTGTGTTGTGTGACAAAACTGCACATTTTACAGTGGCCTTTTGTTGTCCCCAGCACAAGGTGCACCTGTGTAATGACCATGCTGGTTAATAATCTTCTTGATATGCCACACCTGTCAGGTGGATGGATTGTTTTGGCAGAGGAGAAATGCTGACTAACAGGGACGTAAACACATTTTTGCCAGAGAATTATTTAGTATGGAAAATGTCTGGGATCTTTTATTTCAGCTCATGAAACATGGGACCAACACTTCACATGTTATGTTTATTTTTTGTTCAGTGTACAGTACCAATGAAAAGTTTGGACACACCTACTCATTCCAGGGTTTTTCTTTATTTGTACTATTTTCTACATTGTAGAATAATAGTGAAGACATCAAAACTATGAAATAACACATATGGAATCATTTAGTAACAAAACAAGTGTTAAACAAATAAAAATATATTTTAGATTCCCTTTGCCTTGATGACAGCTTTGCACACTCTTGGCATTCTCTCAACCAGCTTCATGAGGAATGCTTTTCCAACAGTCTTGAAGATGTTCCCACATATGCTGAGCAGCACATATGTTGGCTGCTTTTCCTTCACTCTGCGTTCCAACTCATCCCAAACCATCTCAATTGTTTTGAGCTCGGCTGATTTGTGGAGGCCAGGTCATCTGATGAAGCACTCCGTCACTCTCCTTCTTGGTCAAATAGCCCTTACACAGTCTGGAGGTGTGTTGGGTCATTGTCCTGTTGAAAAACAAATGATAGTCCCACTAAGCGCAAACCAGATGGGATGGTGTATCGCTGCAGAATGCTGTGGTAGCCATGCTGGTTAAGTGTGCATACAACTCCACTGCACTCCCTCCCCTCGGTAGATCGGATCACAACCATGTCAACCTCACCCCACTCTACAGGCCTATGGTCCAACAGCAGCCAGCAACAACGAGGACCATTAGGAGATGGTCCCCGGAGGCGAATGAGGCCCTACAGGACTGACTTTGAAACAACAGACTGGGATGTGCTCTGTGAGGCTCATGGGGAGGACATCGATGGACTTACTGACTGCATAACAGACTATATACATTTTTGTGTAGACAACACTGTACCCACCAGGCACGCTTCCAAATAATAAACGACCTGAAGGCCCTGCTGAATGAGAAGAAGAGGGCCTTCAAGGAGGGGGACAAAGTCAAATTGCGTCCAGAGGGAGCTGAAGTTGCGGATTGCTGAGGGGAAGAGTGTATAAGGAGAAGATGGAGGACAAGCTGAGGCAGAGCCAGGTGAGAGAGGTGTGGAAGGTTATGAGAAATATCACTGGCTTCAAAAAGTCAAACTGGGCAGACGGAGGGGACCCAGGACAATGAGCTGAACCACCCTCACGGCTGTCCCACCCCCACTTTGCTCACAACACCTCTGTTGAGACAATCAGTGACCCCCTCCCCACCTCCGCCCCTGCTCCCTCTGGGCTGATCTGCAACACTTCCCTTCCCCCCCCACCTCCCCACCTGGGCTGGCTTTCACCACAATCCAAGTGAAGAGAGAGCTGGAGAGACTACATCAGTGGAAAGCGGCGGGCCCTGATGGCACCAGCCCAAGGGTGCTTCGGGTCTGTGCTGTGTGGAATACTCCAGCGTCGCTTCAACCTTAGCCTGGAAAGGGTCCCTGTGCTGTGGAAAACATCCTGCCTGGTCCCAGTGCTCAAGAAGGCGCACCCCAATGTCCTGAATGACTTCAGACCTGTAGCGCTAACATCCCACATCATGAAGACCCTGGAAAGGTTAGTCCTCGCTCACCTCAGACCCCTGGTGTGTACATCACTGGACCTCCTGCAGTTCACATATCAGCGCAACATTGGGGTGGATGATGTAATCATCTACCTTCTGCAGAGGGCCTACTCTCACCTGTATAACGCAGGTTGTTTTTTGACTTCTCCAGTGCCTTTAACACCATTCAGCCCCTGCTACTGGGTGAGAAGATGAAGAGGATGAAAGTGGAAGCACCCTTAGTCTCCTGGGTCACGGACTACCTGACCGGTAGGCCACAATTTGTGCGACTACAGAGCTGTGTGTCATAACGGGCAGTGAGCAACACAGGGACCCCCCAGGGAACGGTCCTGTCCCCCTTCCTGTTCACCCTCTACACCTCGGACTTCAGATATAACTCTGAAACATGCCACCTACAGAAGTTCTCGGATGACTCCGCAATTGCAGGGTGCATCAGGGGTGGGCAGGAGGAGGAGTACAGGAGCACAATCAGTGACTTTGTGTTGTGGTGTGAGCAAAACCACCTTCAGCTCAACATCAGCAAAACAAAGGAGATGGTGGTGGACTTCAGGAGAACCAAGGCCCAACTGACTGCAGTCCCTATACAGGGGATGGATGTGGAAATGGTTGAGTCATACAAGTTCCTGGGAGTCCATATGGACAACAGGATGGAATGGGCTGGTAACACCGGGGTCCTGTACAAAAAGGGCCAGAGCTGACTCAACTTTCTGAGGAGGCTCAGGTCCTTCAACGTGTGCAGTAAACTACTGCATACCTTCTACCAGTCTGTGGTGGCCAGTGCCATCTTTTTTGCAGTGGTGTGCTGGGGCGCCAACATAAAAGCCGGTGATGCTTCTCGGGTAAATAAGCTGATCAGGAAGGCTAGCTCTGTTCTGGAGATTAGCCTTGACACTCTAGAGGAGGTGGCGGAGAGACGGATCCTGGCCAAACTGCTGGCCATCATGGACAACGTCACCCACTCTCTGCATGCCATGGTTATGACGCAGAGGAGCACCTTCAGTCACAGACTGATCCCACCACGGTGTGCCAGAGAGCGTTACAGGAGGTCCTTCCTGCCGGCAGCTATTAGACTATTTAATGCCTCACAGGGGTGCCGTGCCGTCGGTAACATAGACCTGGAACTGTTGGGGTGTTAGGACCTAGTTTAACAATTATGCATCCATCCGTGAGTTACTCTGGTCATCACTCATTCACTCAGGACTTATTTATTCATTCAGGACTGTATATACATATTCATGTACAGTTATATCATATCATGTGCAATATTGTAAGTAATTCTTTGACTGAACTTACGTAGTCATTCACTCAGGAATGCATATTAGTATCCTGTTAGTTGTATCTTTTTTTTCATTGCTTTTAGTATATCGAATGTGCAATACATGCATTTATCTGTAATTAAACCCTGCACACTAAGGACTGTATTTTAAGGGAATTACTATTATTACCCTAAATTATATCATACACACATTTAGCTATTAAAGTATCTCTTCCTGTCATTTACCTGTACAGTTAATGTAACCATGCAAGTATTCACTTACCTGTCAATGTAACTGTATATTTACCTGTACAGCTAATTTAACCATGCAAAGTATTCACTTACCTGTCAATGTAACTGTATATTTACCTGTACAGTTAATGTAACCATGCAAAGTATTCACTTACCTGTCAATGTAACTGTATATTTACCTGTACAGTTAATGTAACCATGCAAAGTATTCACTTACCTGTCAATGTAACTGTTATGATCTGTTCTTGCCATAATATGGACTTGGTATTTTACCAAATAGGGCTATCTTCTGTATACCAGCCCTACCTTGTTACAACACAACTGATTGGCTCAAACACATTAAGAAGGAAAGAAATTCCACAAATTAGCTTTTAACAAGGCACACCTGTTAATTGAAATGCATTCCAGGTGACTACCTCATGAAGCTGGTTGAGAGAATGCCAAGAGTGTACAAAGAAGTCATCAAGGCAAAGGGTGGCTACTTTGAAGAATCTCAAATATCAAATATATTTTGATTTGTTTAACATGTTTTTGGTTACTACATGATTCCATAGTTTTAATGTCTTTACTATTATTCTACAATGTAGAAAATAGTTAAAATAAATAAAAACCCTTGAAGGATTAGGTGTTTCCAAACCTTTGACTGGTACTGTATATACATTAATATCAACCCCACAGACACCACTGTTTCTCAATTCAAACGACTACACTGAAGTATGTATTTCCACTCCTCAATAGTCCAGTGTTGGTAACCGCGTTCCCACTGGAGCCACTTGTTTTTAGCTGATAGAAGTGGAACCCGGTGTGGTTGTCTGCTGCAGTAGCCCATCTGTGACAAGGATCGGCGAGTTGTGCGTTCCGAGATGCCTTTCTGCTCACCACTGTTGTTATTTGGCTGTTAGCGCGCCTGGCACCGCCGATCATACCACACTGAAGGTTACTTGCCAATTCTAACATTCAATGGAACAGTAACTGAATGTCTCGATGCCTGTCTGCCTGCTTTACATAGCAAGCCACAGCCACGTGACTCACTGTCTATAGGAGCTAACCATTTCGTGAACAGACTGTACCTAATAAACTGAATATAACTTAGAAATGCCTCATGAGCTTAGTTGAACTGCTGTACCACATCAGAACCCCACATTTTGGCTCATTTTACTCCATTTGTAAACAATGTAATTGTAAATAAAACACTATAGCTTCAAAAGACTGAACATGTTGTAATTCCTCAGTACCACATAACCAGTGTTTTACCTGTGTGTCCACCAGTACTAACCAGTGTGTTGTGTTCTCTTCCAGTACCACAGACACATAGAGATAGCTATCAAGCAGTGCCGTAGCTCTGGTATCGACTGTAAGATCCACGGCCTGGGTATAGTAGGACGGATCAGAGCAGAGGATGAAGACCTGGCCACCGTGCCGTTCCTGGCTTCCGACAACGAGGAAGAGGATGATGAAAAGACGCCTACTGGGAGGTGAGGAAGGATACTGTTTAAAGTAGTGCTACAATCCCAAATCAAGCCCTACGCCCTATGTACATACACAACCATTTATTGATGACATCAGATCCCACTGCTCTTCTTAATCAGGGTAGATGAGATGAGAGCCTCTGGCAGCAGGCTGTTCTTATGCCTCTGACATGTCTTTATTGTAGATAGATCACAGTTATCCAGCTGAGAGCACCATTGTGTGATCGATCACGCTCTCTGTAGCAAATGTGAGCAAGACCTTTTAAACAGGTCACATTTTTTTATTTATTTTAAAAAATTAAAAAATATTACCTTTTATTTAACTAGGCAAGTCAGTCAAGAACACATTCTTATTTACAATGACGGTCTACACCGGCCAAACCCGGACGACGCTGGGCCAATTGTGCGCCGCCCTATGGGACTCTCAATCACGGCCGATTGTGATAGTCTGGATTCGAACCAGGTTGTTTGTAGTGACGCCTCTAGCACTGAGATGTGGTGTCTTCACAAGGCCCCGGGCCAGACGGATTACCAGGACGTGTACTCAGAGCTGCGCAGACCAACTAGCAAGTGTCTTCACTGACATTTCCAACCTCTCCCTGACAGTCTGTAATACCAACATGTTTCAAACAGAACACCATAGTCCTTTATTTAATATGGTTATACTGATACCAGACAGAACAGGTAGAGGACAGAACACACACTGATACCAGACAGAACAGGTAGAGGACAGAACACACACTGATACCAGACAGAACAGGTAGAGGACAGAACACACACTGATACCAGACAGAACAGGTAGAGGACAGAACACACACTGATACCAGACAGAACAGGTAGAGGACAGAACACACACTGATACCAGACAGAACAGGTAGAGGACAGAACACACACTGATACCAGACAGAACAGGTAGAGGACAGAACACACACTGATACCCTCCCAGATCAAACCCCCCCAGCCCCCATGCTCTAACAGAACACACATCTTACAGTCACAGGTGGGATCTATTTCTGGTCTAATCTTGCATCATTTTGCCTTTGACCAATGCAGCCTATTTAACTATTTTAAATGTAATTATTTTATGTCTTAGACATATAGATGAAGAATGTATTCTCGGAAGCATGCTCTGCCAAGCTTCCTCTGAAAGTTGTTGACCTAAATCCTCTTCCCATTGGTTCTTCAGAGTGTGAGTTTAATATCGTATAGATCAAGCTTATGCCCCCTTTGATATAAGGGTTCACTTTAAAAAGAGAATCTAGAAGGTAGGTAGGGGGCGTAACAGGAAGTCACTAGATTATGAAGATACAAAACTACGCAGTTGCAGGTATTTAAGGAAATGGGATCTGGGAATATTGAACTTGTTTTAGAGCATGTTTCACAATAGGGGTTTTATTGTATTTGGAAACAGGTTCAGCTAATTCACGTTTTGAACAGGGAAAGGGGGGATATCTTCCACATTTAACCCCTCTGAATCAGACAGCTCCTTAATCCACAGGGGGTGGGGCCACGTGATGAGATCTCCAAGGTCAACCATTTCGGGTCTGTAACAGCAGGGATTTCTGTCATGCAATATATTTGCTGCCCAGTAATTATATTGAACGTTCGGAAGTGCTAGACCACCCTTGGGGCGAGATCTCTGCAAAGATAAAAGCCAATCTATGGAGATAAAAAAAGATTTTGTCAGAAAGATAGGAATACAATGAACTAAGTATAAAAATGTAGGTAATACATTCATTTATACATAATACATAACGGTGTTAATTCTTCCGCCCCAAGGAAAAAGTAAATCCCAGCGTTCAAGGTCTTGTTTCAGGGGAGGGAAATTGGCTTTCTAGAGAAAATGTGCATCTTAAATATTTGTATTTATTATTTATTTGCTATTCAAAATATTTAAGATGCACAGTTTCTCTCCTCCGCTCCTGACTTAATGTGCTGCCATAGAAATAGAATGAATAGAACAGGCGTCCCCATTCAAGTCAATGATGGCATAATGGATGGACTGGCGGCCATTATGAGGAGCAAAGCAGGAAGTAAAAGCAGGAAGTGTACCTATCAATATGTGTTGTGATTTGTCAACTCAACTTGAATCAAATTATTATCATTTTTGTGCTATTCGAAGGGTTATTTGGTTGGCCAGTTAGTCATCCACAATGTTATGACTGTCACAGCCCTAATCAAAGTTTTATTACTGTATATTCATGCTGGGCCTTGACCTTTCCCTGTTTATTACTGTATATTCATGCTGGGCCTTGACCTTTCCCTGTTTATTACTGTATATTCATGCTGGGCCTTGACCTTTCCCTGTTTATTACTGTATATTCATGCTGGGCCTTGACCTTTCCCTGTTTATTACTGTATATTCATGCTGGGCCTTGACCTTTCCCTGTTTATTACTGTATATTCATGCTGGGCCTTGACCTTTCCCTGTTTATTACTGTATATTCATGCTGGGCCTTGACCTTTCCCTGTTTATTACTGTATATTCATGCTGGGCCTTGACCTTTCCCTGTTTATTACTGTATATTCATGCTGGGCCTTGACCTTTCCCTGTTTATTACTGTATATTCATGCTGGGCCTTGACCTTTCCCTGTTTATTACTGTATATTCATGCTGGGCCTTGACCTTTCCCTGTTTATTACTGTATATTCATGCTGGGCCTTGACCTTTCCCTGTTTATTACTGTATATTCATGCTGGGCCTTGACCTTTCCCTGTTTATTACTGTATATTCATGCTGGGCCTTGACCTTTCCCTGTTTATTACTGTATATTCATGCTGGGCCTTGACCTTTCCCTGTTTATTACTGTATATTCATGCTGGGCCTTGACCTTTCCCTGTTTATTACTGTATATTCATGCTGGGCCTTGACCTTTCCCTGTTTATTACTGTATATTCATGCTGGGCCTTGACCTTTCCCTGTTTATTACTGTATATTCATGCTGGGCCTTGACCTTTCCCTGTTTATTACTGTATATTCATGCTGGGCCTTGACCTTTCCCTGTTTATTACTGTATATTCATGCTGGGCCTTGACCTTTCCCTGTTTATTACTGTATATTCATGCTGGGCCTTGACCTTTCCCTGTTTATTACTGTATATTCATGCTGGGCCTTGACCTTTCCCTGTTTATTACTGTATATTCATGCTGGGCCTTGACCTTTCCCTGTTTATTACTGTATATTCATGCTGGGCCTTGACCTTTCCCTGTTTATTACTGTATATTCATGCTGGGCCTTGACCTTTCCCTGTTTATTACTGTATATTCATGCTGGGCCTTGACCTTTCCCTGTTTATTACTGTATATTCATGCTGGGCCTTGACCTTTCCCTGTTTATTACTGTATATTCATGCTGGGCCTTGACCTTTCCCTGTTTATTACTGTATATTCATGCTGGGCCTTGACCTTTCCCTGTTTATTACTGTATATTCATGCTGGGCCTTGACCTTTCCCTGTTTATTACTGTATATTCATGCTGGGCCTTGACCTTTCCCTGTTTATTACTGTATATTCATGCTGGGCCTTGACCTTTCCCTGTTTATTACTGTATATTCATGCTGGGCCTTGACCTTTCCCTGTTTATTACTGTATATTCATGCTGGGCCTTGACCTTTCCCTGTTTATTACTGTATATTCATGCTGGGCCTTGACCTTTCCCTGTTTATTACTGTATATTCATGCTGGGCCTTGACCTTTCCCTGTTTATTACTGTATATTCATGCTGGGCCTTGACCTTTCCCTGTTTATTACTGTATATTCATGCTGGGCCTTGACCTTTCCCTGTTTATTACTGTATATTCATGCTGGGCCTTGACCTTTCCCTGTTTATTACTGTATATTCATGCTGGGCCTTGACCTTTCCCTGTTTATTACTGTATATTCATGCTGGGCCTTGACCTTTCCCTGTTTATTACTGTATATTCATGCTGGGCCTTGACCTTTCCCTGTTTATTACTGTATATTCATGCTGGGCCTTGACCTTTCCCTGTTTATTACTGTATATTCATGCTGGGCCTTGACCTTTCCCTGTTTATTACTGTATATTCATGCTGGGCCTTGACCTTTCCCTGTTTATTACTGTATATTCATGCTGGGCCTTGACCTTTCCCTGTTTATTACTGTATATTCATGCTGGGCCTTGACCTTTCCCTGTTTATTACTGTATATTCATGCTGGGCCTTGACCTTTCCCTGTTTATTACTGTATATTCATGCTGGGCCTTGACCTTTCCCTGTTTATTACTGTATATTCATGCTGGGCCTTGACCTTTCCCTGTTTATTACTGTATATTCATGCTGGGCCTTGACCTTTCCCTGTTTATTACTGTATATTCATGCTGGGCCTTGACCTTTCCCTGTTTATTACTGTATATTCATGCTGGGCCTTGACCTTTCCCTGTTTATTACTGTATATTCATGCTGGGCCTTGACCTTTCCCTGTTTATTACTGTATATTCATGCTGGGCCTTGACCTTTCCCTGTTTATTACTGTATATTCATGCTGGGCCTTGACCTTTCCCTGTTTATTACTGTATATTCATGCTGGGCCTTGACCTTTCCCTGTTTATTACTGTATATTCATGCTGGGCCTTGACCTTTCCCTGTTTATTACTGTATATTCATGCTGGGCCTTGACCTTTCCCTGTTTATTACTGTATATTCATGCTGGGCCTTGACCTTTCCCTGTTTATTACTGTATATTCATGCTGGGCCTTGACCTTTCCCTGTTTATTACTGTATATTCATGCTCTGATTCCTTTGTTTCTTTGGCCTCTTAGTCAGTAGAGATGATCTTGTCGATGTCCATATTTATAACTATATATCCCTGCTGGGCTAAGCTCCTTGTTAGAGATGTCTGATTCTTGTCTTTCTGTTCTCCTAGTCTGGCCCGTAAGAAGTCGTCAGGTCTGGAGTCAGCTGCCACCATCAGGACCAAGGTGTTTGTTTGGGGACTCAATGACAAAGACCAGCTGGGAGGTCTAAAGGGATCCAAGGTACCAGAGTTTACCTCTCAACAACGCTTTTTTATCCGTCTATTTCCTGTGTTTGAGGGGTGCAAAAATCAACTTGTCACTTCTAGTAAATCTGGATTGGTTGTTTTCATTTTACTCCCGTGACTCTTTCATACTCTTGCTTGTGTCTGTCGTTTTGTCCTGTTAATGTTATGACCTGTGAAACACACCCTGGTAATGACTGAAATGGGCTCAATAGAATGCTTCGTCTGGGATGATGACGCCAGAGAAAAGGGCAGCCGTTTTACAGGGGCCTAACCAATTGTAGTATTGTGTGTTTTTATTTGCGTTATTTATAACTTATTTTGTACATAATGTTTCTGCCATCGTATCTTACGGCCAAAAATATATTTTGGATATCAGGACAGCGATCACTCACCTGTCATTGGCAGGAGAAGGAGACGCAGGTATAGGGAACGCAGGTCGGGGTGCCTTGTAAGGATCTGCCGACGGATAGTGGGAAATTTGCCTTTACCATCAGTATTACTAGCCAACGTACAATCATTGGACAATAAATTAGACGAGATACGATGACTAATATTCTAACGGGACATTAAAAACTGTAATATGTTATGTTTCACCGAGTCGTGGCTGAACGACAACATGGACACCATTCAGCTGGCGGGATATACGCTGCACCGGCTAGATACAACAGCAGACTCTGGTAAGACGAGGGGTGGCGGTCTGTGTATATTTGTAAACAACAGCTGGTGCACGAAATCTAAGGAAGTCTATAGATTTTGCTTGCCTGAAGTAGAGTATCTCATGATAAGCTGTAGTCCACACTATTTGCCAAGAGTTTTATATTTTTCGTGGATGTTTATTTACCACCACAGACGGATGCTGGTACTAAGACCGCACTCAGTCAGCTGTATAAGGCCATAAGCAAACAGGAAAACGCCCATCCAGAGGCGGCACTCCTAGTGGCCGGGGACTGTAATACTACAATTCTACTCCACCTTTACTCCACACTCACAGACGCACACAAAGCTCTCCATCTCCCTCCATTTGGCAAATCTGACCATAATTCCATCCTCCTGATTCCTGCTTACAAGCAAAAATTAAAGCAGGAAGTACCAGTAACTCGATCAATAAGAAAGTGGTCAGATGAAGCAGATGCTAAGCTACAGGACTGTTTTGCTGCACAGACTGGAATATGTTCTGGACTACAGTAAAAGGAGGACCGAGCACGCCCCCATTCTCATCGACAGGGCTGTAGTGGAGCAGGTTGAGCGCTTCAAGTTCCTTGGTGTCCACATCACCAACAAACTAGAATGGTCCAAACACACCAAGGCAGTCATGAAGAGGGCACGACAAAGCCTATTCCCCCTCAGGAGACTGATGAGATTTGGCATGGGTCCTCAGATCCTCAAAAGGTTCTACAGCTGCAACATCGAGAGGATCCTGACTGGCTGCATTACTGCCTGGTACGGCAATCGCTCAGCCTCCGACCGCAAGGCACTACAGAGGGTAGTGCGTACGGCCCAGTACATCACTGGTGCCAAGCTTCATGCCATCCAAGACCTATATACCAGGCGGTGTCAGAGGAAGGCCCTAAAAATTGTCAGACTCCAGCCACCCCAGTCATAGACTGTTCTCTCTGCTACCGCATGGCAAGCGGTACCAGAGCGCCAAGTCTAGGTCCAAAAGGCGTCTCAACAGCTTCTACCCCCAAGCCATAAGACTCCTGAACAGCTAATCAAATGGCTACCCGGACTATCAGCTCTTCCGGAAGACTGTGTGATCACGCTCTCCGTAGCCGATGTGAGTAAGAGCTTTAAACAGGTCAACATTCACAAGGCAGCTGGGCCAGACGGATTACCAGGATGTGTACTCCGAGCATGCGCTGACCAACTGGCAGGTGTCTTCACTGACATGTCCCTGATTGAGTCTGTAATACCAACATGTTTCAAGCAGACCACCATAGTCCCTGTTCCCAAGAACACTAAGGTAACCTGCCTAAATTACTACAGACCCGTAGCACTCACATCTGTAGCCATGAAGTGCTTTGAAAGGCTGGTCATGGCTCACATCAACACCATTATCCCAGAAACCCTAGACCCACTCCAACTTGCATACTGCTCAAACAGATCCACAGATGATGCAAATCTCTATTTCACTCCACAGTGCCCTTTCCCACCTGGACAAAAGGAACACCTATGTGAGAATGCTATTCATTGACTACAGCTCAGCGTTCAACACCATAGTACCCTCAAAGCTCATCACTAAGCTAAGGATCCTGGGACTAAACACATCCCTCTGCAACTGGATCCTGGACTTCCTAACGGGCCGCCCCCAGGTGGTAAGGGTAGGTAACACATCTGCCACGCTGATCCTCAACACTGGGGCCCCTCAAGGGTGCGTGCTCAGTCCCCTCCTGTACTCCCTGTTCACCCGCGACTGCGTGGCCAAACACGACTCCAACACCATCATCAAGTTTGCAGACCACACAACGGTGGTAGGCCTGATCACCGACAACGACGAGACAGCCTATAGGGAGGAGGTCAGAGACCTGGCCGTGTGGTGCCGGGACAACTACCTCTCCCTCAACGTGATCAAGACAAAGGAGATGATTGTGGACTACAGGAAAAGGAGGACCGAGCACGCCCCCATTCTCATCGACGGGGCCGCAGTGGAGCAGGTTGAGAGCTTCAAGTTCCTTGGTGTCCACATCACCAATAAACTAGAATGGTCCAAACACACCAAGGCAGTCATGAAGAGGGCACGACAAAGCCTATTCCTCCTCAGGAGACTAATGAGATTTGGCATGGGTCCTCAGATCCTCAAAAGGTTCTACAGCTGCAACATCGAGAGCATCCTGACTGGCTGCATCACTGCTGGTATCACCTGTATATAGCCTCCTCACATTGACTCTGTACTGGTACACCTGTATATAGCCTCCTCACATTGACTCTGTACTGGTACACCTGTATATAGCCTCCTCACATTGACTCTGTACTGGTACTTCCTGTATATAGCCTCCTCACATTGACTCTGTACTGGTACCCCTGTATATAGCCTCCTCACATTGACTCTGTACTGGTACTTCCTGTATATAGCCTCCTCACATTGACTCTGTACTGGTACTTCCTGTATATAGCCTCCTCACATTGACTCTGTACTGGTACCCCTGTATATAGCCTCCTCACATTGACTCTGTACTGGTACCCCTGTATATAGCCTCCTCACATTGACTCTGTACTGGTACTTCCTGTATATAGCCTCCTCACATTGACTCTGTACTGGTACCCCTGTATATAGACTCCTCACATTGACTCTGTACTGGTACTTCCTGTATATAGACTCCTCACATTGACTCTGTACTGGTACTTCCTGTATATAGCCTCCTCACATTGACTCTGTACTGGTACTTCCTGTATATAGCCTCCTCACATTGACTCTGTACTGGTACCCCTGTATATAGCCTCCTCACATTGACTCTGTACTGGTACTTCCTGTATATAGCCTCCTCACATTGACTCTGTACTGGTACTTCCTGTATATAGCCTCCTCACATTGACTCTGTACTGGTACCCCTGTATATAACCTCCTCACATTGACTCTGTACTGGTACTTCCTGTATATAGCCTCCTCACATTGACTCTGTACTGGTACCCCTGTATATACATTTAATATCAACCTTGAGTGGGTGTGTGTATAGAGCCAAGCTGTTGATTTTTAATATGAGTGTACCCTGCTATTGACACACTTGTTGAATTATGCATCAGATCCTGATAAAAGTTGTGAATGAAACCGTCTAGACAGGTGAGTGCAGGTAGGCCTAGACAGATAACGTTTTTGCGGGCACAGGCCCACCCACTTGGGAGCCAGGCCCAGCCAATCAGAATCTGTTTTTCCCCACCAAAGGGCTTTACAACAGACAGAAATATACCAGCACATCTCAGTACCTATCTACTGTATATGCAAATAAAACCAGTGTATTTATACAAATGAGGCACATATCATTTTCTTTATTTTAACACAGTCTATTTAAAAAAATGTATATATGAGTGCATTCTAAGAAAATAAAAAGTGACATTTTACAAATTGAATACTTGAATTCTCACCAAATTCCCTGCCGAGGGGAAGGTGTGTGTGTGTTACCTGTACCCTGCCGAGGGGAAGGTGTGTGTGTGTGTGTTACCTGTACCCTGCCGAGGGGAAGGTGTGTGTGTGTGTGTGTGTGTGTGTGTGTGTGTGTGTGTGTGTGTGTGTTACCTGTACCCTGCCGAGGGGAAGGTGTGTGTGTGTGTGTGTGTGTGTGTGTGTGTGTGTGTGTGTGTGTGTGTGTGTGTGTGTGTTACCTGTACCCTGCCGAGGGGAAGGTGTGTGTGTGTTACCTGTACCCTGCCGAGGGGAAGGTGTGTGTGTGTTACCTGTACCCTGCCGAGGGGAAGGTGTGTTACCTGTACCCTGTTAATTATAAAATGATTATTCAGTCAATATCGGATGAGTTTGAACAATTCTAAAAGTTTGGAGTGTCTTCATCTATTGTCCAACTGTTGCATTTATTAGAATAGTTTTTACATAGCAAATGGAAAATACAAGTTACATTTCAAGAGCTATTTTAATTGTTTAGTCTGATCCACTGCATGTCTGTCCTCTTTTTCAGATAAAGGTCCCGTCCTTCTCTGAAACCCTCTCAGCCCTCAACGTGGTTCAGGTGGCCGGTGGCTCCAAGAGTCTGTTTGCAGGTCGGTAAAGATGCAGACGAGAACAGTTGTAAGACGTGACGGTTAATGCCTGATGTTAGTGTTGTCTATGTTTCTGTTGAGAAAGGTATTCCTGCAGAAACTACATGCAAGTAGTGTGTGTGTGTGTGTGTGTGTGTGTGTGTGTGTTACCTGTACTGTTCCAGTGACTGCCGAGGGGAAGGTGTGTGTGTGCGTGCGTGCGTGCGTGCACGCAACTAATTTACCTGTGTTGTTCCAGTGACTGCCGAGGGGAAGGTGTATGCGTGTGGGGAGGCCACTAACGGACGTCTGGGCCTGGGTCTGTCCAGCGGTACCATCCCTATCCCCCGCCAGATCACTGCTCTCAGTAACTACGTTGTGAAGAAGGTTGCAGTGCATTCTGGGGGACGCCATGCCATGGCCCTCACCGTGGATGGGAAAGTGTTTTCCTGGGGAGAGGGAGACGATGGGAAACTGGGACACTTCAGCAGGATGTAAGTTATATAGTCTCTGTCCAAAATTGCACAATATTCCCTACAAAGTGCACTACTTTTGACCAAGACTCAAAGGGGCTCCTGAGCAGAATGGAAGTCCTCTAATCATCACACCCTACATTAGATAAGGAAGCATTAGATTGTTAGTGTTTCACCCCCAATCTGTTGCCCTTTTTAAATGTAGCTCTTCTTCCCTGTAGGAACTGTGACAAGCCACGTCTCATCGAGGCCCTGAAGACCAAGCGGATCCGGGACATCGCCTGTGGCTCGTCCCACAGTGCTGCCATCACCTCCAGTGGAGAGTTGTATAGCTGGGGTCTGGGGGAGTACGGACGCCTGGGGCATGGAGACAACACCACACAACTACGACCCAAACTGGTACGTAATAAGAGACAACACCACACAACTACGACCCAAACTGGTACGTAATAAGAGACAACACCACACAACTACGACCCAAACTGGTACGTAATAAGAGACGACACCACACAACTACGACCCAAACTGGTACGTAATAAGAGACAACACCACACAACTACGACCCAAACTGGTACGTAATAAGAGACGACACCACACAACTACGACCCAAACTGGTACGTAATAAGAGACGACACCACACAACTACGACCCAAACTGGTACGTAATAAGAGACGACATCACACAACTACGACCCAAACTGGTACGTAATAAGAGACGACACCACACAACTACGACCCAAACTGGTACGTAATAAGAGACGACACCACACAACTACGACCCAAACTGGTACGTAATAAGAGACAACACCACACAACTACGACCCAAACTGGTACGTAATAAGAGACGACACCACACAACTACGACCCAAACTGGTACGTAATAAGAGACGACATCACACAACTACGACCCAAACTGGTACGTAATAAGAGACGACACCACACAACTACGACCCAAACTGGTACGTAATAAGAGACGACACCACACAACTACGACCCAAACTGGTACGTAATAAGAGACGACATCACACAACTACGACCCAAACTGGTACGTAATAAGAGACAACACCACACAACTACGACCCAAACTGGTACGTAATAAGAGACGACACCACACAACTACGACTGGTACATACTTGCACTACCTCTCTGTGGATACTCTACACACTGATATTCTGATACTATAATAATGTACTATACATGTAGTTTTCTGATATTCTGATACTATAATAATGTACTATACATGTAGTTTTCTGATATTCTGATACTATAATAATGTACTATACATGTAGTTTTCTGATATTCTGATACTATAATAATGTACTATACATGTAGTTTTCTGAGACTCCTGATACTATAATAATGTACTATACATGTAGTTTTCTGAGACTCCTGATACTATAATAATGTACTATACATGTAGTTTTCTGATATTCTGATACTATAATAATGTACTATACATGTAGTTTTCTGATATTCTGATACTATAATAATGTACTATACATGTAGTTTTCTGAGACTCCTGATACTATAATAATGTACTATACATGTAGTTTTCTGATATTCTGATACTATAATAATGTACTATACATGTAGTTTTCTGATATTCTGATACTATAATAATGTACTATACATGTAGTTTTCTGAGACTCCTGATACTATAATAATGTACTATACATGTAGTTTTCTGAGACTCCTGATACTATAATAATGTACTATACATGTAGTTTTCTGAGACTCCTGATACTATAATAATGTACTATACATGTAGTTTTCTGAGACTCCTGATACTATAATAATGTACTATACATGTAGTTTTCTGAGACTCCTGATACTATAATAATGTACTATACATGTAGTTGTCTGATATTCTGATACTATAATAATGTACTATAATGTAGTTTTCTGATATTCTGATACTATAATAATGTACTATACATGTAGTTTTCTGAGACTCCTGATACTATAATAATGTACTATACATGTAGTTTTCTGAGACTCCTGATACTATAATAATGTACTATACATGTAGTTTTCTGAGACTCCTGATACTATAATAATGTACTATACATGTAGTTTTCTGAGACTCCTGATACTATAATAATGTACTATACATGTAGTTTTCTGAGACTCCTGATACTATAATAATGTACTATACATGTAGTTTTCTGAGACTCCTGATACTATAATAATGTACTATACATGTAGTTTTCTGAGACTCCTGATACTATAATAATGTACTATACATGTAGTTTTCTGATATTCTGATACTATATAATAATGTACTATACATGTAGTTTTCTGAGACTCCTGATACTATAATAATGTACTATACATGTAGTTTTCTGAGACTCCTGATACTATAATAATGTACTATACATGTAGTTTTCTGAGACTCCTGATACTATATAATAATGTACTATACATGTAGTTTTCTGAGACTCCTGATACTATAATAATGTACTATAATGTAGTTTTCTGAGACTCCTGATACTATAATAATGTACTATACATGTAGTTTTCTGAGACTCCTGATACTATAATAATGTACTATAATGTAGTTTTCTGAGACTCCTGATACTATAATAATGTACTATACATGTAGTTTTCTGAGACTCCTGATACTATAATAATGTACTATACATGTAGTTGTCTGATATTCTGATACTATAATAATGTACTATAATGTAGTTTTCTGATATTCTGATACTATAATAATGTACTATACATGTAGTTTTCTGAGACTCCTGATACTATAATAATGTACTATACATGTAGTTTTCTGAGACTCCTGATACTATAATAATGTACTATACATGTAGTTTTCTGAGACTCCTGATACTATAATAATGTACTATACATGTAGTTTTCTGAGACTCCTGATACTATAATAATGTACTATACATGTAGTTTTCTGAGACTCCTGATACTATAATAATGTACTATAATGTAGTTTTCTGAGACTCCTGATACTATAATAATGTACTATACATGTAGTTTTCTGAGACTCCTGATACTATAATAATGTACTATACATGTAGTTTTCTGATATTCTGATACTATAATAATGTACTATACATGTAGTTTTCTGAGACTCCTGATACTATAATAATGTACTATACATGTAGTTTTCTGATATTCTGATACTATATAATAATGTACTATACATGTAGTTTTCTGAGACTCCTGATACTATAATAATGTACTATACATGTAGTTTTCTGAGACTCCTGATACTATAATAATGTACTATACATGTAGTTTTCTGAGACTCCTGATACTATAATAATGTACTATACATGTCGTTTTCTGAGACTCCTGATACTATAATAATGTACTATAATGTAGTTTTCTGAGACTCGTGATACTATAATAATGTACTATACATGTAGCTTTCTGATATTCTGATACTATAATAATGTACTATACATGTAGTTTTCTGAGACTCCTGATACTATAATAATGTACTATACATGTAGTTTTCTGAGACTCCTGATACTATAATAATGTACTATACATGTAGTTTTCTGAGACTCCTGATACTATAATAATGTACTATACATGTAGTTTTCTGATATTCTGATACTATATAATAATGTACTATACATGTAGTTTTCTGAGACTCCTGATACTATAATAATGTACTATACATGTAGTTTTATGATATTCTGATACTATAATAATGTACTATACATGTAGTTTTCTGAGACTCCTGATACTATAATAATGTACTATAATGTAGTTTTCTGAGACTCCTGATACTATAATAATGTACTATACATGTAGCTTTCTGATATTCTGATACTATAATAATGTACTATACATGTAGTTTTCTGAGACTCCTGATACTATAATAATGTACTATACATGTAGTTTTCTGAGACTCCTGATACTATAATAATGTACTATACATGTAGTTTTCTGATATTCTGATACTATATAATAATGTACTATACATGTAGTTTTCTGAGACTCCTGATACTATAATAATGTACTATACATGTAGTTTTCTGATATTCTGATACTATAATAATGTACTATACATGTAGTTTTCTGAGACTCCTGATACTATAATAATGTACTATACATGTAGTTTTCTGATATTCTGATACTATAATAATGTACTATACATGTAGTTTTCTGATATTCTGATACTATATAATAATGTACTATACATGTAGTTTTCTGATATTCTGATACTATAATAATGTACTATACATGTAGTTTTCTGAGACTCCTGATACTATAATAATGTACTATACATGTAGTTTTCTGAGACTCCTGATACTATAATAATGTACTATACATGTAGTTTTCTGATATTCTGATACTATAATAATGTACTATACATGTAGTTTTCTGATATTCTGATACTATAATAATGTACTATACATGTAGTTTTCTGAGACTCCTGATACTATAATAATGTACTATACATGTAGTTTTCTGAGACTCCTGATACTATAATAATGTACTATACATGTAGTTTTCTGAGACTCCTGATACTATAATAATGTACTATACATGTAGTTTTCTGAGACTCCTGATACTATAATAATGTACTATACATGTAGTTGTCTGATATTCTGATACTATAATAATGTACTATAATGTAGTTTTCTGATATTCTGATACTATAATAATGTACTATACATGTAGTTTTCTGAGACTCCTGATACTATAATAATGTACTATACATGTAGTTTTCTGAGACTCCTGATACTATAATAATGTACTATACATGTAGTTTTCTGAGACTCCTGATACTATAATAATGTACTATACATGTAGTTTTCTGAGACTCCTGATACTATAATAATGTACTATACATGTAGTTTTCTGAGACTCCTGATACTATAATAATGTACTATACATGTAGTTTTCTGATATTCTGATACTATATAATAATGTACTATACATGTAGTTTTCTGAGACTCCTGATACTATAATAATGTACTATACATGTAGTTTTCTGAGACTCCTGATACTATAATAATGTACTATACATGTAGTTTTCTGAGACTCCTGATACTATATAATAATGTACTATACATGTAGTTTTCTGAGACTCCTGATACTATAATAATGTACTATAATGTAGTTTTCTGAGACTCCTGATACTATAATAATGTACTATACATGTAGTTTTCTGAGACTCCTGATACTATAATAATGTACTATAATGTAGTTTTCTGAGACTCCTGATACTATAATAATGTACTATACATGTAGTTTTCTGAGACTCCTGATACTATAATAATGTACTATACATGTAGTTGTCTGATATTCTGATACTATAATAATGTACTATAATGTAGTTTTCTGATATTCTGATACTATAATAATGTACTATACATGTAGTTTTCTGAGACTCCTGATACAATAATAATGTACTATACATGTAGTTTTCTGAGACTCCTGATACTATAATAATGTACTATACATGTAGTTTTCTGAGACTCCTGATACTATAATAATGTACTATACATGTAGTTTTCTGAGACTCCTGATACTATAATAATGTACTATACATGTAGTTTTCTGAGACTCCTGATACTATAATAATGTACTATACATGTAGTTTTCTGAGACTCCTGATACTATAATAATGTACTATACATGTAGTTTTCTGATATTCTGATACTATAATAATGTACTATACATGTAGTTTTCTGAGACTCCTGATACTATAATAATGTACTATACATGTAGTTTTCTGATATTCTGATACTATATAATAATGTACTATACATGTAGTTTTCTGAGACTCCTGATACTATAATAATGTACTATACATGTAGTTTTCTGAGACTCCTGATACTATAATAATGTACTATACATGTAGTTTTCTGAGACTCCTGATACTATAATAATGTACTATACATGTCGTTTTCTGAGACTCCTGATACTATAATAATGTACTATAATGTAGTTTTCTGAGACTCCTGATACTATAATAATGTACTATACATGTAGCTTTCTGATATTCTGATACTATAATAATGTACTATACATGTAGTTTTCTGAGACTCCTGATACTATAATAATGTACTATACATGTAGTTTTCTGAGACTCCTGATACTATAATAATGTACTATACATGTAGTTTTCTGAGACTCCTGATACTATAATAATGTACTATACATGTAGTTTTCTGATATTCTGATACTATATAATAATGTACTATACATGTAGTTTTCTGAGACTCCTGATACTATAATAATGTACTATACATGTAGTTTTCTGATATTCTGATACTATAATAATGTACTATACATGTAGTTTTCTGAGACTCCTGATACTATAATAATGTACTATAATGTAGTTTTCTGAGACTCCTGATACTATAATAATGTACTATACATGTAGCTTTCTGATATTCTGATACTATAATAATGTACTATACATGTAGTTTTCTGAGACTCCTGATACTATAATAATGTACTATACATGTAGTTTTCTGAGACTCCTGATACTATAATAATGTACTATACATGTAGTTTTCTGAGACTCCTGATACTATAATAATGTACTATACATGTAGTTTTCTGATATTCTGATACTATATAATAATGTACTATACATGTAGTTTTCTGAGACTCCTGATACTATAATAATGTACTATACATGTAGTTTTCTGATATTCTGATACTATAATAATGTACTATACATGTAGTTTTCTGATATTCTGATACTATATAATAATGTACTATACATGTAGTTTTCTGATATTCTGATACTATAATAATGTACTATACATGTAGTTTTCTGATATTCTGATACTATATAATAATGTACTATACATGTAGTTTTCTGAGACTCCTGATACTATAATAATGTACTATACATGTAGTTTTCTGATATTCTGATACTATAATAATGTACTATACATGTAGTTTTCTGATATTCTGATACTATAATAATGTACTATACATGTAGTTTTCTGAGACTCCTGATACTATAATAATGTACTATACATGTAGTTTTCTGATATTCTGATACTATAATAATGTACTATACATGTAGTTTTCTGATATTCTGATACTATATAATAATGTACTATACATGTAGTTTTCTGAGACTCCTGATACTATAATAATGTACTATACATGTAGTTTTCTGATATTCTGATACTATGATAATGTACTATACATGTAGTTTTCTGATATTCTGATACTATAATAATGTACTATACATGTAGTTTTCTGAGACTCCTGATACTATAATAATGTACTATACATGTAGTTTTCTGAGACTCCTGATACTATAATAATGTACTATACATGTAGCTTTCTGATATTCTGATACTATAATAATGTACTATACATGTAGTTTTCTGATATTCTGATACTATATAATAATGTACTATACATGTAGTTTTCTGAGACTCCTGATACTATAATAATGTACTATACATGTAGTTTTCTGAGACTCCTGATACTATAATAATGTACTATACATGTAGTTTTCTGAGACTCCTGATACTATAATAATGTACTATACATGTAGTTTTCTGATATTCTGATACTATAATAATGTACTATACATGTAGTTTTCTGATATTCTGATACTATATAATAATGTACTATACATGTAGTTTTCTGAGACTCCTGATACTATATAATAATGTACTATACATGTAGTTTTCTGAGACTCCTGATACTATAATAATGTACTATAATGTAGTTTTCTGAGACTCCTGATACTATAATAATGTACTATACATGTAGTTTTCTGATATTCTGATACTATAATAATGTACTATACATGTAGTTTTCTGAGACTCCTGATACTATAATAATGTACTATACATGTAGTTTTCTGAGACTCCTGATACTATAATAATGTACTATACATGTAGTTTTCTGATATTCTGATACTATAATAATGTACTATATATGTAGTTTTCTGATATTCTGATACTATAATAATGTACTATACATGTAGTTTTCTGAGACTCCTGATACTATAATAATGTACTATACATGTAGTTTTCTGAGACTCCTGATACTATAATAATGTACTATAATGTAGTTTTCTGAGACTCCTGATACTATAATAATGTACTATACATGTAGTTTTCTGAGACTCCTGATACTATAATAATGTACTATACATGTAGTTTTCTGAGACTCCTGATACTATAATAATGTACTATACATGTAGTTTTCTGAGACTCCTGATACTATAATAATGTACTATACATGTAGTTTTCTGAGACTCCTGATGCTATAATAATGTACTATACATGTAGTTTTCTGAGACTCCTGATACTATAATAATGTACTATACATGTAGTTTTCTGATATTCTGATACTATAATAATGTACTATACATGTAGTTTTCTGATATTCTGATACTATATAATAATGTACTATACATGTGGCTATAGAACTGTTAGATGTTGTGTTTCTGATTTGTCTGTGTTTAAAACAGGTGAAGGTGCTTCTGGGTCATCGTGTGGTCCAGGTGGCTTGTGGGAGTAGAGATGCTCAAACTCTAGCCCTTACAGATGAAGGTACTTGTGTGTCTGTATCTGAATAGATAGCCATGTCTCCTTGAACTGCCGTGCTCTGAGCTTTATCCCTCTTCCTCCCTCCTCAGGCCTGGTGTTCTCCTGGGGCGATGGGGACTTTGGGAAGCTGGGCCGGGGGGGCAGCGAGGGCTGTAATATCCCTCAGAACATTGAGAGGCTGAATGGGCAGGGAGTCTGTCAGATAGAGTGCGGGGCTCAGTTCTCCCTGGCTCTCACCAAGTCTGGAGTGGTCTGGACATGGTAAGATCAAATCACATTTTATTGGTCACATACACATATTTAGTAGAAGTTATTGTGTGTGTGTAGCTAAATGCTTGTGGACAGCTGAGTAAGATTACGAAACATCCCAGTTGGAGGATTTCTGGGACCAGCAGGGAATAAGCTGCAAGGGAATCCTCCAACCTGGAATTCTTTAACTTGCTTCAGGAAAATGTCAGGAATTTTACGACCCTACAGCTGATGACGTAAGGTGTGTTCCAATACCCATACTAACATACTGTATACTACATACTTAATGAGTATATACTATTAGTTCATTTTAGTATACTGTAAATTAATGGTATCCTTTCAGTTGTGTGTACTAGCGTTTCGCCTGTCTACCGGATGCTGTTGCTATGCAACTTTTTGCTAGCTTGTTAGCATAACAAATTACTAGCTAGACATATTACGACTTATTTTTTAATAAACACTCTGTAACAATGTATAGTGTACATATTCAGCCATCCACCCATACCATGCAATGTCTTTTTATAGCTTTTTTGCACTCCAGACTTTTTATACTTATGTATCGTGTATCTGTCTTTTTTGTGTATTTTCGTTCTGGCATTTCGTAGCTTGACGAAGAAATTTCCTGATGGGGATCAATAACGTACCTATCTATCTTAACAATGTCCATTGAGAAAGCACAATGACTACACCACTTAGCTAAGTTAAGAATTGCGTGAATAATCAAGTCAATAAACGTTGGGTAGTTAGTTAGTTAGGTAGCATATAGTAAATATACTGGCAAGTCCGATGTATTAGTAGCCAGCTAACATATCGGTACATACAAGCAACTGCTGTGCTATGCTGTTTGTAAGGCTAGCGAAGCTAACAAATTGTCATCCAACATAGCATGTAATGTAACTTATTTGAAAAGTCATTCGTTTTTTATTACATTGCTCAACGTGTTCTTAAAATTTTTCATAATTAGTTAAAACAATGAATATTCACTTTTGTACTTACATTTGTATCCGCTCTCGTCACCATTTTCTTCAAATGTGAAAATGTTGTGAAGCGACGCCCATTTTCTGAAGAAATATAAGGGCCCTAAAAGCAATATGGGCCCTAAAATCACAGTAATAGTGTCCACTGCTTGTATACGACATCCGGGAACACTAACTATACCCATACTATGACCAATAAGCATACTACATACTCAATTTACCTCACAAATAGGATGGTTAGTATGAGCATTCGAACACAGTTCTAGTCTCATGTATTTTTTGATGACTGTGATTGGTCCAACTAGGGTTAATGGAGATTCACTTTGATCTAGAATGTGTTAAATAATGATAAACATCATTGTGTGACTTGCTTCAGCTCTATGTAGTCTGTGTCCCAAATTGCACCATATTCCCTACATAGTGCACTACTTTTGACCAGGGCCCATAGGGACTCCTAAGCAGAATGTAAGTCCTAAAAGTATTTTTATGGCAGTAGATCGGATAGCCTGAACATGTGAAAGTTGGTTTGGGGTCTCTAGCTTAAACGGGTCAAGAGTTACTGTTGGTGGATTATTTTATGCTAATTTCTGCAAATGTAGAGTATCAGTCAAAGGTTTGGACACACCGACTCATTCAAACATTTTTCTTTATTTTTACTATTTTCGACATTGAAGACATCAAAACTATGAAATAACACATATGGAATCATGTAGACATCCAAGTTGAGATATCTGCCAGGCACGCAGAGATGCGTGTCGCCACCTGTGTTTCAGAAGGGGAGGGGGAAGGAGAAAAGTAGTGTCATCCACATAGCAAAGATAGGAGAGACCATGTGAGGATAGGACTGAGCCAAGCGACTTGGTGTATAGAGAGAAGAGGGCCTTGAACCGAGCCCTGTGGGACACCAGTAGTGAGAGTACGTGGTGCAGACACAGATCTTCTCCACGTCACCTAGTAGGAGCAGCCTGCCAGCTAGGATGCAATCCAAGAGTGTACAGAGCTTGAGACGCCCATCCCTGAGAGGGTGGAGACGAGGATCTGATGTTCACAGATCTAAGAAGATGAGAACAGAGGAGTCAGCTTTGGCAGAGTGGAGAGCCTCCATGACACAGACAAGAGCAGTCTCTGTTGAGTGACCCGTCTTGAAGACTGACTTGTTAAGGTCAAGAAGATTGTTCTGAGAGAGATAACAAGAGAGTTGATCAGAGACGGCATGCTCAAGTGTTTTGGAAGGAAAGGAAAGGGATACAGGTCTGTAGTTTGACATCAGAGGAGTCGAGTGTTGGTTTCTTGAGGAGGGGAGCAAATTGGACGCAGCCAGTGGTCAGGGATGAGGGAAGTGAGGCATGGGAGAAGGTCTCCAGAGATGGTCTGGAGAAGGGAGGAGGGGAATGTTGTCGGACGGCCAGACCTCACTAGTTGCAGGATTTCATCTGGAGAGAGAGGGGAGAAAGGTCAAGGCGTAGGGTAGTTCTGTGTGAGTGGGACCAGTGGACTCAATGAGGAGCAGATGTCGTCAAGTATCCCTACATTTCTGTTATTACGGTGCTGTCACTCTGTTATTAGTACAGGCAACCATGTATTGTGGAAATAGGATTTAGTAAACGCTGTTACACTGTAACTTTGTCGTTGTCATTTAGTGTTTCACACGCAGCCCTGTTCTGTAAACTCAGAGTAGTGGGAGAGAGAGCAAAGATTGCCACGGCGCATTACTTCTGGTTTGGGGCTGAGGGGTTAGGCGCATGACTTCTGGTTTGGGGCTGAGTGGTTAGGGGCATGACTTCTGGGTTGGGGCTGAGTGGTTAGGGTTGGAGGAAAGGGAGACAAAATGAAACAAAGTAGTGACAGAGACCTGGAGGGAAGTTGCA
This sequence comes from Thymallus thymallus, assembly GCA_023634145.1. Classification (NCBI taxonomy): domain Eukaryota; kingdom Metazoa; phylum Chordata; class Actinopteri; order Salmoniformes; family Salmonidae; genus Thymallus; species Thymallus thymallus. The sequence goes on from CM042393.1 coordinate 916,910, forward strand.
GTGAGATTAGTAGGAGAACAGCATCTTGTAAAGATGAGGCCAAGCGTATTGCCTGCCTTGTGAGTTGGAGGGGACTGGGTGAGGTCAAAAGAGGCAAGGAGGGGAAAGTGAGAGTTGGAAAGAAATGAATCAATCAAAGGCAGATGTCGGGAGGTTGAAGGCACCAAGAGTGGTGAGCCATCGTCAGGATATGAGCTTATCAAGGTGTCAAGCTCATTGAGGAACTCTTAAGGGCACCTGGTGGGCAATAGATGACAATGTTAAGCTTGAGTGGACAAGTGACAGTGACCACATGGAATTCAAATGAGCAGATGGACAGGAGAGAGAAGACAACATCTCAAGTTAGGAGAAATTAGTAGACATGTGCCACCACCTCAACGACCAGATGCTCTCAGACTAGGAGAGAACACATAGTCAGAAGAAGACAGCAGCTGGAGTAGAAGTGTTCTCTGGGGTGATCCATGTCTCAGCTGGAGTAGCAGTGTTCTCTGGGGTGATCCATGTCTCAGCTGGAGTAGCAGTGTTCTCTGGGGTGATCCATGTCTCAGCTGGAGTAGCAGTGTTCTCTGGGGTGATCCGTGTCTCAGCTGGAGTAGCAGTGTTCTCTGGGGTGATCCGTGTCTCAGCTGGAGTAGCAGTGTTCTCTGGGGTGATCCGTGTCTCAGCTGGAGTAGCAGTGTTCTCTGGGGTGATCCGTGTCTCAGCTGGAGTAGCAGTGTTCTCTGGGGTGATCCGTGTCTCAGCTGGAGAAGCAGTGTTCTCTGGGTGATCAGTCTCCATCAGGGACAGAAAGTCTAGAGACTGAAGGGCAACAAACTCTGTGTTCTTTACCGCAGTTTAAAACGCTGCCAGAGACCCGGAATTCCACATGGCTCAACAACTGACCCATCTATATGCTGAAACTTTTTGGCTCTTGTTGGGGGAGTAGTCAAAACGACAGGTGTTTCTAAAAGTTCACAGAAAATGTTGTTGATGCGGTTACTATACGGAACAAAAATATTAATGCTACATGCAACAATTTCTAAGATTTTACTGAGTTACAGTTCATATAAGGAAATCAGTCAATTGACTGCCCATACCATAACCCCACCGCCACCATGAGGCACTCTGTTCACAACGTTGACATCAGCAAACCGCTCGCCCACACGACGCCATACACATGGTCTGTGGTTGTGAGGCAGGTTGGATGTACTGCCAAGTTCTCTAAAACAATGTTGGAGGCGGCTTATGGTAGAGAAATAAACATTTAATTATCTGATAACAGCTCTGGTGGACATTTCTACAGTCAGCATGCCAATTGCACGCTCCCTCAACTTGAGACTTCTGTGGCGTTGTGTGACAAGACTGCACATTTTAAAGTGGCCTTTTATTGTCCCCAGCACAAGGTGCACCTGTGTAATAATCATGCTGTTTAATCAGCTTCTTGATATGCCACACCTGTCAGGTGGATGGATTATCTTGGCAAAGGAGAAATGCTCACTAACAGGGATGTAAACAAATGTAAGGTTTTTGTGTGTATGGGACATTTCTGGGATCTTTTATTTCAGCTCATGAAACATGCGACCATTACCTTGTTGCTTTTATATTTTTGTTCAGTGATTACAGATTTGATTAACTTTTTGTTTAATTTGTTGGGAAAGTGGTCAAAGTAGCTGATCTGTGTTAGAACCTTTAGAATTCTGAGGAAATCCCATGGAAGTGGACGGAATAAAAGTCTATTAGTTTAAAAAGTTGTATGCACACACTATTCCAGACCAGTCTACACATTTTAAAGTTTGAATGGCGTTTATATCTTAAACGGTGTAAGAGGAGTAACGTTGAAAGGAATAGTAACTATAAGTCTGAAATAACTGTTGCAAGCCACATGGCAGCTTTCCCCTGAACGAGGGGAAGGTGGTAAAAAAATATTAAAATAGCAAAATATAAGACTTAATCATAAGATGATTAACTGTTCCTCAATGTCATCTCTGGACCTTCACACCAGGTGGTGCAATTAATGATCTGGACCTTCACACCAGGTGGTGCAATTAATGATCTGGACCTTCACACCAGGTGGTGCAATTAATGATCTGGACCTTCACACCAGGTGGTGCAATTAATGATCTGGACCTTCACACCAGGTGGTGCAATTAATGATCTGGACCTTCACACCAGGTGGTGCAATTAATGATCTGGACCTTCACACCAGGTGGTGCAATTAATGATCTGGACCTTCACACCAGGTGGTGCAATTAATGATCAGGTAGAACAGAAAACCAGCAGGCTCCGGACCTTGTAGAGCAACCCTGGTTTATGTGATATTTTACTCCGGGATAAAGGTGAATAACTGTCTGTTTCTCAACCAGGGGTAAAGGGGACTACTTCCGTCTGGGCCATGGGACAGACGTCCATGTGCGTAAGCCCCAGATGGTGGAGGGGCTGAGGGGGAAGAAGATAATCCACGTGGCCGTGGGGGCGCTGCACTGCCTTGCTGTCACTGAGACTGGACAGGTGGGTACTGGCCTCTGTGCATCCTAGCTGTTCCCAGGTTTGTTACTGCTGTCATGACAGGACTGGACCAGGCTCCTCCTCTACACATCAGACTCCAGGCACTCGGCTCATTTATTTTCATGGCATCTTTCCAATGTGTAACTGTAGTGATAATGTAGATATAATATGGGTAGCTGTAGTGATAATGTAGATATAATATGGGTAGCTGTAGTGATAATGTAGATATAATATGGGTAGCTGTAGTGATACTGTAGATATAATATGGGTAGCTGTAGTGATAATGTAGATATAATATGGGTAGCTGTAGTGATACTGTAGATATAATATGGGTAGCTGTAGTGATAATGTAGATATAATATGGGTAGCTGTAGTGATAATGTAGATATAATATGGGTAGCTCTGTCCACATTACATGTCAGCACTTACATTATCTCTGTCATTTGTAACCGTAGTTATACTCTGTACAGTCGTGGCCAAAAGTTTTGAGAATGACACAAGTATTGGTCTCCACAAAGTTTGCTGCTTCAGTGTTCTTAGATCTTTATGTCAGTAGTTACTATGGTACACTGAAGTATAATTACAAGTATTCCATGTGTCAAAGGCTTTCATTGACAATGACATTCAGTTTTTGCAAAAAGTCAATATTTGCAGTGTTGACCCTTCTTTTTCAAGACCTCTGCAATCCGCCCTGGCATGCTGTCAATTAACTTCTGGGCCACATCCTGACTGATGGCAGGTCATTCTTGCTTAATCAATACTTGGAGTTTGTCAGAAGTTGTGGGTTTTTGTTTGTCCACCCGCCTCTTGAGGATCGACCACAAGTTCTCAATGGGATTAAGGTCTTGGGAGTTTCCTGGCCATGGACCCAAAATGTAGATTTTTTGTTCCCCGAGCCACTTAGTTATCACTTGTGCATTATGGCAAGGTGCTTCATCATGCTGGAAAAGGCATTGGTCGTCACCAAACTGTTCTTGGATGGTTGGGAGAAGTTGCTCTCGGAGGATGTGTTGGTACCATTCTTTATTCATGGCTGTGTTCTTAGGCAAAATTGTGAGTGAGCCCACTCCCTTGGCTGAGAAGCAACCCCACACATGAATGGTCTGAGGATGCTTTACTGTTGGCATGACACAGGACTGATGGTAGCGCTCACCTTGTCTTCTCCGGACAAGGTGTTTTCCGGATGTCCCAAACAATCGGAAAGGGGATTCATCAGAGAAAATGACTCTACCCCAGTCCAATCCCTTTACCTTTTGCAGAATATCAGTCTGTCCCTGATGTTTTTCCTGGAGAGAAGTGGCTTCTTTGCTGCCCTTCTTGACACCAGGCCACCCTGCAAAAGTCTTCGCCTCACTGTGCGTGCAGATGCACTCACATTTTTTTTTTTTTTTTTCATTTGCAACTGCGACCTGGCCAAGACAAAGCAAAGCAGTGTGACAAATAACAACACAGAGTTACACATTAAACAAACAGTCAAAAACACAATAGAAAAATCTATATACAGAGTGCATCTGCCTGCTGCCATTCCTGAGCAAGCTCTGCACTGGTGGTGCCCTGATCCCGCAGCTGAATCAACTTTAGGAGACGGTCCTGGCACTTGCTTTACTTTCTTGGGCGCCCTGACGCCTTCTTCACAACAATTGAACCTCTCTCCTTGAAGTTCTTGATGATACGATAAAGGGTTGAGTTAGGTGCAATCTTATCAGCAGCAATATCCTTGCCTGTGAAGCCCTTTTTGTGCAAAGCAATGATGAGCATTTGAAATGTCTTTATTCTTTAGGCTCTTGTGTGAGTGTAATGTTTACTTTATATTATTTATTGTTTAGTTAACTTTGGTTTATTATCTACTTCACTTACTTTGGCAACGTCAACACGTTTCCCATGACAATAAATCCCGTTGGAGGGAGAGCTGACCTTCATGTCTGTGAGTTAGGGTTCTTTGAAAGAGAGAGGCTGAATTTCAAACCGAACACTTCGAGCACTCGATATGCTCATTCATGAGTCAATCGAGTCTGTCCCATGCTCACTGGCATTAGAAACTGATTGCCCAGTTTACTAGCACGGCCCAGTTTACTAGCACGGCCCAGTTTACTAGCACGAGCTTCGGGTTGGACCCGGTTGATACGTTTCAAGTTCGTTGCAGACAGGTGGAGTAGAGAGATGATTGCGATTGACATTATTATAATTTAAATGAAGCTGTTCCACGAAAATGTGCAAATTATGAAAATCATAACATCGGTAGAAATGGTAAATAAATTGGCATTCCACGTGAAACAGGCTGCCGACTCCTGGTGTGACTCCTGGTGTGACTCCTGGTGTGACTCCTGGTGTAGCATATTACTGGCAACTTCAGGAGCATAATGGCTGAATAGCGATGGCCGGCGGGAGGAACAGGTTTTTTCCTTCTGGTTATCTTGATCTTCATCTTGTTATTTCATCAAACAGCTTAAAGCATCAGACAAGATCAGTGCAAATAGTTGACGTCAAGTGCGCATTGTCTCAATGTTAATTTTGACCAAAACACATCAGCAAGTGGCCACTCGATAAAGGGCTTAGGGTCCAAGAGATTCAGCCATAGAGATGTGAGAGCTGTGTCTGTACTTTTCCACCAGGTGTTTGCGTGGGGGGACAACGACCATGGCCAGCAGGGTAACGGGACCACCACGGTGAACAGGAAGCCCACCCTGGTTCAGGGTCTAGAGGGACAGAAGATCACCCGTGTGGCCTGTGGCTCCTCCCACAGCGTCTCCTGGACCACCGTAGACATCACCACCCCCTCTGTCCACGAGCCTGTCCTCTTCCAGACCGCCAGGGACTCTCTAGGGGCCTCATACCTAGGTAACCCTAACCTCTATAGAGATTGTAACCCTAACACTAACTCTAACCCTCCTCATACCTAGGTAACCCTAACCTCTATAGAGATTGTAACCCTAACACTAACTCTAACCCTCCTCATACCTAGGTAACCCTAACCTCTATAGAGATTGTAACCCTAACACTAACTCTAACCCTCCTCATACCTAGGTAACCCTAACCTCTATAGAGATTGTAACCCTAACACTAACTCTAACCCTCCTCATACCTAGGTAACCCTAACCTCTATAGAGATTGTAACCCTAACACTAACTCTAACCCTCCTCATACCTAGGTAACCCTAACCTCTATAGAGATTGTAACTGTGAGTGGTGGTGACAGCAATGTATGCTACTTTGCTTGCTGATGGAGCCACTGCTCTGGACACAGCATCAGGAACAATGTTCTGATGGTCTTTCCAGTAATGCACCCTGAACTGGGAAGTGGGGAGACTAGTCAGTTGTACAACTGAATGCATTCAACTGAAATGTGTCTTAACACATTTAACCCTCAAAAAACGACTTAAGTAGTTTCACTGGATTAGGGTTAGTATAGGACTCAGGTCTGACTTGGGTTAGTATAGGACTCAGGTCTGACTTGGGTTAGTATAGGACTCAGGTCTGACTTGGATTAGGGTTAGTATAGGACTCAGGTCTGACTTGGGTTAGTATAGCACTCAGGTCTGACTTGGGTTAGTATAGGACTCAGGTCTGACTTGGGTTAGTATAGGACTCAGGTCTGACTTGGGTTAGTATAGAACTCAGGTCTGACTTGGGTCAGGGTTAGAATAGGACTCAGGTCTGACTTGGGTCAGGGTTAGAATAGGACTCAGGTCTGACTTGGGTCAGGGTTAGTATAGGACTCAGGTCTGAAGTGAATATTGTGTCCTGTGTATTCCAGGTGTCCAGTCAGACAGTGACTCCTCGGCGGTGAACGATAAACTGAGTGGCCACAGTAATGGTGCTAGACCCAACCGCCCCTCTCTGGCTAAGATACTACTGTCTCTGGATGGGAACCAGGCCAAGCAACAGGCCCTGTCCCATGTCCTCTCAGCCCTACAGATAATGTATGCCAGGTAAGACTCCTCTCAGCACTACAGATAATGTATGACAGGTAAGACTCCTCTCAGCCCTATAGATAATGTATGCCAGGTAAGACTCCTCTCAGCCCTACAGATAATGTATACCAGGTAAGACTCCTCTCAGCCCTACATATAATGTATGCCAGGTAAGACTCCTCTCAGCCCTACAGATAATGTATGCCAGGTAAGACTCCTCTCAGCCCTACATATAATGTATGCCAGGTAAGACTCCTCTCAGCCCTACAGATAATGTATGCCAGGTAATGTCAGGGATGCTGTGGTTGGTGCCCTGATTTAATGTGTGTTGTGTTGGTGATGTCAGGGATGCTGTGGTTGGTGCCCTGATTTAATGTGTGTTGTGTTGGTGATGTCAGGGATGCTGTGGTTGGTGCCCTGATGCCAGCTTGTATGATGGTCCCCATGGAGTGCCCCCCCCCTGACTCATCCTCAGCATCCAGCCCCTCTGATGCAGAGGGGCCCCCTGTGCCCCCAGAGGTGAAAGAGAGGGTCAGCCCTAACCCCTGGCAGACAGACAAGAAGGGAGAGGTGAGGAACACTAGCCCCAAGTCAACCCCTAGTCCCTAACCCCTTGACTCTAACCCCAAGCCCCTAACCCCTAGTCCCTAACCCCTTGACTCTAACCCCAAGCCCCTAACCCAGGAGTTCCCAAACTCTTTTGGCCCACCACACCATTTTGATATTTGATACTGATGTCATTCATTTTTAAGTGGGACTATGACAATCTACCACATACACTATCTTTAAAAAAAAAAAAATATTTCACCTTTATTTAACCAGGTAGGTCAGTTGAGAACAAGTTCTCATTTACAATTGTGACCTGGCCAAGACAAAGCAAAGCAGTGCGACAAAAAACAACACAGAGTTACACAGTAAACAAACGTACAGTCAATAACACAATAGAAAATCTATATACAGAGTGCAAATGTAGTGCAAAATGCAGTAAGGTTAGGAAGGTAGGACAATAAATAGACCATAGTGGTGAAATAAATTACAGATTAGCATTAACACTGGAATGATGGATGTGCAAATAGAGATACTGGAGTGCAAAATTAGCGAAAATAATACAAATAAGTATGGGGATGAGGTAGTAGAGTGGGCTATTTACAGAAGGGCTATATACAGGTGCAGTGATCGATAAGCAGCTCTGACAGCTGATGCTTAAAGTTATTGAGGCAGATAGGAACCTCTAGCTTCAAGGATTTTTGCAATTCGTTCCAGTCATTGGCAGCAGAGAACTGGAAGGAATGGCGGCCAAAGGAGGTGTTGGCTTTGGGGGTGACCAGTGAAATATACCTGCTGGAGCGCAGGCTACGGGTGGGTGTTGCTATAGTGACCAGCGAGCTGAGATAGGGCGGGGATTTACCTAATAAAGACTTATAGATGACCTGGAGCCAGTGGGTTTGGCGACGAATATATAATGAAAGCAAGCCAACGAGAGCATACAGGTCGCAGTGGTGGGTAGTGTATGGGGCTTTGGTAACAAAACGGATGGCACTGTGATAGATTACATCCAATTTGCTGAGCAGAGTGTTGGAGGCTAATTTGTAAATGACATCGCCGAAATCAAGGATCGGTAGGATAGTCAGTTTTACGAGGGCATGTTTGGCAGCATGAGTGAAGGAGGCTTTGTTGCGAAATAGGAAGCCGATTCTGGATTTAATTTTGGATTGGAGATGGTCGATGTGAGTCTGGAAGTTGAGTTTACAGTCTAACCAGACGCCTAGGTATTTGTAGGAGTCCACGTATTGTAAAGTCGGACCCGTCGAGAGTAGTGATGATAGTCCGGTGGGTGGGTGCGGGCAACGTTCTATTGAAGAGCATGCATTTAGTTTTACTAGCATTTAAGAGCAGTTGGAGCCACGGAAGGAGTGTTGTATGGCATTGAAGCTTGTTTGAAGGTTAGTTAACACAGTGTCCAAAGAGGGGCCAGATGTATACAGAATGGTGTCGTCTGCGTAGAGATGGATCAGAGAGTCACCAGCAGCGAGAGCGACATCGTTGATGTATATAGAGAAAAGGGTTGGCCCAAGAATTGAACCCTGTGGCACCCCATAGAAACTGCCAGAGGATCGGACAATAGGCCCTCCGATTTGACACACTGAACTCTGTCTGCGAAGTAGTTGGAGAACCAGGAAAGGCAGTCACTTGAGAAGCCAAGGCTGTTGAGTCAATAAGTGTGCCAATAAGAATGAGTGCCAATAAGAATGCGGTGATTGACAAAGTCGAAAGCCTTGGCCAGGTCGATGAAGACGGCTGCACAGTACTGTCTTTTATCGATGGCGGTTATGATATCGTTCAGTACCTTGAGCGTAGCTGAGGTGCACCCATGACCAGCTTGGAAACCAGATTGTATAGCAGAGAAGGTACGGTGGGATTCGAAGTGGTCAGTTATCTGTTTATTAACTTGGCTTTCGAAGACTTTAGAAAGGCAGGGCAGGATGGATATTGGTCTATAACAGTTTGGGTCTAGAGTGTCTCCCCCTTTGAAGAGGGGGATGACCACGGCAGCTTTCCAATCTCTAGGGATCTCAGACGATATGAAAGAGAGGTTGAACAGGCTAGTGATAGGTGTTGCAACAATTTTGGCTGATAATTTTAGAAAGAGAGGGTCCAGGTTGTCTAGCCCAGCAGATTTGTAGGGGTCCAGATTTAGCAGCTCTTTCAGAACATCAGCCGTCTGGATTGGGGTGAAGGAGAAGCGGGGGGGGGCTTGGGCAAGTGGCTGCCGGGGGCACAGAGCTGTTGGCCGGGGTAGGGGTAGCCAGGTGGAAAGCATGGCCAGCCGTAGCAAAATGCTTATTGAAATCTTCGATAATCGTGGATTTATCGGTGGAGACAGTGTTTCCTAGCCTCAATGCAGTGGGCAACTGGGAGGAGATGCTCTTATTCTCCATGGACTTTACAGTGTCCCAAAACCTTTTGGAGTTAGTACTACAGGATGTAAATTTCTGTTTGAAAAAGCTGGCCTTTGCTTTTCTAACTGACTGTGTGTACTTGTTCCTGACTTCCCTGAATAGCTGCATATCGCGGGGGCTGTTCGATGCTAATGCAGTGCGCCACAGGATGTTTTTGTGTTGGTCAAGGGCAGTCAAGTCTGGGGTGAACCAAGAGCTATATCTATTCTTAGTTCTACGTTTTTTGAAAGGGGCATGCTTATTTAGGATGGTGAGGAAAGCACTTTTAAAGAACAACCAGGCGTCCTCTACTGACGGGATGAGGTCAATATCCTTCCAGGATACCTGGGCCAGATCGAATAGAAAGGCCTGCTCGCAAAAGTGTTTTAGGGAGCGTTTGACAGTGATAAGGGGTGGTCGTTTGACCGCGGACCCATTACGAATGCAGGCGATGAGGCAGTGATCGCTGAGATCCTGGTTGAAAACAGAGGAGCTGTATTTGGAGGGCAAGTTAGTCAGGATGATATCAATAATGGTACCCATGTTTACGGATTTTGGGTTGTACCTGGTAGGTTCCTTGATAATTTGTGTGAGATTGAGGGCATCTATCTTAGATTGAAGTACAGCCGGGGTGTTAAGCATATCCCAGTTTAGGTCACCTAACAGTACAAACTCTGAAGATAGATGGGGGGCAATCAATTCACATATGGTGTTCAGGGCACAGCTGGGGGCTGAGGGGGGTCTGTAACAGGCAGCAACAGTGAGAGACTTATTTCTGGATAGGTGGATTTTTAAAAGTAGAAGCTCAAACTGTTTGGGCACAGACCTGGACAGTATGACAGAACTCTGCAGGTTATCTCTGCAGTAGATTGCAACTCCGCCACCTTTGGCAGTTCTATCTTGACGGGAAATATTGTAGTTGGGGATGAAAATTTCCGAATTTTTGGTGGCCTTCCTGAGCCAGGATTCAGACACAGCTAGGACATCCGGGTTGGCGGAGTGTGCTCAAGCAGTGAATAAATCAAACTTAGGGAGGAGGCTTCTAATGTTAACATGCAGGGAACCCAGGCTTTTATGGTTACAGAAGTCAACAAATGAGAGCGCCTGGGGAAAAGGTGTAGTACTGGGGGCTACAGGACCTGGGTTTACCTCTACATCACCAGAGGAACAGAGGAGGAGTAGGATAAGGGTACGGCTAAAGGCTTTAAGAACTGGACGTCTAGTACGTTGGGTACAGAGAGTAAAAGGAGCAGATTTCTGGGCGTGGTGGAATAGATTGAGGGCATAATGTATAGACAAGGGTATAGTAGGATGTGAGTTCAGTGGAGGTAAACCTAGGCGTTGGGTAACGATGAGAGAGGTTGCATCTCTGGAGACACCAGTTAAGCCAGGTGAGGTCTCTGCGTGTGTGGGGGGGGGGGGGGGCAAAGGAGCTATCAGAGGCATGTTGAGCAGGACTGGGGGCTCTACAGTGAAATAAAACAATAATAGCTAACCTAAACAGCAGCAGACAAGGCAAGAAAGGGGCATAAAAACAAACAGTTAATGAGGGGCAAAAAATAACAGTTAATTAAGAGGGCTAAGACAACGTCAGCAGTAGACAGCAGTATGGATTATGACAATGTACCACATACACTATCTAGACAGCAGTATGTGGACCGTATTCACTCAGGAATGCATATTAGTATCCTGTCAGTTGCACCTTTTCTCATTGCTTTTAGTATATTGAATGTGTAATAAGTGCAGTTGTCTGTAATTAAACCCTGCGCACTAAGGACTGTATTTTAAGGGAATTACTATTATTACCCCAAATGATATCATACACACATTTAGCTATTAAAGTATCTCTTCCTGTCATTTACCTGTACAGTTAATTTAACCATGCAAAATTTTCACTTACCTGTTAATTTACCCAGTCTGTCTATTAAGTAAACTATTATTACCCTCGCTCATATCATACGCATTTTTAGCTATTGAAGTATTTCTCTGCCATCGACCTGTATAGTATAGTTAACCATCCAACATCCACCAAGGTATAGTGTACATATTCAGCCAACCACACCATCTTGACTGGTCTACACAGAGCCCTGACCTCAACCCCATCAAACACCTTTGGGATGAATTGGAACACAGTCTGTGAGCCAGGCCTAATCACCCAACATCAGTGCCAGACCTCACTAATGCTCTTGTGGCTGAATGGAAGCAAGTCTCCACAGCAATGTTGGAGGCTATTATAGCAGCAAAGGGGGGACCAACTCCAATGCAGGTGTCCACATACTTTTGGTCATATAGTGTATTATGTGACTTGTGAAGCACATTTTTACTCCTGAACTTATTTAGGCTTATTTATACTTTTTAGCTTTTCATTTTTAATGAATTTGTAAAAAAAAATAATAATAATTCCAGTGACATTATGGGGTATTGTGTTTAGGCCAGTGACAAAATATCTAAATTTGATAGATTTTAAATTCAGGCTGTAACACACCAGTCACCTCCAGACCAACATGAAGATGCCTAGAGGCCTCCCTATAGTCAGGATTAAACGGTTCTGAAGATAGACACATTTTTAGAAAGAAAACAGAAACCATTCTCTTTATACAACCGTTACTGACGTAACCCTGGTTCTATGAACATAGCACCATTTTCTTTCTTTTTTATTATTTCAGAGTTTCTCTCGCTGCCCCAATTGGCCGACACCAACATTGTGTTGTGACACCTAGTTTGGGGTCCTTACTCCTTAACTTCTAACCCCTAGGCAATCTTGTAGATTCAATTCATTATAGCTATTTATCCCCTCTGGCAATTTAGAAGATCTGAAAGGATTGGATCATTAAACAAATATTCTATTCATCTGAGAGGATTGGCTCATTAAGAAGATTTGAGAGGATTGGCTCATTAAGAATATTTGAGAGGATTGGCTCATTAAGAATATTTGAGAGGATTGGCTCATTAAGAAGATTTGAGAGGATTGGCTCATTAAGAAGATTTGAGAGGATTGGCTGGCTTATAAATGTGTTTTTGTCCTTGTTCTGTCACCAGGTGACCTCCTCAGAGGATGCTGTCACCCCTTCATCAGCTGTGACCCCGTCTACTGCTGCTTCCTCCCGACCTTTCATCCCGGTCACGGACGACCCCGGAGCCGCTAGCATCATTGCAGAGACCATGACCAAAACTAAAGAGGTGAGCTCTACTCTGAAATTCTAACTGGCAAACCCCACCGTGTTTGAAGTCTCATCTTCTTGTCTTTACAGTACAGTAAGTAATTATATCCCTAGCGGTGCTAGCAGTAAATGTTTTTCTTGTGGTTCTCCTCAAGGACTCAGAGTGTCAGAATAAGACTGGGGCTCCAGAACCTCAGTACCTGGACGAGTTCACCAGTCTGCTGGTACCTGATGATACCAGGGTGATGGTGGACCTGCTGAAGCTGGCGGTGTCTGTCCGCTCTGGGGAGAAGGGCAAGGAGGTGCTGTCTGCTGTGCTGTCTGGGATGGGGACTGCCTACCCACAGGTAGAGTACACCAATGCATAGCATGGCCGTCTGGGTGCACGCACACGCACGCAAGCACGCACGCACGCACACACACACACACACACAGATACGGACTAGAGCTGGGACGTTAAACCGACATCACCTTCTTCTTACTGAAGCCTTTTGACTCTCCTTCCGTCTGTAACCCTTAGTGATTTTGCTACACAACGTTCCTGTAGATTGTTCTAGAACCATTATTTGGTCAACAGTAATCCATACATTATGTTGATTCCAGCTATGAAAGTATATGCCTCCCTCTGCTGTCTCCCTCCCTCTCCCCACTGTGGAGAAGGCTGTAGGCTGCTGACTCCCTCCCTCTCCCCACTGTGGAGAAGACTGTAGGCTGCTGACTCCCTCCCTCTCCCCACTGTGGAGAAGGCTGTAGGCTGCTGTCTCCCTCCCTCTCCCCACTGTGGAGAAGGCTGTAGGCTGCTGTCTCCCTCCCTCTCCCCACTGTGGAGAAGACTGTAGGCTGCTGTCTCCCTCCCTCTCCCCACTGTGGAGAAGGCTGTAGGCTGCTGACTCCCTCCCTCTCCCCACTGTGGAGAAGACTGTAGGCTGCTGACTCCCTCCCTCTCCCCACTGTGGAGAAGGCTGTAGGCTGCTGTCTCCCTCCCTCTCCCCACTGTGGAGAAGGCTGTAGGCTGCTGTCTCCCTCCCTCTCCCCACTGTGGAGAAGGCTGTAGGCTGCTGACTCCCTCCCTCTCCCCACTGTGGAGAAGGCTGTAGGCTGCTGACTCCCTCCCTCTCCCCACTGTGGAGAAGGCTGTAGGCTGCTGACTCCCTCCCTCTCCCCACTGTGGAGAAGGCTGTAGGCTGCTGACTCTCTCCCTCTCCCCACTGTGGAGAAGGCTGTAGGCTGCTGACTCCCTCCCTCTCCCCGCTGTGACATGGAGGAGGGAAAGATGCATTATGAGAAGCACAAGCATCTGACTGTTGCTGAAAATGCTATTGTGTGAAAAAGACAGTTTTCAAAGCAACTACTGTTGTAGTTACAGAGAGGAGAGTCAGCTTTCTATGAGTGTATATACAGTTGAAGTCTGAAGTTTACGTACACTTAGGTTGAAGTCATTTAAAACTAATTTTTCAACCATGTTAACATGTTAACAAACTATACTTTTGTCAAGTCTGTTAGGACATCTACTTTGTGCATGACACAAGTAATTATTCCAACAATTGTTTACAGACAGATTATTTCACTTATAATTCACTATATCACAATTCCAGTGGGTCAGAAGTTTACATACACTAAGTTGACTGTGCCTTTAAACAGCTTGGAAAATTCCAGAAAATGTCATGGCTTTATAAGCTTCTGATAGGCTAATTGACATTGTTTGAGTCAATTGGAGGTGTACCTGTGAATGTATTTCAAGGCCTACCTTCAAACTCAGTGCCTCTGCTCGACATCATGGGAAAATCTAAAGAAATTAGCCAAGACCTCAGAAAGAAAATTGTATACCTCTACAAGTCTGGTTCATCCTTGGGAGCAATTTCCAAATGCCTGAAGGTACCACTTTCATCCGTACAAACAATAGTATGCAAGTATAAACACCATGGGACCACGCAGCCGTCATACCGCTCAGGAAGGAGACGCATTTTGTCTCCTAGAGATGAACGAACTTTGGTGCGAAAAGTGCAAATCAATCCCACAACAACAGCAAAGGACCTTGTGAAGATGCTGGAGGAAACCGGTACAAAAGTATCTATATCCACAGTAAAACGAGTCCTATATCGACATAAACTGAAAGGCCGCTCAGAAAGGAAGAAGCCACTGCTCCAAAACCGCCATAAAAAAGCCAGACTACAGTTTGCAGCTGCACATGGGGACAAAGGTCGTAGTTTTTGGAGAAATGTCCTCTGGTCTGATGAAACAAAAATAGAACTGTTTGGCCATAATGACCATCGTTATGTTTGGAGGAAAAAGGGGGAGGCTTGCAGCTTGTAGCTGCTTGACAAAGAAATTTCCCCCCCGGGTATCAATAAAGTACCTATCTATCCTATCTATCCTATCTATCCTATCCATCTATCCATCCATCCATCCATCCATCCATCCATCCATCCATCCATCCATCCATCCATCCATCCATCCATCCATCCATCCATCCATCCATCCATCCATCCATCCATCCATCCATCCATCCATCCATCCAAGTTGTGGCAAAATGGCTTAAGGACAACAAAGTCAAGGTATTGGAGTGGCCATCACAAAGCCCTGACCTCAATCCTATAGAACATTTGTGGGCAGAACTGAAAAAGCGTGTGCGAGCAAGGAGGCCTACAAACCCGACTCAGTTACACCAGTTCTGTCAGGAGGAATGGGCCAAAATTCACCCAACTTATTGTGGGAAGCTTGTGGAAGGCTACCCGAAACGTTTGACCCAAGTTAAACAATTTAAAGGCAATGCTACAAAATACTAATTGAGTGTATGTAAACTTCTGACCCACTGGGAATGTGATGAAAGAAATAAAAACTGAAATAAATAATTCTCTCTACTATTATTCTGACATTTCACATTCTTAAAATAAAGTGGTGATCCTAACTGACCTAAGACAGGGAATTTTTACTAGGATTAAATGTCAGGAATTGTGAAAAACTGAGTTTAAATGTATTTGGTTAAGGTGTATGTAAACTTCTGACTCCAACTGTAATGCTTTTCTCACCTTTAATATTGAGTTCATAGCACCACTTTACAACCAGAGTAGGCTGTGTATTAAGGTTTTGATGCACCTGCAGAGCCGAGCAGACTGAATAGGCCTACATCAAGTAGCCATAGCAACAATATCATATTTAGAGTTAGCAATCTAGCTAAGTGTCTTGAGTTCCCACCTCATCAGGTAGTGAATAATATAGGCTAGGCCACGTGTCAAACTCACTCCACAGAGGGCGGGGTGTCTGCGATTTCACTCCTCCCTTGTACTTGATTGATGAATTAAGGTAATTAATTAGTTAGGAACTCCCCGCACCTGGTTGTCTAGGTCTGTAAATAAATACAGGTGAATATATTGATAAAAGTCATTTTGTCCGAGAGAGATTTACATAGTTATCAAAACATCATGCCAAACGATTGGAACCATTTCCTTGTTTGACCACTAGGTTTTATGGTATTAAGACTACATGTATTATGACCATCTATATGCCCTCTATGGAAGGAGTTGCATACCCCTGGCCTAGGACCATATTCACAAAGATGGTGGCAAATTCTCTGAAGAGCCAAAAATAAATCTGATCATTCTGGATCCTATTTTGACAGATTACACATCAAAATATAAAATCTGTCTGTGCAGTGAATTTAACCCTCTTTTGCTACAGGGGTGCCATACTACTATGGTAATACTACTATACTACTATGGTACTACTACTATACTACTATGGTACTACTACTATACTACTGGTACTACTACTATACTACTATGGTAATACTACTATACTACTATGGTACTACTACTATACTACTATGGTACTACTACTATACTACTGGTACTACTACTATACTACTACTACTATACTACTATGGTACTACTACTATACTACTATGGTACTACTACTATGGTACTACTACTATACTACTACTACTATACTACTATGGTACTACTACGGTACTACTACTATACTACTATGGTACTACTACGGTACTACTATGGTACTACTACGGTACTACTACTATACTACTATGGTACTACTACGGTACTACTACTATACTACTATGGTACTACTACTATACTACTATGGTACTACTACTATACTACTATAGTACTACTACTATGGTACTACTACTATACTACTATGGTACTACTACTATACTACTATGGTACTACTACGGTACTACTACTATACTACTATGGTACTACTATGATGGTACTACTACGGTACTACTACTATACTACTATGGTACTACTACTATACTACTATGGTACTACTACTATACTACTATGGTACTACTACTATACTACTATGGTACTACTACGGTACTACTACTATACTACTATGGTACTACTACGGTACTACTACTATACTACTATGGTACTACTACGGTACTACTACGGTACTACTACTATACTACTATGGTACTACTACGGTACTACTACTATACTACTATGGTACTACTACGGTACTACTACTATACTACTATGGTACTACTACTATGGTACTACTACTATGGCTGAACCTGTAAAACAACAAATGTCCATTAAAACAATAGTATTTGTTATTGAGTAAAATACAACCATTAATATCAATATGTCCATCTCGTCCTCCATACCACCCAGCTCAACATGTATCATTATGTAGATGTTTCTCCATACCACCCAGCTCAACATGTATCATTATGTAGATGTTTCTCCATACCACCCAGCTCAACATGTATCATTATGTAGATGTTTCTCCATACCACCCAGCTCAACATGTATCATTATGTAGATGTTTCTCCATACCACCCAGCTCAACATGTATCATTATGTAGATGTTTCTCCATACCACCCAGCTCAACATGTATCATTATGTAGATGTTTCTCCATACCACCCAGCTCAACATTTTATTTGTATTTTTTTTATTTAACCTTTATTTAACTAAGCAAGTCAGTTAGTCAAGTCAAATTCTTATTTACAATGAAGGCCTACACCGGCTAAACTCTGACAACGCTGGGCCAATTGTGCGCTGGCCTATGGGACTCCCAATCACGGCCAGTTGTGATACAGTCTGTATAACAGTAACATGGACATACACAGACATTGCTTAAACACAGGTACACTGCTCTTTCATTGGTTGCCAGTTAGAGAAGAGATTGTTATGCCAATGAAATTCATTGACAAGGTTCATGTTTGTGTCTCCAGTGTTTCGTCATTGATTTGAAGCGTTCTATAATGTTTCTGATTGTGTCCGTTTGCCCCTGTATTGCACTGTAGGTGGCAGACATGCTCCTGGAGCTGTGTGTGACTGAGTTAGAGGATGTAGCCACTGACTCTCAGAGTGGTCGTCTGTCCTCTCAGCCGATCGTGGTGGAGAGCAGCCATCCCTATACTGACGACACCTCCACCAGTGGCACCGTCAAGATACCAGGTATCTAACCCTAATGTTATGCCGACAACACCTCCACCAGAGGCATAGCTTTGTGACCCTACCAATATGGCTGAAATAATCAGATAGCTGATGCTTTGTGACCCTACCAATATGGCTGAAAAAAAACTAAAACAATCTGGATCTCTGTGTATTGTAGACAGAGGGACTGAGGGTGGAGTCTCTGTGTGTTGTAGACAGAGGGACTGAGGGTGGAGTCTCTGTGTGTTGTGGACTGAGGGTGGAGTCTCTGTGTGTTGTAGACAGAGGGACTGAGGGTGGAGTCTCTGTGTGTTGTAGACAGAGGGACTGAGGGTGGAGTCTCTGTGTGTTGTAGACAGAGGGACTGAGGGTGGAGTCTCTGTGTGTTGTGGACTGAGGGTGGAGTCTCTGTGTGTTGTAGACAGAGGGACTGAGGGTGGAGTCTCTGTGTGTTGTGGACTGAGGGTGGAGTCTCTGTGTGTTGTAGACAGAGGGACTGAGGGTGGAGTCTCTGTGTGTTGTGGACTGAGGGTGGAGTCTCTGTGTGTTGTAGACAGAGGGACTGAGGGTGGAGTCTCTGTGTGTTGTGGACTGAGGGTGGAGTCTCTGTGTGTTGTAGACAGAGGGACTAAGGGTGGAGTCTCTGTGTGTTGTAGACAGGGGGACTGAGGGTGGAGTCTCTGTGTGTTGTAGACAGGGGGACTGAGGGTGGAGTCTCTGTGTGTTGTAGACAGAGGGACTGAGGGTGGAGTCTCTGTGTGTTGTAGACAGAGGGACTGAGGGTGGAGTCTCTGTGTGTTGTAGACAGAGGGACTGAGGGTGGAGTCTCTGTGTGTTGTGGACTGAGGGTGGAGTCTCTGTGTGTTGTAGACAGAGGGACTGAGGGTGGAGTCTCTGTGTGTTGTAGACAGAGGGACTGAGGGTGGAGTCTCTGTGTGTTGTAGACAGAGGGACTGAGGGTGGAGTCTCTGTGTGTTGTAGACAGAGGGACTGAGGGTGGAGTCTCTGTGTGTTGTGGACTGAGGGTGGAGTCTCTGTGTGTTGTGGACTGAGGGTGGAGTCTCTGTGTGTTGTAGACAGAGGGACTGAGGGTGGAGTCTCTGTGTGTTGTAGACAGAGGGACTGAGGGTGGAGTCTCTGTGTGTTGTGGACTGAGGGTGGAGTCTCTGTGTGTTGTAGACAGAGGGACTGAGGGTGGAGTCTCTGTGTGTTGTAGACAGAGGGACTGAGGGTGGAGTCTCTGTGTGTTGTAGACAGAGGGACTGAGGGTGGAGTCTCTGTGTGTTGTAGACAGAGGGACTGAGGGTGGAGTCTCTGTGTGTTGTGGACTGAGGGTGGAGTCTCTGTGTGTTGTAGACAGGGGGACTGAGGGTGGAGTCTCTGTGTGTTGTAGACAGAGGGACTGAGGGTGGAGTCTCTGTGTGTTGTAGACAGAGGGACTGAGGGTGGAGTCTCTGTGTGTTGTAGACAGAGGGACTGAGGGTGGAGTCTCTGTGTGTTGTGGACTGAGGGTGGAGTCTCTGTGTGTTGTAGACAGAGGGACTGAGGGTGGAGTCTCTGTGTGTTGTAGACAGGGGGACTGAGGGTGGAGTCTCTGTGTGTTGTAGACAGAGGGACTGAGGGTGGAGTCTCTGTGTGTTGTAGACAGAGGGACTGAGGGTGGAGTCTCTGTGTGTTGTAGACAGAGGGACTGAGGGTGGAGTCTCTGTGTGTTGTGGACTGAGGGTGGAGTCTCTGTGTGTTGTAGACAGAGGGACTGAGGGTGGAGTCTCTGTGTGTTGTAGACAGGGGGACTGAGGGTGGAGTCTCTGTGTGTTGTAGACAGAGGGACTGAGGGTGGAGTCTCTGTGTGTTGTAGACAGAGGGACTGAGGGTGGAGTCTCTGTGTGTTGTAGACAGAGGGACTGAGGGTGGAGTCTCTGTGTGTTGTGGACTGAGGGTGGAGTCTCTGTGTGTTGTAGACAGAGGGACTGAGGGTGGAGTCTCTGTGTGTTGTAGACAGGGGGACTGAGGGTGGAGTCTCTGTGTGTTGTAGACAGAGGGACTGAGGGTGGAGTCTCTGTGTGTTGTAGACAGAGGGACTGAGGGTGGAGTCTCTGTGTGTTGTAGACAGAGGGACTGAGGGTGGAGTCTCTGTGTGTTGTAGACAGAGGGACTGAGGGTGGAGTCTCTGTGTGTTGTAGACAGAGGGACTGAGGGTGGAGTCTCTGTGTGTTGTAGACAGAGGGACTGAGGGTGGAGTCTCTGTGTGTTGTAGACAGAGGGACTGAGGGTGGAGTCTCTGTGTGTTGTGGACTGAGGGTGGAGTCTCTGTGTGTTGTAGACAGAGGGACTGAGGGTGGAGTCTCTGTGTGTTGTAGACAGGGGGACTGAGGGTGGAGTCTCTGTGTGTTGTAGACAGAGGGACTGAGGGTGGAGTCTCTGTGTGTTGTAGACAGAGGGACTGAGGGTGGAGTCTCTGTGTGTTGTAGACAGAGGGACTGAGGGTGGAGTCTCTGTGTGTTGTAGACAGAGGGACTGAGGGTGGAGTCTCTGTGTGTTGTGGACTGAGGGTGGAGTCTCTGTGTGTTGTGGACTGAGGGTGGAGTCTCTGTGTGTTGTGGACTGAGGGTGGAGTCTCTGTGTGTTGTAGACAGAGGGACTGAGGGTGGAGTCTCTGTGTGTTGTAGACAGAGGGACTGAGGGTGGAGTCTCTGTGTGTTGTAGACAGAGGGACTGAGGGTGGAGTCTCTGTGTGTTGTAGGGGCGGAGGGACTGAGGGTGGAGTTTGACCGCCAGTGTTCTGCAGAGAGACGACATGACCCTCTCACCATCATGGACGGAGCCAATAGGATCATCTCTGTCCGATCAGGTGACCACAAGACCTAACCAGAGCCACCCAACACTTAATTTGATGTTAAAAGACATTTAGTTTCTGACAGTTTTCTTCATGGTGTGTGTCTCGGTCTCTCTCAGGTCGGGAGTGGTCCGACTGGTCCAGTGAGTTGAGGATCCCAGGTGATGAGCTGAAGTGGAAGTTTACCAGCGATGGATCTGTCAACGGATGGGGTTGGCGCTTCACTGTCTACCCTATCATGCCTGCTGCTGGTATGACGTGCTCACACACACCCTTACATAGTCTGTAGTTAGTCGTTCATTTACTGTATAACTGACTACGTTTGACCCCCAGGCCCCAAAGACCTTCTGTCTGACCGCTGCATCCTGTCCTGTCCCTCCATGGACCTGGTGACCTGCCTGCTGGACTTCAGGCTACACTTTGCCTCCAACAGGAGTATCGTACCCCGCCTGGCTGCCTCCCTGGCTGCCTGCGCCCAGCTCAGTGCCCTGGGTACGAGGACCACGTCACACTTCTTAGTCAGCTTCAGAAATGGTGCCCTATTTCTTACAGTGACTTGGGAAATGATTCAGACCCCTTGACTTTTTCCACATTTCATTACAGCCTTATTCTAAAATGTATTACATTGTTTTTTCACTCATCAATCTACACACAATACCTCATAATGACGAAGATAAAACAGGTTTTTAGAAACTTTTGCTAATTTATAGTATAAAATAAACAGAAATACCTTATAGAGAAGGACTAGAAATTGATCTCAGCTGCATCCTGTTTCCATTGATCATCCTTGAGATGTTTCTACAACTTGATTGGAGTCCACCTGGGGTGAATTCAATAGATTGGACATGATTTTGAAAGGCACACACCTGTCTATATAAGGTCCCACGGTTGACAGTACATGTCAGAGGAAAAACCAAGCCATGAGGTTGAAGGAATTGTCCGTAGAGCTCCGAGACAGGATTGTGTCGAGGCACAGATCTGGGGAAGGGTACCAAAACATGTCTCCAGCATTGAAGTTCCTCAAGAACACAGTGGCCTCCATCATTCTTAAATGGAAGAATTTGGAACCACCAAGACTCTTCTTAGAGCTGGCTGCCCGGCCAAACTGAGCAATTGGGGGAGAAGGGCCTTGGTCAGGGAGGTGACCAAGAACCCGTTGGTCACTCTGACAGAGCTCCAGAGTTCCTCTGTGGAGATGAGAGAACCTTCCAGAAGGACAACCATCTCTGCAGCACTCCACCAATCAGGTCATTATGGTAGAGTGGCCAGACAAAAGCCACTCCTCAGTAAAAGGCACATGACAGCCCGCTTGGAGTTTCCCAAAAGACACCTAAAGACTCTCAGACCGTGAGAAACAAGATTATCTGGTCTGATGAAACCAAGATGGAACTCTTTGGCCTGAATGCCAAGTGTCATATCTGGAGGAAACCTGGCACTATTTCTACGGTGAAGCATGGTGGTGGCAGTATCATGCTGTGGGGATGTTTTTCAGTGGCAGAGAATTGTCAGGATGGAGGGAAAGATGAACAGAGCAAAGTACAGAGAGATCCTTGTTGCAAAACTGTTCCAGAGTGCTCAGGAAAGTTTGGGGCGAAGGTTCATCTTCCAACAGGACAACGCAGGAGTGGCTTCGGGACAAGTCTCTGAATGTACTTGAGTGGCCTAGCCAGAGCCCGAACATCTCTGGAGAGACCTGAAAATAGCTGTGCAGCGACGCTCCCCATCCAACCTGACAGAGCTTGAGAGGATCTGCAGAGAAGAATGGGAGAAACTCCCCAAACACAGGTGTACCAAGCTTATAGGGTCATACCCAAGAATACTCAAGGTTGTAATCGCTGCCAAAGGTGCTTCAACAAAGTACTGAGTGAATGGTCTGAATACTGATGTAAATGTCATTTCAGTTTTTTTTTTTATATATATACATTTGCAAATATGTCTAAACCTGTTTTATCTTTGTCATTGTGGGGTTTTGTGTTTAGATTGATGGGAGGAAAAAAACAATTTAATCCATTTTAGAATAAGTCTGTAACGTAACAGCATGTGGAAAAAGTCTGAAGAGGTCTGAACACTTTCCGACTGCAATGTATACAGCCTCTCGAGCTGTATCTTTGTTTTTAGGTGGAAACAGTAGACTGATACATGTCTCATAGAAATGGCTGGATCCTTGGGTTCTCACCTCTGTTATTGTATAGTACTAACCCTGTCTTCTCTGTTAATGTATAGTACTGATTATCATGTATTATTTGTCTTATAGCAGCAGGACATCGTATGTGGGCTCTTCAGAGGCTCCGTAAGCTGCTGACCACAGAGTATGGCCAGTCCATCAATATCACCAGACTGCTTGGGGACAGTGAAGGAGAGGCTCGCTCCATGAGTTTTACAGGCAGTGCGCTGGCCGCCCTGGTGAAGGGTCTTCCTGAGGCTCTCCAGAGGCAGTATGAATACGAGGACCCCATCGTCAGGGGAGGAAAACAGCTGCTGCACAGCCCCTTCTTCAAGGTAGGGTAACAGAATGGGGGGGGGGGGTAACTGACTGTTACCTGTATTCTCCCAGTGACAGCTGAGTGTAATGAGTCAATCTGTCTGTTGTAGGTGCTGGCAGCTCTAGCATGTGACCTGGAGTTGGACATCCTACCCTGCTGTGCTGAGACCCATAAGTGGGCGTGGTTCCGCCGGTACTGTACTGCCTCCAGAGTGGCTGTCGCTCTGGACAAGAGGACTCCTCAGCCACGCTCCTTCCTGGATGAGGTGGGTTGGACAAGACAGGCCATCATTACAACTGTTAATATACACAATTTATACAAAAGTATGTGGACACCCTTTCAAATTGGTGGATTTGGGCTATTTCAGCCACACCCGTTGCTGAAAGGTGTATAAAATCGAGCACACCGCCATGCAATCTCCGTAGACAAACATTGGCAGTAGAATTGCCTTATTTAAGAGATGTGACTTTAAACGGGGCACTGTCATAGGATGCCACTTCATCAAATTTCTGCCCTGCTAGAGCTGCCCCTATCAACTATGTGTGTAAACGTCTAGAAGCAACAACGGCTCAGCCTCTAGTTCACAGAATGGGAGCGCAGAGCGCGTAGAAGCACAGAGCGCGTAGAAGCACAGAGCGCGTAGAAGCACAGAGTGCGTAAAAATCGTCTGTCCTCGGTTGCAACACTCCAAACTGCCTCTGGAAACAACGTCAGCACAACAACTGTTCAGCGGGAGTTTCATGAAATGGCTTTCCATGGCTGAGCAGCTGAACATAAGCCCAAGATCACCATGCACAATGCCAAGCGTTGGCTGGAGAGGTGTAAAGCTTGCCACCATTGGACTCTGGAGCAGTGGAAATCCGTTGTCTGGAGTGATGAATCACGCTTCACCGCCTGGCAGTCCGATGGACAAATCTGGGTTTGGCGGACACCAGGAGAACTCTACCTGCCCGAATGCATAGAGCCAACTGTAAAGTGGGGTGGAGGAGGAATAATGGTCTGGGGCTGTTTTTCTTGGTTCGGCCCCTTAGTTCCAGTGAAGGGAAATCTTAACGCTACAGCATACAATGACATTCTAGATGATTCTGTGCTTCCAACTTCGTGGCAACAGTTTGGGGAAGGCCCTTTCATGTTTCCCTCGTAGGAAGATATGGACATTATCTCTAACCACTCTACCCCTCTGTAGGAAGATCTGGACATTATCTCTAACCACTCTACCCCTCTGTAGGAAGATCTGGACATTATCTCTAACCACTCTACCCCTCTGTAGGAAGATCTGGACATTATCTCTAACCACTCTACCCCTCTGTAGGAAGATCTGGACATTATCTCTAACCACTCTACCCCTCGTAGGAAGATATGGACATTATCTCTAACCACTCTACCCCTCTGTAGGAAGATCTGGACATTATCTCTAACCACTCTACCCCTCTGTAGGAAGATCTGGACATTATCTCTAACCACTCTACCCCTCTGTAGGAAGATCTGGACATTATCTCTAACCACTCTACCCCTCTGTAGGAAGATCTGGACATTATCTCTAACCACTCTACCCCTCTGTAGGAAGATCTGGACATTATCTCTAACCACTCTACCCCTCTGTAGGAAGATCTGGACATTATCTCTAACCACTCTACCCCTCTGTAGGAAGATCTGGACATTATCTCTAACCACTCTACCCCTCTGTAGGTGACTAAGAAGATCCGTGAGTTGATGGCTGACTGTGAGGTGATGAATGTTCTCCATGAGAGCCATGACCTGTTTAAGAGAGAACAGGACGAACAGCTGGTCCAGTGGATGAACAGGAGACCTGATGACTGGACACTATCTGCAGGGGGCTCCGGGACCATCTACGGCTGGGGTCACAACCACCGGGGTCAGCTGGGGGGCATTGAGGGGGCAAAGGTCAAGGTCCCCACCCCCACAGAGGCCCTGGCGACTCTGAGGCCTGTTCAGCTTATCGGAGGGGAGCAAACCTTGTTCGCTGTCACTGCTGACGGAAAGGTAAATACCAGTAGACACCCTGGAAGGTAAATACCAGTAGACACCCTGGAAGGTAAATACCGGTAGAATCCCGGTAGGGACCTAGTAGGGACCTGGTAGAGACCTGGTAGAGGTCCGGTAGGGACCTAGTAGAGTTCAGGAAGAGACCTGGTAGAGTTCAGGAAGAGACCTGGTAGAGTTCAGGAAGAGACCTGGTAGAGTTCAGGAAGAGACCTGGTAGAGTTCAGGAAGAGACCTGGTAGAGTTCAGGAAGAGACCTGGTAGAGTTCAGGAAGAGACCTGGTAGGCTACAGTATGTGACTGTTGTCTGTCTTCCTCCAGTTGTATGCTACAGGGTACGGTGCGGGGGGCCGGCTGGGTATTGGAGGAACAGAGTCTGTGTCTACCCCCACTCTGTTGGAGTCCATCCAGCATGTATTCATCAGGAAGGTGGCCGTGAACAGCGGAGGGAAACACTGTCTAGCCCTGTCCTCTGAGGGAGAAGTATATTCCTGGGGAGAGGCTGAGGACGGGAAACTGGGACACAGTAACAGGAGGTTAGGATGGGCATATCGTACACGCACACACTATACTATACTATATTACACTACACTATACTACACTATATTACACTACACTATATTACACTACACTATATTACACTACACTATATTTCACTACACTACACTATATTACACTACACTATATTACACTACACTACTCTATATTACACTACACTATATTTCACTACACAACACTATACTATACTATACTACACTATACTACACTATACTATATTACACTACACTATACTATATTACACTATATTACACTACACTATATTACACTACACTACACTATATTACACTATACTATATTACACTACACTATATTACACTACACTATATTACACTACACTATATTACACTACACTATACTATACTATATTACACTACACTATACTATACTACACTATATTACACTATACTATATTACACTACACTATATTACACTATACTACACTATACTATATTACACTACACTATACTATACTATATTACACTATATTACACTACATTATATTACACTACACTACACTATATTACACTATACTATACTATACTATGTTACACTATATTACACTACACTATACTATATTACACTACACTATATTACACTATACTATACTATATTACACTATACTATACTATATTACACTACACTATATTACACTATACTATATTACACTATACTATATTACACTACATTATATTACACTACACTATATTACACTACACTATATTACACTACACTACACTATATTACACTACACTATACTATATTACACTATACTATATTACACTACACTATATTACACTATATTACACTATACTATATTACACTACACTATACTATACCAGACTACACTATATTACACTATACTATATTACACTACACTATATTACACTATACTACACTACACTATATTACACTACACTACACTATATTACACTACACTATACTATACTATATTACACTACACTATATTACACTACACTATATTACACTACATTATACTATATTACACTACACTATATTTCACTACACGACACTATATTACACTACACTATATTACACTACACTATATTACACTATACTATATTACACTACACTATATTACACTATACTACACTACTATATTACACTACACTATACTATACTATATTACACTATATTACACTACACTATATTACACTACACTATATTACACTATACTCTATTACACTACACTATATTACACTACACTATATTACACTACACTATATTACATTACACTATATTACACGATACTATATTACACTATACTACACTATACTATATTACACTACACTATACTATACTATATTACACTATATTACACTACACTATATTACACTACACTATATTACACTATACTATATTACACTACACTATATTACACTACACTATATTACACTACACTATATTACACTACACTATACTATATTACACTATACTATATTACACTATACTACACTATACTATATTACACTACACTATACTATACTATATTACACTATATTACACTACACTATATTACACTACACTACACTATATTACACTATACTATATTACACTACACTATATTACACTATATTACACTATACTATATTACACTATACTATATTACACTATACTATATTACACTATACTATATTACACTACACTATACTATATTACACTATATTACACTACACTATATTACACTATACTATATTACACTACACTATACTATATTACACTATACTATATTATACTATACTATATTACACTATACTATATTACACTACACTATACTATATTACACTATACTATACTACACTACACTATATACCGTTGTGTAAAAATACTTTAAAGTACTACTTAAGTAGGGTTTTTTATTGTATCTGTACTTTACTATTTATATTTTTGACAACTTTTACTTTTTACTCCATACATTTTCCCTGAAACCCCAAAAGTACTGGTTCCATTTTGAATGCTTAGCAGGACAGGAACATGGTCCAATTCACACACTGATCAAGAGAACATCCCTGGTCATCCCTACGGACTGTGATCTGGAGGACTCACTAAACTATATTTTAAACCAAATACATTTAGACTTTTACTCAAGTAGTATTTTACTGGGTGACTTTCACTTTTACTTGAGTCATTTTCTATTAAGGTATCTTTACTTTCACTCAAGTATGACAACTGGGTACTTTCTCTAGGTAGGTAGGTAGGTAGGTAGGTAGGTAGGTAGGTAGGTAGGTAGGTAGGTAGGTAGGTAGGTAGGTAGGTAGGTAGGTAGGTAGGTAGGTAGGTAGGTAGGTAGGTAGGTAGGTAGGTAGGTAGGTAGGTAGGTAGGTAGGTAGGTAGGTAGGTAGGTAGGTAGGTAGGTAGGTAGGTAGGTAGGTAGGTAGGTAGGTAGGTAGGTAGGTAGGTAGGTAGGTAGGTAGGTAGGTAGGTAGGTAGGTAGGTAGGTAGGTAGGTAGGTAGGTAGGTAGGTAGGTAGGTAGGTAGGTAGGTAGGTAGGTAGGTAGGTAGGTAGGTAGGTAGGTAGGTAGGTAGGTAGGTAGGTAGGTAGGTAGGTAGGTAGGTAGGTAGGTAGGTAGGTAGGTAGGTAGGTAGGTAGGTAGGTAGGTAGGTAGGTAGGTAGGTAGGTAGGTAGGTAGGTAGGTAGGTAGGTAGGTAGGTACTTTATTGATCCCAGAGGGGAAGTTTCTTTGTCAAGCAGCTACAACAAAACACAGGGCAGGTGCAAAATGCCACAACGAAAATACACAAAAGACAGATACATGATACATGGAGCGTCAGTATGAAAAAGTAATACAAGAAGTTATACACACTATACTATATTCACTTATATACTGTACTTTATACACTATACTATACACACTTTACTATACACACGATACTATATACACACTATACTATACATACTACACACACTATACTATAAACCCAGCCTAAAACTCCGAACAGCAAGCAATGCAGATGTAGAAGCACGGTGGCTGGAAAAACTCCCTAGAAAGGCAAAACCTAGGAAGAAACCTAGAGAGGAACCAGGCTCTGAGGGGGGGCCAGTCCTCTTCTGGCCGGGTGGAGATTATAACAATACATTAAGGCCAGATCTTTCTCCAAGATGTTCAAATGTTCATAGATGACCAGCAGGGTCAAATAATAATCACAGTGGTTGTAGAGGGTCTATATACAGTGCATTTATCCAGACCCCTTGTTACGTTAGAGCTCGATTCTAAAATTAATTGTATTATTATTTTCCCGCTCATCAATCTACAATATCCCATAATGACGACGCAAAAACAGGTTTTTAGAAATATTTGCAAATGTATAAAAAATAATCAGGTACTTTATTTCCATCAGTATTCAGACTCTTTGCTATGTGATTCAACATTGAGTTACATCCTGTTTCCATTGATCATCTACAACTTAATTGGAGTCCACCTGTGGTAAATTCAATTGATTGGACATGATTTGGAAAGACACACACCTGTCTATATAAGGTCCCACAGTTGACCGTTCCTCTTCAGACAGTCACTACTCCAGACCTGACACACACACCTACGGCAAGACTGACCTGTGTCATATATCACAATGTTATATTTTACCATCATATATCACAATGTTATTTGAGTACATAATCACGATAGGATAAATGTTGACAATGTCCAGCCCTATATATACACACACACACACACACACACACACACACACACACACACACACACACACACACACACACACACACACAGTACAGACAGTGGTGTGGCTGATTCCACAGTATGCAGGCCTTATTCTCACAGTATGCAGGGCCCCATGTTACACTTCTCAACATCCATATAATTTGCAAGAGCAACATTGTTGAGCTTGTAGTAAAGTGAAATCCAAACACTATACTGTGATGCTAATTGTGACCTCTCCTCCCCCTCCTCTAGCCCGTGTGACCGTCCTCGTGTTATAGAGTCCCTACGTGGGGTGGAGGTGGTGGATGTAGCTGCCGGAGGGGCCCACAGTGCCTGCATCACTGCCAGCGGAGAGCTCTACACCTGGGGCAAGGGACGCTACGGACGCCTGGGGCATGGAGACTCTGAGGACCAGCTCAAACCCAAACTGGTGACCCGAAGATCTTTTATTTTCTCTTATCTTCTCTCAACCTCCCTTCTCTCAACTTCCCTTCTCTCAACCTCCCTTCTCTCAACCTCCCTTCTCTCAACCTCCCTTCTCTCAACCTCCCTTCTCTCAACCTCCCTTCTCTCAACCTCCCTTCTCTCAACCTCCCTTCTCTCAACCTCCCTTCTCTCAACCTCCCTTCTCTCAACTTCCCTTCTCTCAACTTCCCTTCTCTCAACCTCCCTTCTCTCAACCTCCCTTCTCTCAACCTCCCTTCTCTCAACCTCCCTTCTCTCAACCTCCCTTCTCTCAACCTCCCTTCTCTCAACTTCCCTTCTCTCAACTTCCCTTCTCTCAACCTCCCTTCTCTCAACTTCCCTTCTCTCAACTTCCCTTCTCTCAACTTCCCTTCTCTCAACTTCCCTTCTCTCAACTTCCCTTCTCTCAACTTCCCTTCTCTCAACCTCCCTTCTCTCAACCTCCCTTCTCTCAACTTCCCTTCTCTCAACTTCCCTTCTCTCAACTTCCCTTCTCTCAACTTCCCTTGTCTCAACTTCCCTTGTCTCAACTTCTTTTTGTCACTCATTAACTCACACACACAAACATGTCCTGATGCTGAGTGTATCTCTGTGTGGCGCTCTCTCCAGGTGGATGCTCTCCAGGGCCACAGGGTGATCGACATGGCGTGTGGTAGTGGTGACGCCCAGACTCTGTGTCTGACTGACGATGACATGGTATGGTCCTGGGGCGATGGAGACTATGGCAAGCTTGGACGGGGCGGAAGCGACGGCTGCAAGGTTCCCATGAAGGTAAAAACTAGACCCGTCCTGTCCAGTTATACTGCAGGTTGCGTCCCAAATTGCACCCTATACCCAATATCAGGGATATTCAAATCTTACCCTACGAGGTCTGGACTACTGCTGGTTTTCTGTTCTACCTGATCATTAAATTAACCCACCTGGTGTCCCAGGTCTAAATCAGTCCCTGATTAGAGGGGAAGTGGAAGTGGCTTCCAGGTCCAGATTGGAGTTTGAGGGTCACTACTTTTATTTAGGATAAAACATTATCCTAAATATAACCTAATAACCCATACTCTGTAAGTATGTGTTTGTTAATATTTTGGGGCCAAACTGGAGGTAGTTGTATATAATGTTGTAGAAGCTGTTTTCTCGTGAATCATAGGGCAGAGTTATTAGGACCAAGTGAAGATCATTACGGCCCCCGAACCCTTGTAGATCTAGAGTAGACACTAGCCTCTATCTATATGGTGAACAGTAGTCTAATATCTAGAGTAGACACTAGCCTCTATCTATATGGTGAACAGTAGTCTAATATCTAGAGTAGACACTAGCCTCTATATGGTGAACAGTAGTCTAATATCTAGTGTAGACACTAGCCTCTATATGGTGAACAGTAGTCTAATATCTAGAGTAGACACTAGCCTCTATCTATATGGTGAACAGTAGTCTAATATCTAGAGTAGACACTAGCCTCTATATGGTGAACAGTAGTCTAATATCTAGAGTAGACACTAGCCTCTATCTATATGGTGAACAGTAGTCTAATATCTAGAGTAGACACTAGCCTCTATGGTGAACAGTAGTCTAATATCTAGAGTAGACACTAGCCTCTATATGGTGAACAGTAGTCTAATATCTAGTGTAGACACTAGCCTCTATATGGTGAACAGTAGTCTAATATCTAGAGTAGACACTAGCCTCTATCTATATGGTGAACAGTAGTCTAATATCTAGAGTAGACACTAGCCTCTTTTTATATGGTGAACAGTAGTCTAATATCTAGAGTAGACACTAGCCTCTATCTATATGGTGAACAGTAGTCTAATATCTAGTGTAGACACTAGCTTCTATATGGTGAACAGTAGTCTAATATCTAGAGTAGACACTAGCCTCTATCTATATGGTGAACAGTAGTCTAATATCTAGAGTAGACACTAGCCTCTATCTATATGGTGAACAGTAGTCTAATATCTAGAGTAGACACTAGCCTCTATCTATATGGTGAACAGTAGTCTAATATCTAGAGTAGACACTAGCCTCTATATGGTGAACAGTAGTCTAATATCTAGAGTAGACACTAGCCTCTATCTATATGGTGAACAGTAGTCTAATATCTAGAGTAGACACTAGCCTCTTTTTATATGGTGAACAGTAGTCTAATATCTAGAGTAGACACTAGCCTCTATCTATATGGTGAACAGTAGTCTAATATCTAGAGTAGACACCAGCCTCTATATGGTGAACAGTAGTCTAATATCTAGAGTAGACACTAGCCTCTATATGGTGAACAGTAGTCTAATATCTAGAGTAGACACTAGCCTCTATCTAT
Organism: Thymallus thymallus; assembly: GCA_023634145.1. Lineage (NCBI taxonomy): Eukaryota > Metazoa > Chordata > Actinopteri > Salmoniformes > Salmonidae > Thymallus > Thymallus thymallus. The sequence continues at coordinate 949,148 of CM042393.1, forward strand.
ATGGTGAACAGTAGTCTAATATCTAGAGTAGACACTAGCCTCTATCTATATGGTGAACAGTAGTCTAATATCTAGAGTAGACACTAGCCTCTATCTATATGGTGAACAGTAGTCTAATATCTAGAGTAGACACTAGCCTCTATCTATATGGTGAACAGTAGTCTAATATCTAGAGTAGACACTAGCCTCTATATGGTGAACAGTAGTCTAATATCTAGAGTAGACACTAGCCTCTATATGGTGAACAGTAGTCTAATATCTAGAGTAGACACTAGCCTCTATCTATATGGTGAACAGTAGTCTAATATCTAGAGTAGACACTAGCCTCTATCTATATGGTGAACAGTAGTCTAATATCTAGAGTAGACACTAGCCTCTATATGGTGAACAGTAGTCTAATATCTAGAGTAGACACTAGCCTCTATATGGTGAACAGTAGTCTAATATCTAGAGTAGACACTAGCCTCTATATGGTTACCAGAAGCCTTAGTTAGCAGTATAGCTGAGACAAATAGCCAATAAACGAGATGATGCCCCTCTTTTGGGATAACCTCCTTCCTTCCTCCCATCCTTATTATTATTATTTTATTTTTTTTCAATACCCAGCCGCTACCTATGATTAAATACCCAGCCTCTTACAGGTCCTAATACTGTACTTACTTATGGTTATTATGTGCTAAAGGAGCAAGGATTTCCTTATTACTAATGCCAATTCTAAAGTATAGTTTCACCAGTCATCTAACTCAGGCATTTTAACAGTGCCGTGCACAGCAACAAGGAGCCAGGGAGATTATTAATAACCAAACCCCATAATCTTGAAATGTAACTGTGATTTAAATGTCGACTTTATTTTTTTTTTTAAGTACTTTATTGAATGTTGGGTTTATTCTCTAAATATTGACATTTTTTTAAAGTACTATTGAAGTACTATCCGTGGTGTTTCCTCCACAATCACTGGTCCTAATACTCTACCATAAAATGGTCTATCCACTACAAACGTGTGCATAATATGGACACCCACATTTTGTTTTTATTACCACAGTTGCTATAGATCTGTTAATTACTGAGCATTCTGGTTACTTTGGTAAATGACCGGTAGTTTTGCAACCCTAGTGCACTACAGAAGTAGTATACTATATAGGGAATATGGTGTGGTTTGGGACCTACACACTGTCACCCCAACATAATCTTACAGTTTTACCCATATCAAGATGTGTGTTTCCCCTCTCATGTCTGAGTGTAACTGTTCTCTTGTTGTGTTGTCTGCAGATTGACTCTCTGACCGGGCTGGGAGTGGTCAAGGTTGACTGTGGCTCCCAGTTCTCTGTCTCTCTCACCAAGTCTGGAGCAGTTTACACCTGGTGAGTAGATTAATTATATATCCTGACCATGGTGAACTGTTAGTGGACTAACTATATGTCCTGACCATGGTGAACTGTTAGTGGACTAACTATATGTCCTGACCATGGTGAACTGTTAGTGGACTAACTATATGTCCTGACCATGGTGAACTGTTAGTGGACTAACTATATGTCCTGACCATGGTGAACTGTTAGTGGACTAACTATATGTCCTGACCATGGTGAACTGTTAGTGGACTAACTATATGTCCTGACCATGGTGAACTGTTAGTGGACTAACTATATGTCCTGACCATGGTGAACTGTTAGTGGACTAACTATATGTCCTGACCATGGTGAACTGTTAGTGGACTAACTATATGTCCTGACCATGGTGAACTGTTAGTGGACTAACTATATGTCCTGACCATGGTGAACTGTTAGTGGACTAACTATATGTCCTGACCATGGTGAACTGTTAGTAGTTGGTGGTGAACTGTTAGTAGTTGGTGGTGAACTGTTAGTAGTTGGTGGTGAACTGTTAGTAGTTGGTGGTGAACTGTTAGTAGTTGGTGGTGAACTGTTAGTAGACTATACTACTATAGTAGTCTATAATTGACTCACCTCAGAGCAGACAGTGATTTTACATTTGTACATGTTAGTCATTTATCAGATGCTCTTATCCAGAGCTATTTAAAGGAGCAATTCTGGTTAATTACCTTGCTGGGTTACTGGCCCAACTCTCTTAACCGCGAGGCTACCTTCCTCCCTACTCTATGGCCATAGTGAACTGTTTAACCTGTTAGATCATTATGAAGAAGATGACGTGGACGTTTAATACATACGACTCAGGCCTGTGTGTGATATGGTTAGTGTGAAATAGTTTCAGTACATGAAATATCTGTATGTTGATTACAATCAACTGTATAAATGGATGTGTGTTTTCAGGGGTAAAGGTGACTACCACCGGCTGGGTCACGGTTCTGATGACCATGTACGGCGACCCAGACAGGTCCAGGGCCTACAGGGGAAGAAGGTCATTGCCATAGCAACGGGGTCACTCCACTGTGTCTGCTGCACTGAGGATGGTAGGGAATTACTGATTGGTCTGTTTTCTGTTCCTAACAATGTTGGCTAGATACATTATTACTACATCATCAAGATGTATAGAAGTCCTAGTTCCACTTCCCTACTACCAGGGTTGGATAGGTTACTTTCTACATGTAATCCATTACAGTTACTAGTTACCTGTCCTAAATTATAATCAGTAACATAACTGTTGCATTACCCAAACTCAGTAATGTAATCTGATTACATTCAGTTACTTTTAGATTACTTTCCCCTTAAGAGACATTAGAAGACGACCAACATGTATGTTACCAATAGAACAACATCTATTACAGGATAAATCAATGTTAAAGTTTACATAGCTGGTCATACATGGATGTTACATGTTACTTTATGGGTTGGTTATGGAGGCTTCTTCTAACCCATCACTTTCTACTACATATAATAATACCATTAAATTATATCTTTACATTAAAAACCAGTCTATCAGAATTCCAGTCATTCCAATAAATGTTATACCCCTTGATCTTCCAGAATAGGACTTAGAAATATGAAAGTATAGATTATCCAAATAGTTTTATCTGAGCATGACCCCAAAACTAAGGACTTATTATCCAGCCCTTCTCTGGTGTTTATGATGTTGTTATCATGGAGGACTGACTGGTTTCATTGATTCCAGTTGAGAAATAAATGCTGTGCTCATGGAATGGCATGCTTTACCAAGAGTGTACAAAGAAGTCATCAAAGCAAAGGGTGGCTACTTTGAATAATCTAAAATCTAAAATATATTTTGATTTGTTTAACACTTTTTTTGGTAACTACTAACTTATGTGTTATTTCATAGTTTTGATGTCTTCACTATTATTCTACAATGTAGAAAATAGTAAAAATAAAGAAAAACCCTTGAATGAGTCGGTGTCCAAACCTTTGACTGGTAGGCTACTGTATATATAATATATAATGTATAAATCCAGAAATGGATGTAGTAACTACAGATTGCCCCTTTAAGTCTATCAAAGGTTTGATCAATAAAAGCCCCACTTTTATTCCATAGTCTTGGATCCGCACTATGCAGCTGTTGCAAGAGCGCATTTTTCACTGGCTGTCCACTGGTTTAAAATGTTTTTATTGATATGCAGCTTAAACTTCTTGAATTCAACCATTATTGGGTTCAAATACACATTTAGATTTGTGTGTGAACAGCCATCCACAACAACCACAATAACTACATGAAAGAGCAGCAGTGTGATTCACATCAATGCTCTATGTAGATCAATAATAAGTGATATCCGTCTCGCCTTCATCCTTACCTTGAAGCGTTTATTCTAGTTGGATAATCATTGGAGGCTGACAGCAGTCGCACCGTTGGAAGACACAGCTTGGACTGTACAAAAGCCTTTTCCTGCTCTTTTCCACCGATCCATCAAACACATTTGGTGTGTCGTCATAGTGGTCTCTGATTGGTGGTCATCATTTGGTGTGTCATCATAGTGGTCTCTGATTGGTGGTCAGACTCAGGTGGAACAAACTTAAACCTTTTTTCTATGCTGATTTGAATGTCATTGAGAAAATAGAGAAGTGTCAAATATTTTTTCCCGCAAACATCCTTTCTGAATGTGAGAGTTATCGTCGAAGTAATCATCTAGTTTTTCAAAAGTATCTGTAATCTGATTACAATATTTTTAGCTGGTTACGTAATGGATTACAGTTACCGTTTTTTTTGTAATCCCTTACATGTAACGGATTACATTAAATCCGTTATTCCCCAACCCTGCCTACTACTACTACTACTACTACTACTACCACCTGTCTACTACTACTACTACTACTACCACCACCTGTCTACTACTACTACTACTACTACTACTACCACCTGTCTACTACTACTACTACTACTACTACTACTACCACCTGTCTACTACTACTACTTCTACTACACACTACTACTACTACTACTACTACTACTACTACTACTACCACCACCTGTCTACTACTACTACTACTACTACTACTACTACTACCACCTGTCTACTACTACTACTACTACTACACACTACTACTACTACTACTACTACTACTACTACCACCTGTCTACTACTACTACTACTACTACTACTACTACTACTACTACTACTACCACCACCTGTCTACTACTACTACTACTACTACCACCACCTGTCTACTACTACTACTACTACTACCACCTGTCTACTACTACTACTACACACTACTACTACTACTACTACTACTACCACCTGTCTACTACTACTACTACTACCACCTGTCTACTACTACTACTACTACTACCACCACCTGTCTACTACTACTACTACTACTACACACTACTACTACTACTACTACTACACACTACTACTACTACTACTACTACTACTACCACCTGTCTACTACTACTACCACCTGTCTACTACTACTACTACTACTACTACTACTACTACTACCACCTGTCTACTACTACTACTACTACCACCACCTGTCTACTACTACTACTACTACTACCACCTGTCTACTACTACTACTACTACTACCACCACCTGTCTACTACTACTACTACTACTACTACTACTACTACTACTACCACCTGTCTACTACTACTACTACTACTACTACTACTACTACTACTACCACCTGTCTACTACTACTACTACTACTACTACACACTACTACTACTACTACTACTACTACTACTACTACTACCACCTGTCTACTACTACTACTACTACTACTACTACTACTACTACTACTACCACCACCTGTCTACTACTACTACTACTACTACCACCACCTGTCTACTACTACTACTACTACTACTACTACTACCACCTGTCTACTACTACTACTACTACTACACACTACTACTACTACTACTACTACTACTACTACTACTACTACTACTACTACTACCACCTGTCTACTACTACTACTACTACCACCTGTCTACTACTACTACTACTACCACCTGTCTACTACTACTACTACTACCACCTGTCTACTACTACTACTACTACCACCTGTCTACTACTACTACTACTACCACCACCTGTCTACTACTACTACTACTACTACACACTACTACTACTACTACTACTACTACTACTACCACCTGTCTACTACTACTACTACTACCACCTGTCTACTACTACTACTACTACTACTACTACTACTACTACTACTACTACTACTACTACCACCTGTCTACTACTACTACTACTACCACCTGTCTACTACTACTACTACTACTACTACTACTACTACTACTACTACTACTACTACTACAACCTGTCTACTACTACTACTCTGATTGGTGGTCACTACTACTACCACCACCTGTCTACTACTACTACCACCACCTGTCTACTACTACTACCACCACCTGTCTACTACTACTACCACCACCTGTCTACTACTACTACCACCACCTGTCTACTACTACTACCACAACCTGTCTACTACTACTACCACAACCTGTCTACTACTACTACCACCACCTGTCTACTACTACTACCACCACCTGTCTACTACTACTACCACAACCTGTCTACTACTACTACCACCACCTGTCTACTACTACTACCACCACCTGTCTACTACTACTACCACAACCTGTCTATTACTACTACCACCACCTGTCTACTACTACTTCCACCACCTGTCTACTACTACTACCACCACCTGTCTACTACTACTACTACCACCTGTCTACTACTACTACTACAACCTGTCTACTACTACTACCACCACCTGTCTACTACTACTACCACAACCTGTCTACTACTACTACCACCACCTGTCTACTACTACTACCACAACCTGTCTACTACTACTACTACAACCTGTCTACTACTACTACTACAACCTGTCTACTACTACTACCACAACCTGTCTACTACTACTACCACAACCTGTCTACTACTACTACTACAACCTGTCTACTACTACTACTACAACCTGTCTACTACTACTACTACTACCACCACCTGTCTACTACTACTACCACAACCTGTCTACTACTACTACCACAACCTGTCTACTACTACTACTACAACCTGTCTACTACTACTACTACAACCTGTCTACTACTACTACCACAACCTGTCTACTACTACTACCACAACCTGTCTACTACTACTACTACAACCTGTCTACTACTACTACCACAACCTGTCTACTACTACTACCACAACCTGTCTACTACTACTACTACAACCTGTCTACTACTACTACCACCACCTGTCTACTACCTGTCTACTACTACCACCACCTGTCTACTACTACTACCACCACCTGTCTACTACTTCTACCACCACCTGTCTACTACTTCTACCACCACCTGTCTACTACTTCTACCACCACCTGTCTACTACTACTACCACCACCTGTCTACTACTACTACCACCACCTGTCTACTACTACTACCACAACCTGTCTACTACTACTACCACCACCTGTCTACTACTACTACCACCACCTGTCTACTACTACTACTACAACCTGTCTACTACTACTACTACTACAACCTGTCTACTACTACTACCACCACCTGTCTACTACTTCCACCTGTCTACTACTACTACAGGGTGTCTGTACCATGGTATCTGTAGCTATGTTTGTGTCTGTCTCAGGAGAAGTGTACACGTGGGGGGATAATGACGAGGGCCAGCTGGGAGACGGGACCACTAACGCCATCCAGAGGCCTCGGCTGGTTGCTGCGTTGCAGGGGAAGAAGATTAACAGGGTGGCATGTGGCTCCGCCCACACACTGGCCTGGTCCACCTCCAAACCCACCAACGGCGGGAAACTACCTGGTCAGGTAACGACTGAACGATATAACTAACTGGTCAGGTAACGACTGAACGGTATAACTAACTGGTCAGGTAACGACTGAACGTTATAACTAGCTGGTCAGGTAACGACTGAACGTTATAAATACCTGGTCAGGTAACGACTGAACGGTATAACTACCTGGTCAGGTAACGACTGAACGGTATAACTACCTGGTCAGGTAACGACTGAACGGTATAACTACCTGGTCAGGTAACGACTGAACGGTATAACTACCTGGTCAGGTAACGACTGAACGGTATAACTACCTGGTCAGGTAACGACTGAACGGTATAACTACCTGGTCAGGTAACGACTGAACGGTATAACTACCTGGTCAGGTAGATAGATAGATAGGTACTTTATTGATCCCCCGGGGGGGAAATTTCATAAACGACTGAACGGTATAACTACCTGGTCAGGTAACGACTGAACGGTATAACTACCTGGTCAGGTAACGACTGAACGGTATAACTACCTGGTCAGGTAACGACATAACTGGTCAGGTAACGACTGAACGGTATAACTCGTCAGGTAACGACAACGTTATAACTACCTGGTCAGGTAACGACTGGACGTTATAACTACCTGGTCAGGTAACGACTGGACGTTATAACTACCTGGTCAGGTAACGACTGGACGTTATAACTACCTGGTCAGGTAACGACTGGACGTTATAACTACCTGTTCAGGTAACGACTGGACGTTATAACTACCTGGTCAGGTAACGACTGAACCTTATAACTACCTGGTCAGGTAACGACTGAACCTTATAACTACCTGGTCAGGTAACGACTGAACGCTATAACTACCTGGTCAGGTAACGACTGAACGTTATAACTACCTGGTCAGGTAACGACTGAACGCTATAACTACCTGGTCAGGTAACGACTGAACGTTATAACTACCTGGTCAGGTAACGACTGAACGCTATAACTACCTGGTCAGGTAACGACTGAACGCTATAACTACCTGGTCAGGTAACGACTGAACGTTATAACTACCTGGTCAGGTAACGACTGAACCTTATAACTACCTGGTCAGGTAACGACTGAACGTTATAACTACCTGGTCAGGTAACGACTGAACGTTATAACTACCTGGTCAGGTAACGACTGAACGGTATAACTACCTGGTCAGGTAACGACTGAACGCTATAACTACCTGGTCAGGTAACGACTGAACGTTATAACTACCTGGTCAGGTAACGACTGAACCTTATAACTACCTGGTCAGGTAACGACTGAACGCTATAACTACCTGGTCAGGTAACGACTGAACCTTATAACTACCTGGTCAGGTAACGACTGAACGCTATAACTACCTGGTCAGGTAACGACTGAACCTTATAACTACAGTGCCCTCCACTAATATTGACACCCTTTGTAAATATGAGCAAAACATTTTTATTTATTTATGTTTATCCTCTTGGTCTTTCATTCAAAATACTCACAACAATCTAACCAATTATTGGCACCCCCTTGTCCAAGATAACAGCTCTGAGTCTTCTCCTATAAAGTGTAATGAGGTTGGAGATCACATGGCAAGGGATCTGAGACCATTCCTCCATACAGAATCTCTCCAGATCATTCAAAATCCGAGGTCTACACTTGTGGACCCTCCTCTTCAGCACATCACACAGGTTTTCTATGGGGTTTAGGTCAGGGATCTGGTAAGGCCATGGCAAAACCTTGATTCTGTGGTCAGTGAACCATTTTTGTGTTGATTTTGAGGTGTGCTTTGGGTCATTGTCCTGCTGGAAGATCCAACCACGGCCCAGTTTAAGCTTCCTAGCAGAGGCAGTCAGGTTTTGATTTAATATTTGCTGGTACTTGATGGAGTCCATGATACCATGTATCTTAACAAGTTGTCAAGGGCCTTTGGAAGAAACACAGCCCCACAACATCAAAGATCCACCACCATACTTCACAGTGGGGATGAGGTACATTTCCTCATGGCTATCTTTCGGTCTACGCCAAACCCACCTCTGGTGTTTTTTTTCCAAAAAAGCTATATTTTGGTCTCATCTGACCATAGAACCCGGTCCCATTGAAAGTTCCAGTAACGTTTGGCAAACTGTAGGCGCTAGAGAATGTTGTCTGAGGACAGCAAAGGCTTTTATATGGCAACCCTTCCAAACAACTTGTGGTTCTGTAGGTGGCGTCTGATCGTAGTTTTGGAGACTTTCTGACCCCCACATCCAACTATCTTCTGCAATTCTCCAGCTGTGATCCTTGGTTACTGCCCTGATAGTGTAAATAGTCATTTCCTGATTTGTGCAGCTGAACAACCTTTTGTCATTACTGTATTCTCGGGTAGTGATGGATGGATGACTATGGGAACTTGGCCTGTGTGTCACCTATTTATACCCCAGTGAAACAGGAATGCTTACTAACAAGCCCTTAACCAACAATACAACAGGTGTAGACCTTACAGTGAAATGCTTACTAACAAGCCCTAACCAACAATACAACAGGTGTAGACCTTACAGTGAAATGCTTACTAACAAGCCCTTAACCAACAATACAACAGGTGTAGACCTTACAGTGAAATGCTTACTAACAAGCCCTTAACCAACAATACAACAGGTGTAGACCTTACAGTGAAATGCTTACTAACAAGCCCTTAACCAACAATACAACAGGTGTAGACCTTACAGTGAAATGCTTACTAACAAGCCCTTAACCAACAATACAACAGGTGTAGACCTTACAGTGAAATGCTTACTAACAAGCCCTTAACCAACAATACAACAGGTGTAGACCTTACAGTGAAATGCTTACTAACAAGCCCTTAACCAACAATACAACAGGTGTAGACCTTACAGTGAAATACTTACTAACAAGCCCTTAACCAACAATACAACAGGTGTAGACCTTACAGTGAAATGCTTACTAACAAGACCTAACCAACAATACAACAGGTGTAGACCTTACAGTGAAATGCTTACTAACAAGCCCTTAACCAACAATACAACAGGTGTAGACCTTACAGTGAAATGCTGACTAACAAGCCCTTAACCAACAATACAACAGGTGTAGACCTTACAGTGAAATGCTGACTAACGAGCCCTTAACCAACAATACAACAGGTGTAGACCTTACAGTGAAATGCTTACTAACAAGCCCTTAACCAACAATACAACAGGTGTAGACCTTACAGTGAAATGCTTACTAACAAGACCTTAACCAACAATACAACAGGTGTAGACCTTACAGTGAAATACTTACTAACAAGCCCTTAACCAACAATGCCGTTTTAAGAAAGAGTAAAAATACAATAATGAGGCTGTATACAGGGTGTTCAGGGTAGTTGAGGTAATTGAGGAAGTATCTACATACAATTGAAGTAAGAAGTTAAATACACCTTAGCCAAATACATTTCAACTAGTAAATCCTAATCATAGTAAAATTCCCTGTCTTAGGTCAGTTAGGATCACCACTTTATTTTAAGAATGTGAAATGTCAGAATAATAGTTGAGTGATTTTTATTTCAGCTTTTATTTCTTTCATCACATTCCCAGTGGGTCAGAAGTTTACATACACTCAATTAGTATTCGGTAGCATTGCCTTTAAATTGTTTAACTTGGGTCAAACGTTTCAGGTAGCCTTCCACAAGCTTCCCACAATAAGTTGGGTGAATTTTGGCCCATTCCTCCTGACAGAACTGGTGTAACTGAGTCAGGTTTGTAGGCCTCTGTGGTAAGGTGGTCAGTGCGTTGGCTAAACCAGCAGAAAAAAAATGAAAAACTTCAGAAATGTCCATGGAAACAAATCTAATTTAATTCAGGGTGCCACGAATTCCAAAAAATGCAACAAGGTCCAAAACAAAATGTCCTTTGTAAGTCCAAGTTTAACTCAGAAATTCAGCAGGAAAACACACTAACAAAAAGAATTTGTTCAGAGTACAACTCATCACAAAACAAAACAAAACACTATTTTTTTACTAAGTTCCACAGTTGGCTACTGATCCAATCAAACAGACCCTTTCTTTCTTCCAAACATTTCATCTGTTCTTTTATAGTTTTAATCTCCTCCTTCATTTTCAAACTGACCAATCATAACTCTTCATTAGTTAATTACTATACAGTTCATAGTTCACAGAGCATTGGCAAGCTCCCCAACTATACATTGATAATCTTCAACCAGTTACATTACCATTAGTACACCTTCAAACAAACATTCATGAGTTTTAAGTCTAAAACGCTTAATAGACCAACTCCTCCCCTTCAGGATGTCATATAGTCGGTTTCCTGTTCGAGGCCCCTCCTACTAGGCATTTCCAGGAACCGGTAAGACAAAGAGACATGCACATTAATATTAAAACATTGTTTGTTCAACTTCACCTTGTATGTTTCACTTTGATTACAGTCACCATGGAATGTGCACCTTTCATGTGACTGCCACCAGAGTAAAACAAACACCAAATAAAGATCTCACCAAACTGTTTAGTGTGGTTCTTTAGTTTGCCACATGTGTGCCTCATCACAGCCTCCTTGCTGGCACACGCTTTTTCAGTTCTGCCCACAAATGTTCTATAGGGTTGAGGTCAGGGCTTTGTGATGGCCACTCCAATACCTTGACTTTGTTGTCCTTAAGCCATTTCGCCACAACTTTGGAAGTATGCTTGGGGTCATTGTCCATTTGGAAGACACATTTGCAACCAAGCTTTAACTTCCTGACTGATGTCTTGAGATGTTTCTTCAATATATCCACATAATTTTCCTTCCTCATGATGCCATCTATTTTGTGAAGTGCACCAGTCCCTCCTGCAGCAAAGCACCCCCAAAACATGATGCTGCCACCCCGTGCTTGACGGTTGGGATGGTGTTCTTCGGCTTGCAAGCCTCCACCTTTTTCCTCCAAACATAACGATGGTCATTATGGCCAAACAGTTCTATTTTTGTTTCATCAAACCAGAGGACATTTCTCCAAAAACTTGTCCTCATGTGCAGTTGCAAACCGTAGTCTGGTTTTTTTATGGCGGCCTTATACAGCTGGTTGAGTGCGGTCTTAGTGCCAGCATCGGTTTGTGGTGGTAAATAGACGGCTACGATTAATATAGATGGTAGATAGTGTGTTCTACAGCTTATCATGAGATATTCTACTTCAGGCAAGCAATACCTTGAGACTTCGCGCACCAGCTGTTATTGATAAATAGACACGCCCCTCGTCATACCAGACTTATCTTCTCTGTCCTGGCGATGCAACAAAATAACATAGTTGGTTAAGAGGTTGTAAAACAGCAGCCATAGAGATGGACAGAAACATAGAGATGGACAGACAACATAGAGATGGACAGACAACATAGAGATGGACAGACAACATAGAGATGGACAGACAACATAGAGATGGACAGACAACATAGAGATGGACAGACAACATAGAGATGGACAGACAACATAGAGATGGACAGACAACATAGAGATGGACAGACAGCATAGAGATGGACAGACAACATAGAGATGGACAGATAAACTAAATATTGAGCAACAGTCTTTTACATGGAAATGTGGACTGTTGTATTTTACTATTAAATTGTTTGTAATATACTATTCAACTTGCAGAATACGTGGATAGGCACTCGCTATAAGCGGCATCATGTATAGTTAGAAAAGGTCTCTGCAAAAGATGAAAACATTCTGACAATAACCTCTACAGCAACTTTTTATGAATGTTTTTTATTTAACCTTTGTTTAACTAGGCAAGTAATTTAGGAACAAGTTTTCACCTTTATTTAACCAGGTAGGTTTTATGTAACCTTTATTTAACCAGGTAGGTCAGTTGAGAACAAGTTCTCATTTACAACTGTGACCTGGCCAAGACAAAGCAAAGCAGTGCGACAAAAACAACACAGAGTTACACAGTAAACAAACATAGTCAAAAACACAATAGAAAATCTATATACAGAGTGCAAAATGTAGTGCAAAATGCAGTAAGGTTAGGAGGTAGGACAATAAATAGACCATAGTGGTGAAATAAATTACAGATTATCATCATTAACACAGGAATGAAGGATGTGCAAATTATGATGTGCAAATAGAGATACTGGAGTGCAAGATTTGTGAAAATAACAAAAATAAATATAAATATGGGGATGAGGTAGTAGTGTGGGCTATTTACAGAAGGGCTATATACAGGTGCAGTGATCGATAAGCAGCTTTGACAACTGATGCTTAATGTTATTGAGGGAGATAGGAAAGATGACAGCCTACAATGTGTTCAAAATGACCTTCGTTCTTTCCTTCAGAGACTGGCGTGGCCTAATGGCCTTCGTTCTTTCCTTCAGAGACTGGCGTGGCCTAATGACCTTCGTTCTTTCCTTCAGAGACTGGCGTGGCCTAATGACCTTCGTTCTTTCCTTCAGAGACTGGCGTGGCCTAATGGCCTTCGTTCTTTCCTTCAGAGACTGGCGTGGCCTAATGGCCTTCGTTCTTTCCTTCAGAGACTGGCGTGGCCTAATGACCTTCGTTCTTTCCTTCAGAGACTGGAGTGGCCTAATGGCCATAGTTCCCAATCATACAGCAAATAAAGGGTGTTATTGTCACCATAAAAGGTGACTAGAAGGCGTTTTGCAGGCAGTTTTAATGCTCGTTCACACAGGCACAGTTTTACGACAGGTCTGATTTATAACAGGAAACATGCACATGCATACCTTTTTATAAATCTACGTTTTTGTACGTGCGCAGACTTTTCTAAAATGGCGCACACGTACATGTGGTGCTGTGTTTCCCCTCTAGACAGTTCCTGGACTGTAGTGGGTTGTTAGGCTGGTGTTGTATGACCACTAGATGGTAGTAGGGCTGGTGTTGTATGACCACTAGATGGTAGTAGGGCTGGTGTTGTATGACCACTAGATGGTAGTAGGGCTGGTGTTGTATAACCACTAGATGGTAGTAGGGCTGGTGTTGTATAACCACTAGATGGTAGTAGGGCTGGTGTTGTATGACCACTAGATGGTAGTAGGGCTGGTGTTGTATGACCACTAGATGGTAGTAGGGCTGGTGTTGTATGACCACTAGATGGTAGTAGGGCTGGTGTTGTATGACCACTAGATGGTAGTAGGGCTGGTGTTGTATGACCACTAGATGGTAGTAGGGCTGGTGTTGTATGACCACTAGATGGTAGTAGGGCTGGTGTTGTATGACCACTAGATGGTAGTAGGGCTGGTGTTGTATGACCACTAGATGGTAGTAGGGCTGGTGTTGTATGACCACTAGATGGTAGTAGGGCTGGTGTTGTATGACCACTAGATGGTAGTAGGGCTGGTGTTGTATAACCACTAGATGGTAGTAGGGCTGGTGTTGTATGACCACTAGATGGTAGTAGGGCTGGTGTTGTATGACCACTAGATGGTAGTAGGGCTGGTGTTGTATGACCACTAGATGGTAGTAGGGCTGGTGTTGTATGACCACTAGATGGTAGTAGGGCTGGTGTTGTATGACCACTAGATGGTAGTAGGGCTGGTGTTGTATGACCACTAGATGGTAGTAGGGCTGGTGTTGTATGACCACTAGATGGTAGTAGGGCTGGTGTTGTATGACCACTAGATGGTAGTAGGGCTGGTGTTGTATGACCACTAGATGGTAGTAGGGCTGGTGTTGTATGACCACTAGATGGTAGTAGGGCTGGTGTTGTATGACCACTAGATGGTAGTAGGGCTGGTGTTGTATGACCACTAGATGGTAGTAGGGCTGGTGTTGTATAACCACTAGATGGTAGTAGGGCTGGTGTTGTATGACCACTAGATGGTAGTAGGGCTGGTGTTGTATAACCACTAGATGGTAGTAGGGCTGGTGTTGTATGACCACTAGATGGTAGTAGGGCTGGTGTTGTATGACCACTAGATGGTAGTAGGGCTGGTGTTGTATGACCACTAGATGGTAGTAGGGCTGGTGTTGTATGACCACTAGATGGTAGTAGGGCTGGTGTTGTATGACCACTAGATGGTAGTAGGGCTGGTGTTGTATGACCACTAGATGGTAGTAGGGCTGGTGTTGTATGACCACTAGATGGTAGTAGGGCTGGTGTTGTATGACCACTAGATGGTAGTAGGGCTGGTGTTGTATGACCACTAGATGGTAGTAGGGCTGGTGTTGTATGACCACTAGATGGTAGTAGGGCTGGTGTTGTATGACCACTAGATGGTAGTAGGGCTGGTGTTGTATAACCACTAGATGGTAGTAGGGCTGGTGTTGTATAACCACTAGATGGTAGTAGGGCTGGTGTTGTATGACCACTAGATGGTAGTAGGGCTGGTGTTGTATGACCACTAGATGGTAGTAGGGCTGGTGTTGTATGACCACTAGATGGTAGTAGGGCTGGTGTTGTATGACCACTAGATGGTAGTAGGGCTGGTGTTGTATGACCACTAGATGGTAGTAGGGCTGGTGTTGTATGACCACTAGATGGTAGTAGGGCTGGTGTTGTATGACCACTAGATGGTAGTAGGGCTGGTGTTGTATGACCACTAGATGGTAGTAGGGCTGGTGTTGTATAACCACTAGATGGTAGTAGGGCTGGTGTTGTATAACCACTAGATGGTAGTAGGGCTGGTGTTGTATGACCACTAGATGGTAGTAGGGCTGGTGTTGTATGACCACTAGATGGTAGTAGGGCTGGTGTTGTATGACCACTAGATGGTAGTAGGGCTGGTGTTGTATGACCACTAGATGGTAGTAGGGCTGGTGTTGTATGACCACTAGATGGTAGTAGGGCTGGTGTTGTATGACCACTAGATGGTAGTAGGGCTGGTGTTGTATAACCACTAGATGGTAGTAGGGCTGGTGTTGTATGACCACTAGATGGTAGTAGGGCTGGTGTTGTATGACCACTAGATGGTAGTAGGGCTGGTGTTGTATGACCACTAGATGGTAGTAGGGCTGGTGTTGTATGACCACTAGATGGTAGTAGGGCTGGTGTTGTATGACCACTAGATGGTAGTAGGGCTGGTGTTGTATAACCACTAGATGGTAGTAGGGCTGGTGTTGTATGACCACTAGATGGTAGTAGGGCTGGTGTTGTATGACCACTAGATGGTAGTAGGGCTGGTGTTGTATGACCACTAGATGGTAGTAGGGCTGGTGTTGTATGACCACTAGATGGTAGTAGGGCTGGTGTTGTATGACCACTAGATGGTAGTAGGGCTGGTGTTGTATGACCACTAGATGGTAGTAGGGCTGGTGTTGTATGACCACTAGATGGTAGTAGGGCTGGTGTTGTATGACCACTAGATGGTAGTAGGGCTGGTGTTGTATGACCACTAGATGGTAGTAGGGCTGGTGTTGTATGACCACTAGATGGTAGTAGGGCTGGTGTTGTATGACCACTAGATGGTAGTAGGGCTGGTGTTGTATGACCACTAGATGGTAGTAGGGCTGGTGTTGTATGACCACTAGATGGTAGTAGGGCTGGTGTTGTATGACCACTAGATGGTAGTAGGGCTGGTGTTGTATGACCACTAGATGGTAGTAGGGCTGGTGTTGTATGACCACTAGATGGTAGTAGGGCTGGTGTTGTATGACCACTAGATGGTAGTAGGGCTGGTGTTGTATGACCACTAGATGGTAGTAGGGCTGTGAAGAAGGCTTACGTTCTGGCACATCATTGTATTGTGTATTTTTTCTTTTTTTGACATCTTGGTTCTGGAAGTTGTGGGTGATCTCTAGTCTGTGTTTATAATGTGGGTGATCTCTAGTCTGTGTTTATAATGTGGGTGATCTCTAGTCTGTGTTTATAATGTGGGTGATCTCTAGTCTGTGTTTATAATGTGGGTGATCTCTAGTCTGTGTTTATAATGTGGGTGATCTCTAGTCTGTGTTTATAATGTGGGTGATCTCTAGTCTGTGTTTATGATGTGGGTGATCTCTAGTCTTTGGCGGCAGGTGGTCTGTAGGGTAGGAGCGTTGGGTCAGTAACCGAGGTTGGTAGATCGTATCCCCAAGCTGACAAGGTAAAAATCTGTCGTTCTGCCCCTGAAGAAGGCAGTTAACCTACTGTTCCCTGGGTGATGAAGACGTGGATGTTGATTAAGGCAGCCCCCCGTACCTCTCTGATTCAGAGGGGTTAAATACAGAAGACACATTTCAGTTGAATAGTACCTGTGTGTTGTAACATGTGTTCTTAATGTGTGCTTGTGTGTTCTGTTTGTGTCCCAGGTGCCCATGGAATACAACCACCTTCAGGAGATCCCCATCATGTCTCTGAGGAACAGACTGCTACTCCTGCACCACATATCTGACCTCTTTTGTCCCTGTATCCCCATGTTTGATCTGGAGGGCCGGCTGGGGCAGACATCACATGGACCTGCCCTAGGCTTTAACACACTACGGGGCATACTCATCTCACAGGGCAAGGTGGGGGACGTTTACAACAGACACACAGGGATGGGCATTTTAAATAATTTCACTATTAAAGTAATATCATTGCATGTTTTGGGATATCCGGATAGTCGAAATACATGTAAAAAACTAAACTTGGGAACTAGCTTGCTGCACAGTCTGCGACAGTTTTGCATTCTCTGTTGTAAATGCTGTTCTCCTGTACATACATTGTCTGAAGATGTTCAGAGCACAGTGTTGTTTCTCCCCTCAGGAAGCAGCGTTCCGCAAGGTAGTCCAGGCCACCATGGTGAGAGATAGACAACATGGACCTGTCGTGGAACTCAACAGGATACAGGTAGGAATGTGACTATCTGGAAAACCTACTCAGATGAACAGTTGAAAACAGCAGGCTTTCAGATTCCCTTAGTCATCAGTCCAGCGAGCTGAGATCCATCCTAAACTAGCTCTCTCTCTCTCAATTAAACTCTCATTCAATTCAAGGGTTTTATTGGCCTGGGAAACATATGTTAACGTTGCCAAAGCAAATGGTAAATAGATAATAAACTAAAGTGAAATAAACAATAAAAATTAACAGTAAACAGAAGTTCCAACAGAATAAAGACATTTCAGATGTCATTATGTGTATATATACAGTGTTGTAATGATGTCATATTATGTATATATACAGTGTTGTAACGATGCCATATTATGTATATATACAGTGTTGTAACGATGCCATATTATGTATATATACAGTGTTGTAACGATGCCATATTATGTATATATACAGTGTTGTAACGATGCCATATTATGTATATATACAGTGTTGTAACGATGCCATATTATGTATATATACAGTGTTGTAACGATGCCATATTATGTATATATACAGTGTTGTAACGATGCCATATTATGTATATATACAGTGTTGTAACGATGCCATATTATGCATATATACAGTGTTGTAACGATGCCATATTATGTATATATACAGTGTTGTAACGATGCCATATTATGTATATATACAGTGTTGTAACGATGTCATATTATGTATATATACAGTGTTGTAACGATGCCATATTATGTATATATACAGTGTTGTAACGATGCCATATTATGTATATATACAGTGTTGTAACGATGTCATATTATGTATATATACAGTGTTGTAACGATGTCATATTATGTATATATACAGTGTTGTAACGATGCCATATTATGTATATATACAGTGTTGTAACGATGTCATATTATGTATATATACAGTGTTGTAACGATGCCATATTATGTATATATACAGTGTTGTAACGATGCCATATTATGTATAAATACAGTGTTGTAACGATGCCATATTATGTATATATACAGTGTTGTAACGATGCCATATTATGTTTATATACAGTGTTGTAACGATGCCATATTATGTTTATATACAGTGTTGTAACGATGTCATATTATGTATATATACAGTGTTGTAACGATGCCATATTATGTATATATACAGTGTTGTAACGATGTCATATTATGTATATATACAGTGTTGTAACGATGTCATATTATGTATATATACAGTGTTGTAACGATGTCATATTATGTATATATACAGTGTTGTAACGATGTCATATTATGTTTATATACAGTGTTGTAACGATGCCATATTATGTATATATACAGTGTTGTAACGATGCCATATTATGTTTATATACAGTGTTGTAACGATGCCATATTATGTTTATATACAGTGTTGTAACGATGTGCAAATAGTTATAGTTCCCTCCCTTTTCTCTCTCTCTCTCTCCTTTTTTCTCTCCCTCTCTCTGGTCTGGTTTCAGTGTTATAAGCTTATATCTGTGCTCCACCTTGTATGTCAGTCTATGTGGGGTTCCTGGTCTGTCCCAAATAGCAGCCTATTCCTTTTGAAGTGCACTACATAGGGATTAGGGTGTGATTTGGTATGCACCCTTGGTCTAGACTTTCCCCCTCCCAGATCCTCTGTCTGGGCCACTGAGCCTCCACTGACCCCCTGCTGGGCTGGCTGGACGCCTGGTGGAGGGAGCTGTCACTTTGAACACATCAACCCATCACTACTGCAGACTCTGTACTTCACTGAGCAGATGAGC
Source organism: Thymallus thymallus (assembly GCA_023634145.1). NCBI lineage: Eukaryota > Metazoa > Chordata > Actinopteri > Salmoniformes > Salmonidae > Thymallus > Thymallus thymallus. The sequence continues at coordinate 968,836 of CM042393.1, forward strand.
CGAGGGAGATAACCATCTTTCTTCTCCCCCTCCTCTCCTCTCATCCTACCCCTCCAGGTCAAGCGGTCTCGTAGTAAAGGAGGTTTGGCGGGTCCAGACGGGACGAAGTCTGTGTTTGGTCAGATGTGTGCCAAAATGAGCTCCTTCAGCCCAGACAGCCTGCTGCTGCCTCACCGCGTCTGGAAGGTCAAGTTTGTGGGTAAGTTGTTAGGTTCCTCCTCAGTAGTTTGGGGGTAAGTTGGTAGGTTCCTCCTCAGTAGTTTGTGGGTAAGTTGGTAGGTTCCTCCTCAGTAGTTTGGGGGTAAGTTGGTAGGTTCCTCCTCAGTAGTTTGGGGGTAAGTTGGTAGGTTCCTCCTCAGTAGTTTGGGGGTAAGTTGGTAGGTTCCTCCTCAGTAGTTTGGGGGTAAGTTGGTAGGTTCCTCCTCAGTAGTTTGGGGGTAAGTTGGTAGGTTCCTCCTCAGTAGTTTGGGGGTAAGTTGGTAGGTTCCTCCTCAGTAGTTTGTGGGTAAGTTGGTAGGTTCCTCCTCAGTAGTTTGGGGGTAAGTTGGTAGGTTCCTCCTCAGTAGTTTTGTGGGTAAGTTGGTAGGTTCCTCCTCAGTAGTTTGTGGGTAAGTTGGTAGGTTCCTCCTCAGTAGTTTGGGGGTAAGTTGGTAGGTTCCTCCTCAGTAGTTTGGGGGTAAGTTGGTAGCTTCCTCCTCAGTAGTTTTGTGGGTAAGTTGGTAGGTTCCTCCTCAGTAGTTTGGGGGTAAGTTGGTAGGTTCCTCCTCAGTAGTTTGGGGGTAAGTTGTTAGGTTCCTCCTCAGTAGTTTGTGGGTAAGTTGGTAGGTTCCTCCTCAGTAGTTTTGTGGGTAAGTTGGTAGGTTCCTCCTCAGTAGTTTTGTGGGTAAGTTGGTAGGTTCCTCCTCAGTAGTTTGGGGGTAAGTTGGTAGGTTCCTCCTCAGTAGTTTGGGGGTAAGTTGTTAGGTTCCTCCTCAGTAGTTTGTGGGTAAGTTGGTAGGTTCCTCCTCAGTAGTTTTGTGGGTAAGTTGGTAGGTTCCTCCTCAGTAGTTTTGGGGGTAAGTTGGTAGGTTCCTCCTCAGTAGTTTGTAGGTTGGTCTGTGCCTCGACACAATCCTGTCTCAGAGCTTTACAGACAATTCCTTCGACCTCATGGATTGGTTTTTGCTCTGACATGTACTGTCAACTGTGGGACCTTATATAGACAGGTGTTTGTCTTTCCAAATAATGTCTAATCAATTGAATTTACCACAAGTAGACTCCAATCAAGTTGTAGAAACATCTCAAGGATGAGCTGCTTATCGATCACTGCACCTGTATATAGCCCTTCTGTAAATAGCCCACACTACTACCTCATCCCCATATTTATTATTTTCGCTAATCTTGCACTCCAGTATCTCTATTTGCACATCATCATCTGCACATCCTTCATTCCTGTGTTAATGATGATAATCTGTAATTTATTTCACCACTATGGTCTATTTATTGTCCTACCTCCTAACCTTACTGCATTTTGCACTACATTTGCACTCTGTATATTGATCTTCTATTGTGTTATTGACTGTATGTTTGTTTACTGTGTAACTCTGTGTTGTTGCTTTGTCTTGGCCAGATCACAGTTGTAAATGAGAACTTGTTCTCAACTGACCTACCTCAATTTCAAGTCTCATAGCAAAGGGTCTGAATACTTATGTAAATAAGGTATTTCTGCTTTTTATTTTTTATTTAAATGGACTGATTTCCTTTTATGAACTGTAACTCAGTAAAATATTTGAAATCGTTGCATTGATATTTCGGAAAGATGAGACTCTCACGAACACGTACATGTCAGTGGTTTTGCTCTACGGCACCCACAAGCGTCATGGGACTCATCTGAAGTTGGTAACTTCTGTCTGTAGTGTCCGAACCATCTGGGTTACACTAATATGATGCCTCTGTGTAAAGGCTCTAGTCTAAAGCCAGCCTGGTAAAACGTATAGTAGTTGTCTGATCTTTCTCATATGGTACATCAGACCCCTTGTTACGTTACAGCCTTATTCTAAAATGGATTAAATACACGTTTTCTGTCATTAATCTACACACAAAACCCCATAATAACAAAGTGAAAACAGGTTTTTAGAAATGATTGCCAATTTATAATTTTTTTTAAACAGAAACCTTATTTACATAAGTATTCAGACCCTTTGTTATTAGACTCTAAATTGAACTCAGCTGCATCCTGGTTCCATTGATCATCCTTGATGTTTCTACAACTTGATTGGAGTCGACCTGTGGTGAATTAATTGATTAGACATGATTTGGAAAGGAACACACCTGTCTATATAGGAATTGTCTGTAGAGATCCGAGACAGGATTGTGTCGAGGCACAGATTTCTCGTCCTAGAGTTGGCCGCCGGGCCAAATTGGAAAATCGAGGTAGAAGAGCCTTGGACAGGGAGGTGACTAAGAGCCCGATGGTCACTCTGACAGAGCTCCAGAGTTCCTCTGTGGAGATTGGAGAACCTTCCAGAAGGACAACCATCTCCGCAGCACTCCACTAATCAGGCCTTTATTGTAGTGTGGCCCGATGGAAGCCACTCCTCAGTAAAAGGCACATGACAGCTCGCTTGGAGTTTGACAAAATACACCTAAAGACTCTCAGACCGTGAGAAACAAGATTCTCTGGTCTGATGAAACTGAGATTGAACTCTGGAGGAAAACAGGCACCGCTCATCACCTGGCCAATACCATCCCATAGGTGAAGCATGGTGGTGGCAGCATCATACTGTGGGGATGTTTTTCAGCGGCAGGGACTGGGAGACTAGTCAGGATCCAGGGAAAGATGAACGGAGCAAAGTACAGAGAGATTCTTGATGGAAACCTGCTCCAGAGTGTTCAGGACCTCAGACTGGGGCAAAGGTTCACCTTCCAACAGGACAACGACCCTAAGCACACAGCGAAGACAACACAGGAGTGGCTTCGGCACAGGTCTCTGAACCCGATCAAACATTTCTGGGAAGACCTGAAAATAGCTGTGCAACGACGCTCCCCATCCAACCTGACAGAACTTGAGAGGATCTGCAGAGAAGAATGGGGGAACCTTTTTATTTCATTTTTTATTTTGCAAAAAAAAATAATTATGGGGTAATGTGTGGAGGGTGATGAGGGGGTTAAAAAAAACGATTTTAATGAATTTTAGAATAAGGCTGTAACGTAACAAAAAGTGCAAAAAGTCAAGGGGTCTGAATACTTTCTTAATGCACTGAACCTCTCAGCTGTAGGACAGACACTATAGAACAAACTTACTGAATGCACTGAACCTCTCAGCTATAGGACAGACACTATAGAACAAACTTACTGAATGCACTGAACCTCTCAGCTATAGGACAGACACTATAGAACAAACTTACTGAATGCACTGAACCTCTCAGCTGTAGGACAGACACTATAGAACAAACTTACTGAATGCACTGAACCTCTCAGCTATAGGACAGACACTATAGAACAAACTTACTGAATGCACTGAACCTCTCAGCTATAGGACAGACACTATAGAACAAACTTACTGAATGCACTGAACCTCTCAGCTGTAGGACAGACACTATAGAACAAACTTACTGAATGCACTGAACCTCTCAGCTGTAGGACAGACACTATAGAACAAACTTACTGAATGCACTGAACCTCTCAGCTATAGGACAGACACTATAGAACAAACTTACTGAATGCACTGAACCTCTCAGCTATAGGACAGACACTATAGAACAAACTTACTGAATGCACTGAACCTCTCAGCTAGGACAGACACTATAGAACAAACTTACTTTAGATTTTGGTTCTGTTCCATGTAGTGAATCTGTTATTCAATGTGTTTGTATGGGCTAATAGCAGTAAGGACTATCTGTTGTTCCATGTAGTGAATCTGTTATTCAATGTGTTTTTATGGGCTAATAGCAGTAAGGACTATCTGTTGTTCCATGTAGTGAATCTGTTATTCAATGTGTTTGTATGGGCTAATAGCAGTAAGGACTATCTGTTGTTCCATGTAGTGAATCTGTTATTCAATGTGTTTGTATGGGCTAATAGCAGTAAGGACTATCTGTTGTTCCATGTAGTGAATCTGTTATTCAATGTGTTTGTATGGGCTAATAGCAGTAAGGACTATCTGTTGTTCCATGTAGTGAATCTGTTATTCAATGTGTTTGTATGGGCTAATAGCAGTAAGGACTATCTGTTGTTCCATGTAGTGAATCTGTTATTCAATGTGTTTGTATGGGCTAATAGCAGTAAGGACTATCTGTTGTTCCATGTAGTGAATCTGTTATTCAATGTGTTTGTATGGGCTAATAGCAGTAAGGACTATCTGTTGTTCCATGTAGTGAATCTGTTATTCAATGTGTTTGTATGGGCTAATAGCAGTAAGGACTATCTGTTGTTCCATGTTAGCTTAGTAGAACCCCCCCTCCCCCCCCCCCCCCCCCAAAGCTCATGCATCTGACAGAGAGCTAGAAACAATATTTTCTGACTGGACATTTTGTGCTGCTTTGTTGGAATTCTCCGCTCTGTCTGGCCTACGTTCCTCTTCTGCGCTCTGTATCAAATATTTATTAAATAGGCTTTAGCCTACTTGTGTGTCTCCTGCTGTGGGACTCCATTGTTTAATGTGAGGCGTCATTCAAGTTCAAATAGGCTAAACCATCATGTCACATCACTATATCATCATGTCACATCACTATATCATCATGTCACATCACTATATCATCACCATTGACAATGGCTGTCAATCATCTTCTATGATTGTAAAATCGCCAAACTCTGTGGATGACTGTGGCGGGGGCTACAGTGAGTCTGTAACAGAGATGTGTGTGTGTGTGTCCTCTGCTAGGTGAGTCTGTGGATGACTGTGGCGGGGGCTACAGTGAGTCCATAGCAGAGATGTGTGAGGAGCTCCAGAACGGCTTGACCCCTCTCCTCATCGTGACCCCTAACGGACGAGACGAGTCGGGAGCGAACAGAGATTGCTTCCTGCTCAACCCTGCAGCCAAGTCAGCTCTGCATATGAACATGTTCAGATTCTTAGGTAGGTACCTTCTACCTCTGCTACCTGACCCCTAACCCTGCAGCCAAGTCAGCTCTGCATATGAACATATGAATATTTGCTTAATGAAAACTACAACTCACTTCAGCCCAGCGTCCCACATCGTTTCTGACTCCATTTATCTTGTGAATTATTTGATTTCTCTATAGAGGGCTCACAAAAATAAATACAAAAATAAATACAAAAATAAATACAAAAATAAATACAAAATGTCAATGGAGTTTGGTCAATTAGTTGTTTAACATCCGAAAAAATGCTGAAATGCGGTAAGGCTGTCCTTCCAGTCTCAACCATAACCCAGTCTAATAGATATGTCTGTCTGTCTGCCCTGTAGGAGTGCTCCTGGGCATAGCCATCCGGACTGGATCTCCTCTCAGTCTCAACCTTGCTGAACCTGTCTGGAAACAGCTAGCTGGGATGAACCTCACCATCGCTGACCTTAGTGAGGTACTGTACCTGCAGTGTCTGCTCCTGTGTCTGTGTTGTATAAATAGGGTGTGTCTTTGTTGAATAAAGAGGGTGTGTCTTTGTTGAATAAAGAGGGTGTGTCTGTGTTGAATAAAGAGGGTGTGTCTGTGTTGAATAAATACCAACCCAAATGTAAAGCAGGTGTCGTGCTTAGAACCTTCAACTTTTGTGGGACATACCTCTTTGGTCTTGGTGGAAATATGACCTACCAGAGTAAGATGGATGTGACATTGTATTGCTAAGGAGTATTGGAAAGTCCTGAGGGTGTTTCATGGTCGTCGGATGTCCTTGGACTGAAACTCTTAGGGTGAGATTCTATGGGACTGAGGATCACGATACCATATTAACACCATACTTATGATTCTCACCGTTCTATATGTGATTTAGCTGGCTGGCATGAGGCAACTGAGTCTTCAGAGCCTAGTCATTGTTGACCAGCTGGCTAGCATGAGGCAGCTGAGTCTTCAGAGCCTAGTCATTGTTGACCAGCTGGCTAGCATGAGGCAGCTCAGTCTTCAGAGCCTAGTCATTGTTGACCAGCTGGCTAGCATGAGGCAGCTCAGTCTTCAGAGCCTAGTCATTGTTGACCAGCTGGCTAGCATGAGGCAGCTCAGTCTTCAGAGCCTAGTCATTGTTGACCAGCTGGCTAGCATGAGGCAGCTCAGTCTTCAGAGCCTAGTCATTGTTGACCAGCTGGCTAGCATGAGGCAGCTCAGTCTTCAGAGCCTAGTCATTGTTGACCAGCTGGCTAGCATGAGGCAGCTCAGTCTTCAGAGCCTAGTCATTGTTGACCAGCTGGCTAGCATGAGGCAGCTCAGTCTTTTCCCCTCCCACTCAGACCACTCCCACTCAGACCCCTCCCACTCAGACCACTCCCAGACAGTCCTAGTTAAATTCTTACTTTAAAAATTGCTCTTTGCTAAGAAGCCATTTTTTTATATTTTTTTTAATTAATTGAAAACTATCACAGTAAAGTCCTTAATTGTTACACAGTAATCAGACAGGTGATTTGGTGCCATTATTGACAAGAGATTAACATTGACCTGTCCGACCTTTTTGACCTTTCCCCATAACTTGAGAACATGCAGTGGTAAGTCTTATCCTCATGAGATAAAGGTGTTCCTGAAAAGCTTCTCTTGAACAGCAGAACCACTGTTTAATGTTGTCCATTAACACTGTAGTATAAACCTGTATGTATGTCAAAGGGTACTGGATACATCTGCTGTCTACAGACACCTAGTACATAGTTCACTAAAGCTTTATATAATATACTTAGATGGTTGAACAATGTTCCATAACCTTATGAACTGAAAACACATACCTTTTCTCGAAGAATTCAGCTGGGACATATTGCCAGAACCACGATATGGAGAGGTATATACATATCCCTTCTACTGTAGTAACAGGCTGGGGTCAGAATGTGACCAAAACATGGACTTCTCCACAGTAATATAACTTTACTGTATTAGGTAGGTAGGTAGGTAGGTAGGTAGGTAGGTAGGTAGGTACTTTATTGATCCCAGAGGGGGACATTTCTTTACTACTGTTGTTAACATAGGGGGAACTAACTTGTATTTGAAAGGGTATTACAATAGTCTTAACAAGTATGACATTTAACCTGCAGATGTCCTCTAATGACAGTTGAAAAGGTCTATTGTTAAGATTTCCCATCTTCAGCCTTGGTGTTAGTGTGTTGCTGGGTGAGAGACCAGTGCGTCTCTCCTGCATCCACGCTGTAATCATGAGCCTCTGGAACGTGTGTTCAGCCTGACCATGATGCACGAAGAGGCTGTTTCCTCACAAAGCCTCTGTTGTCAGGCGGGTTAGCCCAAAGGCATCGCTAAAGGTTACACAGGAATCTATCTGGCACAAGAATACAGCCAGAGAGCAACGCACACGGACAGACTCACACACAGACTCACACACACAGACTCACACACACAGACTCACACTCACAGACAGACACTCACAGACAGACACTCACAGACAGACACTCACAGACAGACACTCACAGACAGACACTCACAGACAGACACTCACAGACAGACACTCACAGACAGACACTCACGCACAGACACTCACACACAGACACTCACACACACAGACACTCACACACACAGACACTCACACACACAGACACTCACACACACAGACACTCACACACACAGACACACACACACACACACAGACACTCACACACACAGACACTCACACACACACACAGACACTCACACACACACACAGACACTCACACACACACACAGACACTCTCACACACAGACACTCTCACACACAGACACTCTCACACACAGACACTCTCACACACAGACACTCACACACACAGACACTCACACACACAGACACTCACACACACAGACACTCACACACACAGACACTCACACACACAGACACTCACACACACAGACACTCACACACACACATACTCACACAGACACTCACACACACAGACTCACACACACACACTCACACACACACACTCACACACACAGACTCACACACACAGACTCACACACAGTGTAGAGATGGACAGTAAAGTGTAAAAAAACAAACATATTTAGATGAAAAATAACTAGAACTAAAGTGAAGGTCATCCCCTGTCATTGTGAAGGTCATCCCCTGTCATTGTGAAGGTCATCCCCTGTCATTGTGAAGGTCATCCCCTGTCATTGTGAAGGTCATCCCCTGTCATTGTGAAGGTCATCCCCTGTCATTTAAATGAAGTGTTCTTCTTTCCTTTCCAGGTGGATAAAGACTTTATCCCTGGCCTGATGTACATCAGAGACAACGAGGCAACAGCTGATGAGTTTGAGGCAATGACTCTCCCCTTCACGGTCCCTAACGCCAGCGGACAGGACATTCAGCTCAGCTCTAAATACTCCCACATCACCCTGGAGAACAAGGCCGAATATGTCCGCCTCGCCATCAACTACAGGTGAAAACAACTACATATCACTACCTATCACCAATGTTCCCTCTAAACTGCGGAAGTGTGCGGGTACACAATAGCTCTGGGACTGCCGAGCAGAGCTCAGAAGAACTATCAGCCCATAGAGAGGAGCACGAGATTGAACTATCAGCCCATGGAGAGGAGCAGGAGATTGAACTATCAGATCGAATCAACACAGTATTAGCCACTTTCAATGTAACATATCCAAACAAAATTAAGTATGCAAACTTGATGGGAATGTTAGTTTCTTCTTTTTATGAAATCACTGTGGTTCTCTACTCCATGTGTTTTCTGTCCTGCAGAGTGAGAGTCCATTTCTAAGATTTTACTGAGTTGCAGTTCATCTAAGTCAGTCAATTCAAATAAATTAATTAGGTCCTAATCTATGGATTTCACATGACTGGGAATACAGATATGCATCTGTAGGGCCTGGATCAGAGAACCAGTCAGTATCTGGTGTGACACCATTTGCCTCATGCAGCGACACATCTCCTTCACATAGAGTTGATCAGGCTGTTGATTGTGGCCTGTGGAATGTTGTCCCACTCATCTTGAATGGTTGTGTGAAGTTATTGGATATTGGCGGGAACTGGAATACAATTTCGATCCAGAGCATCCCAAACATGCTCAATGGGTGACATGTTTGGTCAGTATGCAGGTCATGGAAGAACTGGGACATTTTCAGCATCCAGGAATTGTGTACAGATCCTTGCGACATGGGGCCGTACATTATCATGCTGAAACATGAGGTGATGGCGGCGGATGAATGGCACGACAATGGACCTCGGGATCTCATCACGGTATATTTGTTCATTCAAATTTTCATTGGATAAATGCAATTGTCTTAGTTATCCGTAGCTTATGCCTACCCATACCATAAACCCACCACCACAACATTGACATCAGCAAACTGCTCGCCCACACAACACCACATCAATTCAATCCGGGATTCATCCATGAAGAGCACACTTCTCCAGCGTGCCAGTGGCCATCGAAGGTGAGAATTTGCCCTCTGAAGTTGGTTACGACGCCGAACTGCAGTCAGGTCAACACCCTGGTGTGGACGGCATGTAGTTTTCATGTAGAGTTTCAACAGCTGTCTGGGTGGCTGGTCTCAGATGATCCCACAGGTGAAGAAGACGGATGTGGATGTCCTGGGCTGGCATAGTTGCACATGGTCTGCGGTTGTGAGGCCGGTTGGACGTACTCCCAAATTCTCTAAAACAACGTTGGAGGCGGTTTGTGGTAGAGAAATGAACATTACATTTTCAGACATCAGCTCTGGTGGACGTTCTTGTAGACAATTGCGCGCTCCCTCAACTTGAGACATCTGTGGCATTGTGTTGTGAAAAAACTGCCCATTTTAGAGTGGCCTTTTATTGTTTCCAGCACAAGGTGCACTTGTGTAATGATCATGCTGTTTAATCAGCTTCTTGATATGCAACACATGTCAGGTGGATGGATTATCTTGATAATGGAGAAATGCTCACTAACAGGGATGTAAACAAATTTGTGCACAAAATTTGAGACATTTTTTAAAAACATTCTGGGATCTTTTATTTTAGCTCATAAAATATGGGACCAACACTTTACATGTGGCGTTTATAAATTTTTTCTGTATAATATTGCGATATGTAACTGTAGGGATTCCTTCTCCATCACTACTCTCTATAATCCTGCTGGTCTGTGTCCCGGTCTCCCTCCCCCAGACTTCATGAGTTTGATGAGCAGGTGTCAGCTGTGAGGGAAGGGATGGCTCGTGTCGCACCTGTCCCTCTGCTCTCCCTCTTCACTGGATATGAACTTGAGACAATGGTACGTACATACAGAACTAGTTAACCACAAGTTTACTCACAACAGTAAAGATGGATGGATGCACACACACACACACACACACACACACTGTTTAATGCTCCCACAGTTGTATTGTACAACATTCTCATCCGATGGTCTTCGACAGGCGTTCATAGCATCTAGAATCCTATGTGGCTTCATGAAGGCTATGGAACTCTTTCATCATGTTGGTTCTCTCTCTGTATTTGCCTGGTCTATGGAACTCTCTCTCTCTCTCTGTGAGTGTATTTGCGTGGTCTATGGAACTCTCTCTCTCTCTCTCTGTGAGTGTACTAGCCTGGTCTATGGAACTCTCTCTCTGTGAGTGTATTTGCCTGGTCTATGGAACTCTCTCTCTGTGAGTGTATTTGCCTGGTCTATGGAACTCTCTCTCTCTCTCTCTGAGTGTATTTGCCTGGTCAATGGAACTCTCTCTCTCTCTCTCTCTGTGAGTGTATTTGCCTGGTCTATGGAACTCTCTCTCTCTCTCTCTCTCTCTCTCTCTCTCTCTCTCTCTCTCTCTCTCTCTCTCTCTCTCTCTGTGAGTGTATTTGCCTGGTCTATGGAACTCTCTCTCTCTCTCTCTCTCTCTCTCTCTCTCTCTCTCTCTCTCTGTGAGTGTATTTGCCTGGTCTATGGAACTCTCTCTCTCTCTCTGTGAGTGTATTTGCCTGGTCTATGGAACTCTCTCTCTCTCTCTGTGAGTGTATTAGCCTGGTCTATGGAACTCTCTCTCTCTCTCTCTCTCTCTGTGAGTGTACTAGCCTGGTCTATGGAACTCTCTCTCTCTCTCTCTCTGAGTGTATTTGCCTGGTCTATGGAACTCTCTCTCTCTCTCTGTGAGTGTATTAGCCTGGTCTATGGAACTCTCTCTCTCTCTCTCTCTCTCTCTCTGTGAGTGTATTTGCCTGGTCTATGGAACTCTCTCTCTCTCTCTTTCTCTCTGAGTGTATTTGCCTGGTCTATGGAACTCTCTCTCTCTCTCTCTCTGTGAGTGTACTAGCCTGGTCTATGGAACTCTCTCTCTCTCTGTGAGTGTATTTGCCTGGTCTATGGAACTCTCTCTCTGAGTGTATTTGCCTGGTCAATGGAACTCTCAAATTCAAATTCAAATTCGGCTTTATTGGCATGAAAGTTACAACTTAACAATATTGCCAAAGCACTTTACAATGTAACAATAAAAAGAACGTTCATATTATTATTAACAACAACAAAAATATAGATTCAATACATATTAATTATCACATACACAACCAAACATATTCAAAATAATTGTATGTGTGTGTTTTGTGTGTGTGTAAGTTTGTTGGGAGGTTATTGGTTGTAGTTGGGTCAACTGGTTGTCCTTATGGTATTTTTGGATGCAGTTGGGTCAACTGGTTGTCCCTACGGGTGTGGCATAATGCAACATATTTTGCACCATAAATGGCACAATGGACCTTTTCACCCAATAGGCATTGTAATTTTTCATTATCTGTTCCTGTTTCAAATTCTTTATTTCTCTTTTGAATTTGGGGAAAGAAAGTTGCCCGTATGTCTGCATAATTATCACATTTTAGGAGAAAGTGTGTTTCCGTTTCAACTGCGTTTTGTGGGCAGAGTAAACACAACCTGGCATCTCTGGGTTGCCAGATCTGTCTGCGACGACCGGTCTCTATAGCCAGGCTGTGCTCACTGAGTCTGTACATAGTCAATGTTTTCCTCAGTTTTCTATCAGTCACAGTGGTCAGGTAGTTTGCCACTGTGTACTGTCTGTTTAGTGCCAAATAGCATTGAAGTTTACTTTGATTTTTTGTGGTGTCTTTCTAATAGGTCATGTAATTTTCTTTTTGTTTTTTGATAATTTGGTTGGGCCAGATTTTCTGAGTGCTGTCCTGGGGCTTTGTTGGGTTACTGTTGGTTTGTGAGTTTAGTCTCAGGATCAGCTGACTAAGGGGACTCTTTTCTATGGTCACCTCTTGGTATTGGAGGGCTTTGTGGTGGTAAGAGTTGGGGTCGCTTATTTTTAAATGGTTATAGAATGTGGTGGCTCGTTTTTGGATATTAATTAAAAGGGGAAACTGGCCTAATTCTGCCCTGCATGCGTTGTTTGTAGTTTTTCTCTGGACTCTGAGGATATTCTTACAAAGTTCCGCATGCAGGGTTTCAATTGGATGTTTGTCCCATTTTTCTAATTCTTGTTTGGTAAGTGGGCCCCACACTTCACTGCCATATAATGCAATTGGTTCAATTATTGATTTGAATATTTTGAGCCAGATCCTAATTGGTATGTCTAATTTGATGTTTCTTTTAATGGCATAAAAAGCTCTTCTTGCCTTGTCTCTCAGTTCATTCACAGCCAAGTTGAAATTTCCTGTGGAGCTTATTTTTAGTCCTAAATATGTGTAGTTGTAGGTGTGTTCTAGGTGTGTGGAGCCTAATAGGAAGGTGTATTTGTTTTCTTGGCATCTGGATCTTTTTTGGAATATCATAATTTTGGTTTTTTTCTAGGTTTACTGTCAGCGCCCAGTTCTGGCAGAATTGATGTAGGACATCTAGATGTTGTTGTAGGCCTTCTTTTGTTGGTGATAGTAGTACCAGATCATCTGCATATAGGAGACATTTTATTTTGATATCTTTAAGGGTCAGTCCAGGGGCTGTTGATTGTTCAAGCATTTTTGTCAGTTCATTAATATAGATGTTAAACAGGCTTGAGCTTAGGTTGTTTCCTTGTTTAACTCCACGTCTCTGGGTAAAGTAGTCTGTTTGTTTTTCTCCGATTTTGACTGCGCACTTGTTATTTTTATACATTGATTTAATTATATCATATGTTAGTCCACCGACACCACTTTCAATTAATTTTAGTAGTATTCCTTCATGCCAAATTGAGTCAAATGCCTTTTGGAAATCTACAAAACAGGAGAAAATTTTCGTTTTATTTTGATTCACATGTTTGTCAATGAGGGTGTGAAGGGTGTAAATGTGGTCGGATGTTCGATTGTTTGGTAGGAATCCAATTTGGCTTTTGTTCAGGACATTGTGTTCGTTAAGATAGTTCAGTAATCTGCTGTTTATGATGGCACAGAAAAGTTTGCCCAAGTTGCTGTTGACACAAATGCCACGATAATTGTTGGGATCATATTTGTCTCCATTTTTATAAATTGGTGTAATAAGTCCTTGATTCCAGATGTCTGGAAAATAGCCTACACTCAGGACTTCATTAAAAAGTTTGAGTATGGCTGTGGTAAATGTATGACTTGCGTATTTAATCATTTCATTTAATATGCCATCTGTACCACATGCTTTTTTGTGTTTAAGGGTCTTTATTTTTTCTAATATTTCATTTTCTGTTATTGGGAAATCTAGAGGATTCTGGTTATTTTTAATGGTGGATTCAAGTATTTTGAGTTTTTCATAGTTTTCTTTTTGTTTCGAATTCGTTGTTATGTTTTTATATAGTTCTTCAAAGTGGTTTTTCCATATGTCACCGTTTTGAATAGCCAATTCTTCTCCATGTGGTTTGTTCAGGGAATT